>CM067175.1:74205273-74254647 GCA_034093135.1 Erigeron breviscapus | reverse complement strand
TACAAAAACTGAAGGGCACCAGGGGACTTTGTATCCCCTTCTCCAGGTTTCTCTCTCTTTGTTTTCTACAAATTCTGGGCAGTGAAGCATACTTAAGCACAGATTCACCGTATACTGTCCCAGATTTGTTGAGGAATCTAGACTCTCTAGTATCTGAAGCTGAAGAGGTCGAGATTCCAGATCGAATGCGGCTGGCATTCGCTAAAACCGACGCACCAATCCAAGGTGAGTCGGAAAGACAACTGGGCGGGCCTCAAAATAATGAGGGACCCACCAGTTCGTCTAATGTTATGGTTGTGGATAGAGCAACTATAACTGAGGCAACACCCTGACCTCTATCCCTGGTGAAGATACCTCGGTATCTAATCCTCCAACAGATGCACCCAACCAGGAAACTAGGGAAGGTCATCTGGAGACTGACCCATCTGGTCAGCCCTCAGTTACATTCATGGATCTGGACATGAATGTTAATGACGAGGAAATCCTTATTGAATCTTCGGATTCTGAAGGTACTGCTTCAGACTTGGAGATTTTTTATTCTGCTGTACCAGATCAAAACCCTTCATCTCCAGTCTCGCTTCCAGATGCTTCAATTTCACTTTCACCATCCCAAGTAAATGAGCCAACAAATATTCTTTTTCCCACTTATAACTATATGTCTGGAAACAGACGTATGACACCTTCACCATCTGGGCAATTCTCACTCCTTCGAGAAATGCCACCCCCACCGCCGCCGTTGTTCACACCTGAGCATTCTTAGCATGAACAACACATTGAATTTCCAGTCCTTTCTTCTACCACCACTCCTACTATTTCTTCAACTGCTGCGATGTCAACTGGGGAGACTTCTATAAGTTTGCCTCCTCCAGTTGCTCCAGTAGAAACTGTTGCTGGTCCAGTGACACCTTCTCCTCCGTCACTGGACAGTCAAGTTGTCTCTGTTCAATCCGATCTCCAAAACCTTCTCACCAGGGTGGAGGAGATTCAAAAGACACTTGACAAAAACACCAAGTCTTTCTCCAGATACCACAAGAATCACTTGACCAATATTAAAGTGGTTGATCTGGGGATTAACAAGTTTTCATCAAATGAAGACTTGGTGTTGAAGAAGCTGAATGAGCTGGTCACTGGCTGCAACAATCTGGCAACATCTTTAAAAGAAGCCTTTGACCTCACTCAGTCCAAGGTCACAACCTCAATCTCCAACTTGCTGGGCAACACTGTTAGAACATCTGAAGTGGATTTAAGGGAGATTGAAAAACAGGTAAAGGAATTGGTTGACAAGCCTGGGTTGAAAGTGACTGAACTTGGGCAGCAGTTAATGACTTCAGTTGGTCAGAAAATAGATGATACGCTGGGTGCTAGAGAACAACAATTGATAGAAAAGGTGATGTCTGAGATCACCAAGCTGGCCACTCCTCAGATTGATCTGGCCCCACTCACAAATGAGATCAACCAGTTGAGGGGCAGCATTGATAACTTGAACACCCAGGTATCACTTCATGCTCAGTCTCTGGATAAACTGACAACTGAAGTAGAAAGTTTGAAGAAAAAGGATGAAGAGGTGAAGGATAAGGTGGTTTCTGGTCTGGATGAAGATTCCAAGATTTTGAATGAACTAAAAACTGGTCAGGAACAAGTTGCAGCAAATGTTCTGACCCAGTCTAAAGAAACCAACCACCTATGGAGATCTTTCAGGATGATGTGCACGATATTCAAAGAATACAAGAACATGCAATCGTGGCAGCCTCTTGACCGGTTGCCAGCTCACCATTCTGAATGGGAAGTGATTAGGGCAGGTCTAGATGCTGCCAAGGGGGAAAGAAGTGCAGTTCTTGCACAAACTCAAACTGAAAATAATCCATCTGGAAGTCAAACAGGTAGGGAAATGATTGTGGCTGCCAGTACTGAAGCTGGTGAGCAAAGAATTGGTGAAACTGGTGATATAAGTGCTAGGGGGAATGTTGTGGATAAAGGAAAAGGTTTGGCATCTGATGTATCTGCCCAGCCGGCCACTGATGTACCAATGTTAGAAACTGGCAATGCTGATGTACTTCCTCCAGTTTCTAAAAGTGTGAGCAAACAACTGGCTAGACTTGGCAATGAAATTAAAGAAAGAAAAAAAATGAAACAAAGAAACCAAGCTGAAGCCAGAGCACATCTTGCACAGATTAAATTGCTTGATATTAGTGATGCTCATCTTTTGGGAATCACTAAGGAGGAGTATGCCAGAGTAAAAAATGATCTCAGGATAGTTGACATGTTGAAAGAAATGCTTGATGTTGAATTAGACAGACACTATCCTGATGATGAAGCTAAATTTGATGCCAAAAGTTTGAATATATCAGTGGAGAAGGCAAAAGAGAACAGGGCCAGTGGGATTCTAAAAAGAATTGAACATGTAAAGAAGGTTATGAAAAGGGTATTGAATCCACCAAGAAGGATCCCTCAACCAAGAAGACCACTGACCAGAGATGCTGACCTTAGCACATTTGTAGAACCAACTGGCGAGGTATCGAATGATGACATCAATTCTGCTGTACTGGCTGCTGGAGCTGGGAGTATTAAAATATCCAATGAATCTGAAGCAAGAAGATATTACTCCCAGATCATGAAAACCAGAAGACATAGTGGGACTATCAATGGTGTTAATGTAACAATTAAGCCAGGCACCAAGTACTTTCACGTTGAAGTTAGTTATACCAGAGGGCCACTGGTTAAAACTGACAATCCTGGTGCAATGCAGTATGGGTTCTCGGAATGGGTGGAAATGGTGAACTTTTTGGATGCTAAGGCACAAAAGAATAGGTTTGAGAAAGCTTGGGTGAACTTCTTGAAGGGCAAGATTCAACACAAAGAAAATCTGGAGCTAAAGTTGAATATTGATCCTGAAGACTCACAACCTATCTCTTCAGTGACCAAGAGAAGACGAACTGGCGAAGGGCCATCTAATTAAGTTCTCTTTTCAGTTTATCTACTTGTAATTTTATTTACATTCTGTAACTTGTGTAAATTTCATTTCCTTGTATAAATGAAGTTACCAGTTTGTAACCACAAGGTAGATAATAGATTAGATCTAACAAACTTAAAAAGAAAAACCCAGGGCATTTATTGATCTATAAAAATGCCTTGGAAAACTTAGATAGATTTAATCGAACAAGTCTCTCCAGTTCACACTTGTACAGATACAAGAACTGAAAAAGACTTGCTAATATTTCAGGACAAATAGGGGGAATTTGTTAGGACCAGTTTCAGTGAAACTGGCCAGTCTCCAGTTGCACCTGGAGACCAAGAAGATTTGTCCAGAAATATATTGAAGTCCAGTTGCATTGTACAGTTTACGCAACTAAAGACTTCCTCCAGTTGAGAACTGACCAGTTGAAGAATCCTTCCAGTTGGGGTCGAAGACAACAAGTGGAAGATAGAGAATGACAATGGCAGCGAAGCCCAGTTGACATTCTAGTCAGTTACAAACTAGAGACCGTCAGTGGAAAGCTCTTACAAAGCTTTACACTGATTACGAGGAATTGACTTTTATGCTTTATGTGCTTTTACCCGGATAATAAGATTTATCTTATTATTTAAGTACAAAAAGGTACATAAAGCTGGTTGAATAAAGTTGCTTTATACTGCAACTTTACACAGCATTTTAAGGAATTAAATGCTATTCCTTAAATGTTCTCAACCATATTTGTACGGCCAAAGTTAACATCCCAATGTTAACTTTGCCTATAAATACAAGTCATTGCACAACCAAGAAAAATACTTTTTAAGAAGTCACACACTTTGCAAACCTGCAATATTCTTGGTGAATTTGTGCAATATTCTCTCAATCGTAAAAAGGAACATTTCACAACTTTAAGTGTTTCGATTGTTTAGAGAAATTCCAAGTGTAGATCAATTGTAATTCATAGGTTGTTAGGATATTTACATACTTGTATTATCTTGGTTCCGCAACAACCTTGTAAATTATTTAAAGTTAATAAATAAATTACACTTGAAAATTACATATTGTCTCACCAATTTACTTTACAAGTATTTTGTATTATTGCATTGTTCTTTACTTATTGTCACTTAAATAAGTAATCTATCTAGAACTTGGTATATACTCCTGTAACTTATATTACAAAGTAACTCCACCATCGACATAGAGGTGTCTTCAGGTAGTACCATCTATTGAGTTGGGACTTACAATATCCAAACATTGAACCTTAGTTGTTGTCCTGTAAATGGATGACTTTCTGCTACAACGATTAATTACTTCTATAACTGAAATCGATGAATCCATCACTTCACCGCATGACGAAGTTAGCTCGTTATGTAAAGGTATTTTGACCGATATGAAAAGGGGTTCGTCGGCGGTCTCATTGTCTTTACATGAAAGAACGATTCGAGAGGTTGCGAGAACTAGGATACGATATTCCCGACTACCTCATAAAGGATCTTTTGATGGATCTTGTGAAGACATCGTCAAGAGGTATAAACGCTCGGAGTGTACCTTTAGAGAGTTCTTCGGAGCTCTTAAAAGGTTTGACAAGGAAATTCGTGTCACTAACCTTAATGGAAGTGAAATGGATAAGCCAATCAAAGTTGAAAATGAGGAAACCAAGAAAGACAACTTGGGAGTAGTTTCATCTTCAAAAAGAAAGGTTTCATCTTCAAAAAGAAAGGTTGGCCCCATAGCTCATTCCATTTGTCTTATTTGTTGTCGAATGGGAAAATGGAATAAAGGCTGTCGGAAACATTCTCGGGTTGAAGGGCCGACTCGATCGAATGTATATGTAATCGGATTGTACTCTTGCATCTCGGACTCATGGGTGCTAGACACGGGGTGTGGCACACACATTTGCAATTCTACAAAAGGTCTGAGAAGGAGTAAAAAGCTGAGGACCGGGGACTTGGACTTGCATTTCGGTAACGGCGAGCATGTCGGAGTCTTGGCCGTGGGAACTTATGAGCTCTCATTGCCAAATGGTCGAATGTTGATCTTGGACAATTGTTGTTATGCTCCTGGTTTAACTAGGAACATTATTTTGTTTGCTCGTCTGAAGGAATCAGGGTACGCCTATGGTTTCTCGGACAGAGGTATTGAAGCTTATAAGGATAGTGTCTTCTACTTCGAAGCAATACCGAATAATGGCATATATGAAATCGATATTCTAGCTTTTACCTCTAACAATCCGGTATACGTATGTGAGGAAAGGAGCAACGTTGATCATTCTGACATGTATCTCTGGCATTGTCGTCTTGGTCATATAAGCAAGGATCGTATCAATAAACTCCAATTAGATGGAGTTTTGCCATCCTTAGGAAGCAATTCCTTTGATGTATGCGAATCTTGTTTGTGTGGGAAGATGGCCAAGAGTCCTTTCAAGGGTAACCCTGAAAGAGCTACTGATCTATTAGGTATCATACACACTGATGTGTGTAGGCCTTTTAGAACACCGACTAGAGATGTTCAGACCTACTTCATTACATTTACTGATGACTTCAGTAGATACGGCTATGTTTATCTTATGAAACATAAGCATGAAGCTTTTGAGATTTTCAAGGCTTTTCAAAATGAAGTAGAAAATCAACTCGGCAGGACTATCAAGACACTAAGATCTGATCGAGGTGGCGAGTATATGAGCCAAGAGTTCATGGTTCATCTGAATGAACGGGGAATTGTATCTCAATTCACTCCTCCATATACTCCGCAACATAATGGAGTATCTGAAAGGAGAAATCGAACCATGCTAGACATGGTTCAATCTATGATGAATCGTACGACTCTGCATCCTTCCTTTTGGGGCTATGCGCTAGAAAGTGCATCATATATTCTCAATATGGTTCCAATGAAAACGGTTGACAAAACGCCATACGAGTTGTGGCATGGGAAGAAACGTGATCTTCAACATCTAAGAATTTGGGGATGCCCGGTATTCGTTAAACGAGATGCCGTTGGCAAACTCGATTCTAGAGCAACCAAGTGCATTTTGTTGGTTATCTGAAGGAAACTCCTTCCGGATACTATTTCTATGATCCATACGACAACAAAGTGTTTGTAGGTCGAAACGGCACCTTCCTAGAGAAGAAGTTTTTGGATCAAGAAATCAGTGGGAGTAATGTGGATCTTGAGGAGATTCAAGAAACACAAGAGGCACATGATGGGGTATTTTTGTTTGTTATTTGAGTGTTTAAATTTATAAAAATGTTGTACAAGTTATTATCTTAAAAACACAAACATCTTAACGGACAGGGGACCCGATCAGATGTAGTACAGTTTAGTGATAAGAACAGGATCGTTCGCAGGGACGCGTTGCTTTACCTAATCTAGTAATATGTGTAATTCTAGCGGTTGTGGGGTTGTCACGATTTCCTATTATACTAATGCAAATAAAAGTAAATAAAAGCCGCAACCGCTTATTCAGCGAGAGGCTTAGTCTGAAAATAGTTTGAAAAAGCAAATAACAGTAATTAAATTAAAATACTTGTTTGGCATCTCCGATCTCATGGTACGACCAAATACTATTCTACCTACTTGCTAGACTGTTGGAAACTTAATCACGGCTCAGATTCTCGTTAGATTCACTTTGCCTAATTACTAGTGTTGTCGCTAGACTCACACTAACCTATAAAAAAATTCTCGTTAGATTCATTGTTTAAGCATTATTGACCTAAAGTTTGTGTTACTAATTCATCTTTTAGTTACCCGACTCTTAAGCCATGACCAGATAGTAATTATCTCCGATGACCACAGTTTTCGTTTCCAAGTCAAAGGATCGCGTCTGACATTGCTAAGCATCATGTTCAATTTGTCCTAATTACAACAGTTCTGGATCCATCGGTTACAAGTGAATCACCTTTTACAACTAGTTATAGACCGACTAGTGTTTTCCATCCTAGCATATTAGTTCTAATGTATGATCATAGACAACCATCAGAATTAAACTAATATATTCAGATATAGAACCAATAATAATATGAAGAACTAGTAAAACATGGATCTACGATAAACAGTAAAACACACTCCAACAGATTCTAACAAATAAAGTAAAACAATAAATGTCTACATGATCACATTGATCCAAACAAGTATTCAGCCTACTAGCCGGACATTATTAAAGGAATAACAAAGTCTGAAAAGATGAAAGACATTGTTTACCAAAAGAAAGTAAAATAGAAAAGTAGATCTAGACCGAGGATGAAGATCGGAAGGTGTTAGAAGCTCCAAAACCTTCTGAAATCTGCAACTACAACCTAGGGTTTGATCTGGGCGGCTAGGGCTGCTGAATCGGCTCTCTCTCTAGGGTTTTGAGGGTTAGTTCGACTTAAATAGTGATTTAAGTCGGTTGCTGATCTGGGCCGCCCAGCGGCGCTGGCTGGGCTTGCCAGCGGCGCTGGGACTGGGCCAGCGGCGCTGGATGTGAGGGAGCGGCGCTATTGACTTGCTAGCGGCGCTGGTAGCTCCTGCTGCAGTTCGTACTTCTTCGGTCGGCTCCCGAATCACCTCCTTGTGTCTTGTAACTTCATAGGCTTCCTTCTTGAGTCACTTGATGTCATTTACCCTCTCTCGCATCTTCCGTGAACCTGCGTAAACATACGACTCCATTAAGTACCGATAGTTCCGGAATATTAACTCATTTAGACATTGAAATGAAGCCTTTCGATAGGGGTTTTTATCACAAAATGGACGCTCATCAGCACCTCCCGCTGGAACCAGTAAACCACTTAGTGAACCTAAGCTTGCGAAAGCAAAGGTGTCACAAGATACACAAAGCGTTCGTCGCTCAGAGAGGAATCATTTTGATCTCGATAGATATGGATATCTTATCACTCAAAGTAAGGAAGTGGATCAATGTGAACCTACTACCTACGATGAGGCGATAGCGGGATCGGAATCTAAGAAATGGCATGATGCCATGGACGCTGAGATGCAATCCATGAAGGATAACGAGGTTTGGTCCTTAGTTGATCTACCACCCGATTGCAAGAGTGTGGGGTGCAAATGGGTTTTTAAGAAGAAAACCAACATGGATGGAAAGGTACATACTTTTAAGCCTCGACTAGTGGCGAAAGGTTACACTCAAACCCACGGGGTTGATTATCATGAAACCTTCTCACCGGTAGCAAGTCTTAAGGCTATTGGGATACTCATTGCCATAGCCGCTCATTATGACTATGAGATATGGCAAATGGATGTCAAGACGGCATTCTTAAACGGCCACCTTAGTGAGGACGTTTACATGACACAACCCGAGGGTTATGTCAATACCGAGTTTCCCGACAAAGTATGTAAGCTTCAGAGATCTATCTATGGATTGAAGCAAGCATCTAGGACATGGAATTTGCGTTTTGATGAAAAGATCAAAGAGTTTGGTTTTACTCAATATGTGGATGAGCCATGCATGTATATGAGAGTAAGTGGGAGAATAAACACATACCTTGTCTTGTATGTCGATGACATACTACTATTCGGAAATGACATTCCTACTTTGCAAAGTGTCAAAACTTGGCTAGGAAAGTGCTTTTCGATGAAGGACTTGGGAGAAGCTACATATATCCTTGGGATTAAAATCCATAGGGATAGATCTAAAAGATTGATTGGATTAAGTCAGAGTGCGTATATTGACAAGATCCTTAAGAGGTTCTCTATGGAGAATTTTAAGAAAGGACTTGTACCAATGGCAGCCGGGACGATCTTGAGCAAAACTGAAGGTCCAACTCTTCCCGAGGACATCAAAAAGATGAAGGAGGTACCTTATGCTTCAGCCGTAGGGTCCATCATGTATGCCATTCTCTGTACGCTCCCGGACGTATCGTATGCCTTGAGCATGACGAGTAGATTTCAACAGAATCCCGGTGAGAGTCATTGGAATGATGTTAAGAACATACTCAAGTACTTCCGAAGGACTAAGGAGGCATTCTTGATATACGGAGGAGATATAGAAGAAGAGTTAAATCTTAAATGTTACACGGATGCAAGTTTTCAAAGTGATAGAGATGACTCTCGATCACAATCCGGCTACGTGTTCATTTTAAACGAAGGAGCTGTCGATTAGAAAAGCTCCAAGTAGAGTGTCGTTGCATTATCTACTGCTGAATCAGAGTATATAGCGGTAGCGGAAGCGGTACAAGAAGCCATGTGGATTAAGAAGTTCATTAGCGATCTAGGTGTGATGCCAAGCATAACTCAACATGTGCCTATCCATTGTGATAACTCGGCAGCAATCACACTAGCTAGAGAACCAAGATCACATAAAGGTTTGAGACATATCGATAGGAAGTACCACTATATTCGTGAGATCATAAGTAGTGGAGATGTCGAGGTTCTCAAGGTTCACACAGATGATAATTTAGCTGATCCTTTTACTAAGACATTGCCTCTTGCCAAGATAGATAATTTGTTTAGAGGCATGGGCCTTAGCCAAGCTAGTAGTTTATTTTCTATTTGAATGTTTGGATATTTGGAACTTGTAAGAGATATTTTGAAATATTAATAAAGAATGGCAATTTATGTTTCAAATTATTCTTGAGTTCTTATTTGCATGTTTAACCCCATCCATGAGTCATTATTAAAATGATTCTAAATTTAACCCATTACCGATCATTGTCTACGGGAGTAGGAAATGAACAAAGGTAATTGTGAGCGATGATGACTTTGGTCGGTTGCATAAGAGATGCAAATCATTTCACAAGTACTCAAGGAGATGTTTGAGTATTGGGATAAGACCCGTTCCTCATAACGTCGCTTGGATCGGTGGCATAGATAGTTCTGAGAAGCGGGAATGTATGAGTATCCTTAGACTTGAGGCTCATAGGCGTGTCCCGGAGTACGTAGTCTCATGCTTTGATTCAATACCGGACCTGGAACTTAACCGACAGCAGTATGGGCTGCTTTGGGTGTGAGGTGAAATATGGAAGGGACGTATGCGTGCAAGATAGGAGAATGTTCACTAAAGATCTAGGAAGATATCACGCGGCCACTCGAGGAAATGAACTGATTGGAAGAGTGTGGCCACACCCCGAATGCATGGTAGGTATCCCCGAAATGCATTAACGGTTTAAGATCACTTCAGATCCATAGATCGAGAAAATATGCCAAACTACGAGAGTATGCGTAACTATCCGGGTCTCTCGGTTTGGTGTGATATCGGAAACATATCGGGACATTCAGACATCATCCAAAACATTAAAAGAGTTTAATGTACAACATCTATAGGCGGTGTTGGTTTTTCAGCCATGAAAAATACATTCATACATATCTGGGGGCATCGTCGTGTTGCTAGACGAACGTTCGGTGTCAGTGTACTTGACGTATATTTGGAAATATCCTCAAGTGGGAGTGTTGTAATTATGAGAATATTTCAATATACTTATACGGCTGCATATCTATGAACCATTAGGGTCTCACACATAGAACGAGGAGGGCTTAGTTGAACTTTATAAATAACAAGGAATTCATTGGAAATGAAAATAACTAAAAGTTTCCAAAAATAGATTTGGAAATGATTCGCGGGTCGGAAACGCGAATCGGGTCGAAAACGGGATCGGACATCAAGCACCATGGATCGACCCATGGGGGTCCCACTAGGTCGGCCGCGCAAGGAGGGGGAGAGGGAGAAGGAAACTTGGTTTCCTTATCCCACATTGATTCAAAGAAGGAAACCTAAGGGTTTTCTATGCCTATATAAAGAACCCTTATTCCTTCTTGAATCCTTGCACCAAAAACCCTTTCTCTCCTCTCTCTTTTTCGTGTGGAGCTCGACACCACCCTAGGTGGAGAGCACCCCATTCTAGTTATTTTTCCGGTGGGTATTTTGTTATAACGTAAAGTTATAGCTAGCACTTAATTAAGTGCCGAAGATCCGTTCGCGTGTACGAGTCTTTTGAGGGGCGCGACTTCGGGTCCTTTTTCGTGGCAAGCAAGCTCACATTATTCTTGCTCAAGAATAACGTCTCCGGGAGGTCATCTAAGAGGTTAGTAGTTCTTCTATTTATTTAATTGTTTAGTTACTATATGCATGCGCGATAGATCTTGGCTAGGGAATTAAATTGTTTTAATTGTTTTATTACATGCTTCCGCTAGTAGTAATTAATTAGATTAATTACATGTTCATTAATTATGTTTTAGATAATTTAATTTGTATTTAAATAATTAAACGTTTTTAATTATTTACAGTTTAAACCCTACACTTATAAAAGGTTTTAAATATAACCCTTAATTAATGAACTATGTTTATTCTCGGAATAAACATCATTTTGGTTAATAAAATCCCAACAATTTCCGCCTTGTTGGGGTGTTACAGAATGGTATCAGAGCTGTGGTTGTAGAGAATTAGGTGGAATGACCTAGACTATAACCAATGCATAAACACTTCATACTTAGCGTGCATGATAGGAATTTTGTGTGCAATGTGAATTGTATGGGACGTGTGGAATTGTTTGATCGGAGTTCGTAGGGTTTTGATAAACTTATTGATTGATGTTCGTAATAGTGTCGGGATACACCGTGAATTGTTGATGTGTGGAATCTTGGAACCATTTATTATTTGTCCCTAGCAAAGTGAAATGATGGCATTAGCGGAGTATGACACTCGGTAACCCTAGAGGAGCCTGATCAACGAATCTATGGTTACCCTATGTCATATGAAAGCTAATGATCTCGTGGATTGCGCATTGCGGATGAGGTATAGTAGGTAACCCGGTGTGTCTAATGGGTGTTGGTTGGGTGGAGGGTTAGCCGCTGGTACACCCTGTATACATACCCGACCAATGCTTAGAGGACATAACGGAACCGAGTCCCGGCATCCATTCAATATATTAACGGTGTGGAGGGTTAGCCGCTGGTACACCCTGTATACAAACACCTTTAATGTATTATATGTTGAAGTTAGATTCGGACTATGCTTCACCCGCCTTGTTATGACTTGACCCCCTTTTATATGATGTTAATTGGATTGTGATTGTGTTGTTGATTGTGAATTGTATGATCGATGAAGCCTTAGATTATTGCCATGATAATATCCCCGTAGAGATAATCACATTCTTGCAATGACTTAGAAGGATTTAAGTAGGAATTGTGTGTTACTTGAAGGTCGATTTTTGATATTCGTGTGTGAATTGTGAGAATTAACTTGTTAATCTAACACGTTTGTTCAGGAAAGATGGTTAGACCAAGGAGAGCTAACACTAACTATAGGTGTCAAAACGAGCAAGAAGAACCGATTGTTCAAGTGAATCAAGGTGGGAATTGTGGCGGTAGAGGTGGTCGAGGAGGTAGGGGTAATCGAGGAGGTCGTGGGGGTCGTGGTGGCCGAGGTGGCCGGGATGGTGCAAATCCCCCGGTAAGGACCGAGGTTATTACTCAAGCTCTCAATGAGCTTATGCCGGAACTTGTGGCCCGAATCTCGGCGGCCATGAATAGGGGTGCACAAGAAGAACCGGAAGATGAAGCGGTTCATGTTGAAAATGAAGATGAAAATGTGAATGTGAATGGTGAGGAGAATGGGGGAGAAGCTTTTGTTCAACAAAGAATCAATAATGCTTACCGCCAAGGTTGCATTTTTAAAGACTTTAAGGCTTGTGGGGCACCGGAGTGGATGGGAGAAGGTGGAGCCACCGGTTGTTTGGAGTGGCTAGAGAAGATTGAAGCCATGATTCCTAGAAGTGGATGTACTCATGACCAAAGAGTTTCCCACGCCACCGGCATGTTAGGGGGTGATCCACTAGAGTGGTGGAATGTAGAAGTGGATGCTTTGGGGATTGATCTTGCTAACTCAATACCTTGGGAGAATTTCAAACAAATGATTATTGCTAAATATTGCCCACCGCACGAAATGAGGAATTTACAAGAAGAATTTACTAGCCTCTCTATGAAGGGAGCCGATCATGTAGGGTACACTCGCCGTTTCAACCAACTTTCTAGACTTATACCCCACCTACTAAGACCCGAAGACCGTAAGGTGGAGAAGTATGTGGTTGGCTTGCCCCATAAGGTGAGGGTACTTGTTTCTCATCCCACCATGCCACTAACCATTAACGAAGCCATTAATCGAACCGCTAGTGTCACCATGGAGCTTGTGAAGGGTGGTGAACTAGGCTAGAATGATAGTAAGAGGAAGGATGTGCCCGATTCTAGTGGCACCAAGAAAGACGAGAGGCATCATCATAAGAAGCCAACTAGAGGTGGAAGGGTGTTTGCGGCGGTTGTGCCGGCAAGGGAGGTTAACACCGGGGCTATTCCTTTATGCCCTCGGTGCAATCGTCATCATAGGTCTCACACTCGATGTGATGCTTGTTTTCATTGTAACCAAGTGGGACATGTCTCAAGAATGTGTCCTACCAATCCTCGTGCCGCTCCTTTGAATCCTATGCCCCTTAATGTTCGATATCCCCTGATGGCCCGGGGTACTTGTTACGAGTGTGGTAGCCAAGACCACTACCGGAATAGGTGCCCTAATCTTATTGGCCAACAAGTTCAAGTGACCGTGCACCCGAATCAATTGCAAATCGCCGGTCCCAATCAAAACCGGGGACAACAAGGTCAACAACAACAACCTCTTCAACAACAATAACTAGCCCCTCGTGGAAGAGCTTTTGCCGTGAATGCGGTCGAGGCTCGTGTGGACCCAAATGTTGTAGCAGGTACTTTTCTTCTCAATCACCAATTTTCTACCGTGTTATTTGATTCCGATGCCGATTATAGCCTCATTTCCAATGATTTCATTCCGTTGATCGATGCTAGTCTTAGCCCGTTGTCGTATTATTTTGAACTAGAAATGGTAAATGGTGGATTGTCTAGAATTAGTCAAGTTGTTCGTGATTGTATGCTAGAATTATGTGACCACCCATTTTACATAGACTTGATTCCTTATGATATCGGTAGCTTTGATGTGATCGTGGGTATGGATTGGTTGTCGGCTATGACCGCGGTGATCGATTGTGGTAGTAGAGTAGTGAGGATACCTTTAGAAAACAGAGAGGAATTAGTGGTCCAAGGTGAGACAACCGAACCATGAGAAGGGAAAGTGTATAATGTGAACGTTGCTAAAGTTGAATTGAAAACCGTGCCCGTAGTTAAAGATTTTGCGGATGTATTCCCGGATGACCTACCGGGTTTGCCTCCATCTCGTGAACTTGATTTTCGTATTGACCTCATTCCTAATGCCTCTCCCGTGGCGAAAGCGCCTTATCACTTAGCCATGACCGAAATGCAAGAGTTGGCCGCCCAACTCAAAGAACTCCAAAAATAGGGTTTCATCCGCCCTAGCCAATCACCTTGGGGCGCACTGATAAACACCTAAAAGACATGATCTTAAGGGATAAAATCAGATTGTCTTGTGCATGTTAATAGACGATTAGGGCGTTTTTATGTTTGTTTAAGTGTTTCAGGTTCTAAGTGCTTATTTGGACTAATTGGGTCGAAAAGGAAGTCGAATGAAACTCAAAGTCAAAGAAAGTCAAATTCTGGAATTCTGGAAAACTGAAGTTATAAAGGGCGTAGGTTACGCCAGTCTTGGCCGTACCTTACGCCAGGCAAAATTGAAGTAGGCGTAGCTTACGCTGGTCTGAAGCGTACCTTACGCCAGGTGAAGATCAAAAGATACAACAAGCGTACCTTACGCCCAGATGGGGCGTAGGTTACGCTGGGCAGATTTACAAAGGGCGTACCTTACGCCCAGATGGGGCGTAGGTTACGCCAGCCACTGATCAGAAGTCGAATTTTTAAGGGTTTTAATTGTAACTTAGGGAACTAATCACATACGAATTAACACACACACAAGCCCTAATCTCTGAGTTTTAGAGCAGCAATACACTATTCCCAAGCTCCAAAAATCATCATCAAATCATCATTCAATCACAAGATCATGGAGATGATAATCCAAATTGAAGATTCATTGATGAACATGGAAGGCTAATCTCTCTTTAGATCATTCTTATGTGAACAATTATGTAAGACAATTGTATTCAACCTTTCTTATATTTATGTTGGATTGGATGTTTAATTCTTGATTGTGTTTTACATCTAATGTTATTTGGATTTGAATGAATGATTACATGTTTTTAACCTTGAATGATTTCCATCTATCTTTTGGTTTCAATTTATTGTTAATCATTAATTATTGGAATAATCTCTTATTAATTGTAATCTGATTTTTGAATAGAGAATTTAGTTGTGTCAATTACTTGGTTTCATTATCATTAATCATCACAACCTAATCAATCGGTTCCTGAAATTCATTCATTCCAAATTATAACGAATCATGTCTATGTGATTTCCAACGGATATAAGTTAGGTTATACTTTTGAAAACATAATTGGGATCATAAGAATGATCTTACCTTTTTATTATTAAATTCTTGTGTTAAGTTTATGATCATTTCTAGTTTAATCAAATCAATCCAAAACTCAATTTTAAGTTTATGCCTAGTTTAAATACATTTTGTAACTTATTCGACACTTTCCCATGATTCTCTGAGGATACGATACTCTACTTACCCGTACTAAATATTGGTATTTACTTGCACTTGTCGGAGTTTGAGGCGATATGTGGAACTATAGGAGGCCAAGGATTTTCACCGGATGAGGTTAAGCTAGTTCTTTTTCAGTTTACTTTGAAGGATAAGGCAAAGCAATGGTTCTTGACATTGCCATCGGGTAGTATCTTTTCATGGGCTGAAATGCAACAACAATTCTTGGATGAGTATTACACCATGCAAAAGACTAGTGATGCAAGGAATTCGATAAGAATTTTTCAGCAACAATCAGGTGAAACATTTTATGAAGCTTTTAAGAGGTTTAATGAGTTGTTGAGAGTATGTCCCCATCATGGAATTGCTAAATGGGAATTGATCACGGCTTTCTATGATGGTTTGTTATCGGAAGAGAAAAGAGATGTGAACTCCATTAGCAATGGTACTTTCTTGACAAATCCCGAAGATGTTGATTGGGAATTCTTGGAGAAGATGAGTGTGAACTCAAAAAGGCAAGCTCAATCGAATAGGAGAACAAGACGTCCAATAGCCTCTTCATCAACTAGTGATCAAGCTACAAAAGATAGACTTGAAGCCTTGGAGCAAAAGTTTGCTAAGTTGGGGAAGGCTGAAAATCGGGGTGTTTATCAAGTATCTCAAGACTATCCGATTTGTGAAAGGTGTGATGAGTTGGGACATTTGGCTATGGAATGCCCATTAGACTTGGACCAAATTGAAGAAGTGAATCAAGTATATGGAGAGAAGAAGCAATATGACATGAACTCCAACACTTACCATCCGGGGATGAGAAATCATCCAAACTTTAGATATGGCAATTCTTCAAACCAACTCAACCCGAACTTTCAAGGAAATAACCAAAACGGTGGGGCACCATCTCAACCATTTCAAGGCCAAAATTACAACCAAGGGAATTACCAAGGTGGTCAAAATCAAGGGGGATTCAATAGAGGCTACCCAAGGAACTTTCAAGGTAATAACCAAGGTGGGTCTTCGGGAGGTAGCGATGTGTCAACTCGGGAGATTATGGATTACTTGAAAGAAATGGATAGGAAGAATGAGATTCGGGATAAAATGGTTGAGAGTTTGCAAAAGCAAGTTGGGCAATTGGCGGAGGATGTATCGGAATTGAGGAAGAATCCGGGGAAGCTACCAAGTGATACGAAGATCAACCCACAACATCAAAGTGGCGGTTCCAAGAATGTCAAAAATGTGGAAATCAACAATGTAAGTACTCTTCGTAGTGGTAAGATTTATGATAATCATGTTGTCCCTCCACCACCATTTGTTGATGGTGTGGTGGAGGATGTTGATGAAAATGAAGATAGTGAGCATGAACCGGAACTTGTTTTACCTAAATCAAGTAAAAAAGTGTCTTTTAAAGAGGTAGAAAACAATAGGTCTAATGATAAATTTTCTGAAAAACAAGGAAAGGATATGGAGGGTAATACCATTCCTTTTCCTTTGGCTTTGATTGATCCAAAACTTAGGCCTACACTTAAGAAAAGAGGTCCCCATGAGGAAGAAATGTGGGAAATTTTTAAACAAGTGAAAATCAATATACCTCTTATTGACATAATCAAGCAAGTTCCGGCTTATGCTAAGTATCTTAAGGATTTGTGTACCCAAAAACGGCATCATAAGCTTCCAAAGAAAATTGTTTTAAATGAGGAAGTTAGTGTCGTTGTGATGGGTATACTCCCACCTAAACTCCAAGATCCGGGAGCGCCTTTAATTACTATTCAAGTTGGTGATTTTAAAATGAATAAGGCACTTTTGGATATGGGGGCGGGTGTGAGCATTCTTCCGGGAGGTTTGTATGACCAATATGACTTTGGACCTTTAGAAAAAGTCGACACCACCTTGGTGATGGCTGATTTGTCCCTTAAACTTCCTAGAGGAATTGTCCGAGATGTGATTGTTAAGGTGGAGGACTTCTATTACCCCGTAGACTTTTTGGTACTTGATTTTGCACCAAGCGGTAATTTTTTTTTTTTTTTTTTTTTTTTTTTTTTTTTTTTTGGTACTTGATTTTGCACCAAGCGATAATGTTAGGCAACCCAATGTCATCATGGGTAGACCCTTTTTGGCCACCGCTAATGCTTTAATTGATTGTAGAAGGGGTACGGTTGAAATGACTTTTGGCAACCGTAAGATAAGATTGAATATTTTTGCTAGTGTTCCTAACCCCGTAGTTAGTGACGAATGCTTTATGGCGGACGTCATTGATGAATGCATTCCTCATGAAAATGAGGAAGACACACGGGAGAATTGTGCTTTGGTTTACAGGTTAATCTTGGAGCATAGTGAAACATTGAAGAAGGAGGAAAAGGATTGGGAGATTATGGCAATTCAAGAAGGTAGACCACCATGGACTCATTTGGTGGAGAGTTTACCGGACCATATTGACACCCATCTCAAGCCATCCATTGAAAGTCCACCACAAGTTGAATTGAAAGAGCTCCCATCTCATTTGAAGTATGCATTTTTGGGAGATGAAAAGACTTTGCCAGTAATCATTGCATCAAATTTGGAAGAAATGCAAGAAAGAGCATTACTTAAGGTGCTCAAGGAGTATAAGGCGGCCATTGGATGGACAATTGCTGATTTGAAAGGCATTAGTCCATCAATTGTGATGCACAAGATAATCACCGATTCTGAAGCAAAGCCTTCACGTGATGCTCAAAGGAGATTGAATCCTCATATGCGTGAAGTGGTGAAGAAAGAGGTGCTAAAGTGGTTGGATGCTGGAATTATTTACCCAATTTCGGATAGTACATGGGTAAGTCCAACACAAACGGTACCTAAGAAAGCCAGAATTCAAGTGGTTAAAGGAGATAGTGGTGAGCAAATTGCAACCCGACCCATCACCGGGTGGAGGGTTTGCATTGACTACCGAAAGTTGAACACCGCTACTTCCAAGGATCATTTCCCATTACCATTCATTGATCAAATCATCGAAAAGCTTGCAGGTCAGCAATTTTATTGTTTTCTAGATGGTTATTCAGGTTATAATCAAATTGCTATTCATCCCGATGACCAACATAAGACCACATTTACATGTCCCTATGGAACTTTTGCCTTTAGGCGAATGCCATTCGGGTTATGTAATGCTCCTGCCACCTTCCAAAGGTGCATGATGAGTATCTTTTCAGATATGGTCGGTGATTCCTTAGAGATTTTTATGGATGACTTTTCAATTTTTGGTCAAACCTTTGATAATTGTCTTAATGAGCTAACCAAAGTTTTGAAAAGATGTGTTGAAACGAATTTGGTCCTAAGTTGGGAAAAGAGCCACTTCATGGTTCAAGAGGGGACGGTTTTAGGTCATGTGATTTCAAGTAAAGGTATGGAAGTTGACCGGGCCAAAATCAAAGTCATTTCTACTTTACCCCCTCCAACCAATGTCAAGGGTGTCCGTTCTTTTCTTGGACATGCCGGATTTTATAGAAGGTTTATAAAAGGATTTAGTGTCATTACCAAACCATTATGTAATTTGTTGTTGAAAGATGTGCCATTTGTGTTTGATAATGAATGTTTAAAAGCTTTTGAAACCTTGAAAGAGAAATTGGTTGAAGCCCCATTTTGCAATCACCTAATTGGTCCATGCCATTTGAAATCATGTGTGATGCAAGTGACTTTGCTATTGGGGCTGTTTTGGGACAACGGGTGGACAAGAAACCCGTTGTGATTTATTATGCAAGCAAGACTTTATCGGATGCCCAATTGAATTATACCACCACCGAAAAGGAATTACTTGCGGTTGTCTATGCTCTTGACAAGTTTCGTTCTTATATTTGTGGTAGCAAAGTTATAGTGTACACAGATCATAGCGCGGTTAAGCATTTGATGGAAAAGAAGGATGCAAAGCCAAGGCTAATTAGATGGGTCTTGCTACTACAAGAGTTTGATTTGGAGATCCGAGATAAGAAAGGAAGTGAGAATGTGGTGGCGGACCACTTGTCAAGAATTCAAGTTATGGATGATGATTCAACCAAGGAGATCAACGAGATATTTCCGGATGAATATTTACTAACCGTTTCTGTTGTCCCTTGGTATGCAAATATTGTTAACTTTTTGTCTGCAGGTAAGCTACCGGAACATTGGGCCAAGAGAAAGAAGCAACAATTCCTTGCACAAGCAAAGCAATACATTTGGGATGAGCCGGATTTGTTCAAAGTTGGCCCGGATTAATTGGTGAGAAGGTGTGTTCCGGATGAAGAGATTCAAGAGGTGTTGACTCATGCACACTCATTTGCATGTGGAGGTCATTTCAGCGGCCAAAAGACAGGTTATAAGGTTCTTATGTGTGGTTTGTTTTGGCCTAGCATTTTTAAGGATGCCGCTGAATTTGTTAAAAAATGTGTTAGGTGTCAACAACTAGGTAGTATTACTAAGAGAAATGAGATGCCCATGCAACCCATTTTAGTTGTTAATATATTTGATGTATGGGGCATTGATTTTATGGGTCCTTCCCTAATTCTTTTGGTAATTACTATATTTTGGTGGCGGTAGATTATGTGTCAAAATGGGTAGAAGCCATAGCCACCAAGACCAATGACCATACCGTTGTGTGCAAGTTTGTCCAAAGCAACATTTTCTCAAGATTTGGAATCCCTCGTGTGATCATAAGCGATGGGGGATCTCATTTCAAAAAATTTCAGTTTGGAAAACTTCTCAAACGGTATGGCGTAAACCACCGGATTGCCACTCCATATCACCCACAAACAAGTGGGCAAGTAGAAGTGTCCAACAGGCAAATCAAAGAGATTTTGCAAAAGACGGTAAGACCCGATAGAAAAGATTGGTCAACCAAACTTAATGATGCTTTATGGGCTTACCGAACCGCTTTTAAAACACCTATTGGCACTACTCCTTACCGGTTGGTTTATGGGAAGGGTTGTCATCTTCCAATGGAGTTAGCACATAGGGCATTATGGGCCGTTAAGACTGTTAACATGGATTTTGAGAATGCAGGCAAAGAAAGAAAGTTGCAATTGTGCGAATTGGAAGAATTAAGAAATGAGGCTTATGAATGTGCATCAACTTACAAAGACAAGATGAAAGCGGTTCATGATGCCAAATTGAAGAAGAAGGTGTTCGAAGTTGGCCAAAAGGTATGGCTTTACAATTCAAGGCTCAAATTCTTTCCGGGAAAACTCAAAAGCAAGTGGATGGGTCCCTATATCATCACAAGAGTCGGAAAGTTTGGAGAAATTGAAATTGAAGATCCGAAGGACGGAGTGAAGCAAATGGTCAATGGACACCGTTTGAAGCCGTATTTGGATGCAACCGACATCAATGGAGCTACAAAGGAAATGGTGAACTTCATATCAAGTCCACCATCCTATGGGGTTGCTTGAACATCAATTGAGGTAATGTCGAGCTGAGGACAATAAACTTAGCGCTATACGGGAGGCAACCCGTTGTTTATTTGTTTTATAGCTTCAATTCCGGTATGTTTTCTTTTTCGTTACTTGTGTTTTATTTGTTTAGTTGTTTTTGTTGCATAATCACACAAGAAACTTAATTCTCAGCACCGATGCTTGAGAATTAAGTTGGAGAAGGTCGGTTGGGTGAAAAAGTGAATCGTTTTTGCAAATTTTCGAGCCGATGAACTCATTTCTAATTTCGGGTGTACATTGGGGACAATGTACCTTTAAGTTGGGGAAGGGAGTTTAATTTTGATATAATTGCAAGTTCTTAAAAGTTGTTTGTGGCTGTAGTTAAAAAATAAAAAAATAAAAAATAAAAAAAAAAGTCAATAAGGGGCGTAACCTACGGTCCATGGGGCGTAGGTTACGGTGCCCTGGAATGTTGAAATGGACCTTACGCTCAAAACTCACTGTTTACGGCCTACTTTACGCCCACCTTACGCCAAAAATGCATTTTCTAGAGAGGCGTAAGGTACGCTCAATCTGGGCGTAAGGTACGGTCTTTGTTTTTGAGCCGGCGTAAGTTACGGTCCCCTTGGGCGTAGGTTACGGCCGTTGTAAAATACAAGGGTAAGGTTTTGACCGGGCGTACCTTACGGCTACATTCAGCGTAGGTTACGGCAGTAGAAAACAGAGTCAGCGTAGGTTACGCCTCCATCTGGCGTAAGTTACGGTAGGGTCCTGATCGAATTTTTTTTTATTTTAATAAAAATCCATAAAATCAAAAACTCTTTAATTTACAGCCATACATAACTGATTTTTATGAGTTTTCATTCACTATACATCTGCATCTCGATTTCTCTCTATCTTCTCCATTCCCCATTCTTTTTCTCCAAGAACCCTAATCTTCAAATCATCATATCTTCTTCAATTCTTCATCAATTTCTAAAATTTTTTAGGCTAAATTGAATAACTTTTCGAGAGCTACAAAACCCATATAATTGTTTGTCCAATTTCAGCCTATTTTTCAAGATTTGTGTGAGTTTAATTTCGAATTTTTCTCAATTTCTTCTTAATTTTGCTTTTAATTCACTAATATTTGCTGAAGTTGTTACTTTTTCTTAGTTTTGTTGTTAAGATGAAAAAAGCAGCAGGGAAATTCATCAAGAGTCTAAACAAGAAGGGTGCTTCTTCGTCAAGTCAACAACCAAGCAAGAAGAAAAGGCCAATGGTTCAAGATGAATCATCAGCATCAGAAGAAGAAGAAAGAAACTCACCACAGGCAAGTGATGAGATGGAGGTTGAGAATGAAAAACCCGAATGGAGACAAGATATGCCCTTATGTAATTTACCCGATGAATGGCAGTTGATTTTATTTAAAGAAAAAATGGCTGAGGCTAGGAATTTGATGGATCAATTGTTGGGTGAAAGAACACTTGTCTTGTCCGAATTTAGAGGGTTTGGGATGGTAGAAGCGTTTGAACAAATGGGTTGGAAACAAGTGTTAACTTGGAGTAATGGTGATCATGCGGAGATTTACTTAGATGGGATTATTAATTGGTTGGGTACTTTAGAGTTGACTCCAGGAAATAACCCCCCGGTGACTTCTAAGTTAGTAGGCACGGTCAATGGGAAAAAGGTAACAATGTCTTTTGCTACCTTAGATAAGATAGCTAAATTTGACACGGGTGCTACTTCAGGGAGGGCTTTTGATTATGTTGATGAGAAGTACTTAACAGGGGTAGAAACACCGGATAATTGGCTTGATATGTTAGCTGAGGTTTTTGTTGTCCCACAAGACAATATAAGCACAACCTTTAGGATGGAACGTTCTTTGTTGAAGCCATTACCCCGGTTGATAATGTCAATTTTGAGTTGGAATGTTTGCCCTCGCACTAGTGATAAGAGCATGGTTAGGCACCATGATGTTCTGGTGTTATATGCCTTGGTCACGGGAAATCTAGCCCTATCGTTTAGACAAATTGTAATGTCTAACATTTGGGATGCAAGAAACAAAAGAAACAAACTTGTCATTCCTCACCCGAAACTCATTGCCCGTCTCCTCCAAATTCACAAGGTAGTCCCAAAGGAGACCAATATGGAGTATTTGAGTAATGCTCCTTATACCATGAAGAGGTTGTTAAAGGGGAATGAGTGGGAGTTTCAGGATCATCCACAGTTTAAACTCCTCAAGGATTTGAAAGTTGGTGGTTATTTGATAGCTCCAAAGGCTGGGATTACTAGGGAGGAGGCGATAGCACAGATGGAAGAAATGCTTGCTAATGAGAGGGCTGAATCTAGTGCAGCTAGAGGGGGTTTTGAAGGAAGAAGAGATGGTTTGTTAGGAGCTGGGATAGGAGGTTCTGGGCCGAGTTTTGGTTATGAGCAGCCTAGTGATTATAATCAGTGGACATCTTATGAGAGGAGCATGTGGGATATGACTGCTCAGCAGGGTGTGCAACGGAGGAGCTATGAGTTGGGTATGGCATATGCGCATGAACAGGATAGGAGACAGCAGTTTGATTATTTTGAGCAAGTACGCCACCACCAGGACCACATTGCAGGACTTGATTATGTGGAGACTCCTCCTGCATATGATTACAGGCAGCCTTATGTTTCCACTGCTCATCCATATTATCCTCAGAGCCACGATTCTGAGTGGTTCCCGAGACATTCTTGTGTTGGACGGGTTGAAGGGAGCTCGAATGATCCACCACCAGCAGCCTCTGATCCATTTGAGGCCCAATCTCTATATCGGGGCCTAATGGAGTCGATCTTTGGACGGCGGTGATTGGTACCTTCCATTTATCTTTCTGTTCTTATTGTGTGACTATGTGATTATGTGTTTATTTTGTGTTTTTGCATTTTCAATTAGTAGGTAGATTTCATTTTCTTGTTGATTTCATTTATGTTTTTAGTTTAGATGTTGATTTACCTTCTTGTGATGCGGAATTGAATCAAAGAGACAAAATATTCGAGTTATATTAGCTATACATGGTTGTAAAATGAGATTTTCTTGTGATTGGATTTGTACATGTAAGTGGGGCTAAGTAGTGTAGATTAGATTGCATGGTATGGTTGACTTATGAGCGTCTTGATAGAGTTGTTAGCAAGTAAAAACATATAAACGTGCAAATAAGGGTAATATGCCAATTGTGAGTCATCATGCATGTATCACACTTATATATCCGTTATATCCTTCAATTTAATGAGAGAAAAAGCCTCGTCAATGATTGATTAGATTGTTAGCGTAGCTTGAATTCTCATGATGATCATATTGTGTGAACCATTATTGTACATTAGGTTAGAACTAGTGCACTTACCGTGTCGAGACCTCTAGCTTGGATTATGTGCTTAAAATCACAAAACAATCATACAATTCAATCCATATTCCATTTCTCCTCGTCATGAAATTCGTTAATTGTTCAAAGTTGTGTTGTTTATGAAGAATCGAAAGAAAGAACAAAGTCAAAGTCAAAATTGCAAAATCCGGTTGAAAAGTCAAAGTATATGGTCATAAATGAAAACCAATTCAATTATCCATGTAAAGTTGATCAAAAAGAGAATCAAAAGTGAAATGTTCCAAAATCATTCTAGTAAATCGCCCAAATGAGAATCATTACCGTGTTTCATTCCATATTTCTATCAATTTTGTATGAATACCGAAGTGATAGTTTGAGCTATGAGGTCTTGGTTCGATTTGTGTACTAGCCTATGACTTTTAGTGTTGCAATAATAGGTTGTGAGCTTCAAATATACATATTAGCACATCTTTTGCTAAATCACTCAAAATATGAACCGAGGGGAGTGCAAATTGTGAGAAGTGTGATACAAGTGTTGTGGCAAACTTGAGGTTTATTAGATTTAATTGCACCTTTATATATTTCTATTTGCTAGTCGTAAATCTTTTGATAGTTGTAAGTCTTATGAGTTGATTGTGTTATGTGATTTGGTTTGCATTGCTTAGTTTCGCCCAAGTGTACTTTGAAGATTACTTGAGGGTTGAGTTTTACAAGCATGTATAATTAATATAACTCCTATATGGTGTGTCTTTGGTGATAGGAAGTATTAGAGGATTGTAAATTAGCTTGTCACATAGTGAATGTCTTTTTCGGGACGAAAAAGGATTAAGTTGGGGAATGTGATAAACGCCTAAAAGACATGATCTTAAGGGATAAAATCGGATTGTCTTGTGCATGTTAATAGACGATTAGGGCGTTTTTATGTTTGTTTAAGTGTTTCAGGTTCTAAGTGCTTATTTGGACTAATTGGGTCGAAAAGGAAGTCGAATGAAACTCAAAGTCAAAGAAAGTCAAATTCTGGAATTCTGGAAAACTGAAGTTATAAAGGGCGTAGGTTACGCCAGTCTTGGCCGTACCTTACGCCAGGCAAAATTGAAGTAGGCGTAGCTTACGCTGGTCTGAAGCGTACCTTACGCCAGGTGAAGATCAAAAGATACAACAAGCGTACCTTACGCCCAGATGGGGCGTAGGTTACGCTGGGCAGATTTACAAAGGGCGTACCTTACGCCCAGATGGGGCGTAGGTTACGCCAGCCACTGATCAGAAGTCGAATTTTTAAGGGTTTTAATTGTAACTTAGGGAACTAATCACATACGAATTAACACACACACAAGCCCTAATCTCTGAGTTTTAGAGCAGCAATACACTATTCCCAAGCTCCAAAAATCATCATCAAATCATCATTCAATCACAAGATCATGGAGATGACAATCCAAATTGAAGATTCATTGATGAACATGGAAGGCTAATCTTTCTTTAGATCATTCTTATGTGAACAATTATGTAAGACAATTGTATTCAACCTTTCTTATATTTATGTTGGATTGGATGTTTAATTCTTGATTGTGTTTTACATCTAATGTTATTTGGATTTGAATGAATGATTACATGTTTTTAACCTTGAATGATTTCCATCTATCTTTTGGTTTCAATTTATTGTTAATCATTAATTATTGGAATAATCTCTTATTAATTGTAATCTGATTTTTGAATAGAGAATTTAGTTGTGTCAATTACTTGGTTTCATTATCATTAATCATCACAACCTAATCAATCGGTTCCTGAAATTCATTCATTCCAAATTATAACGAATCATGTCTATGTGATTTCCAACGGATATAAGTTAGGTTATACTTTTGAAAACATAATTGGGATCATAAGAATGATCTTACCTTTTTATTATTAAATTCTTGTGTTAAGTTTATGATCATTTCTAGTTTAATCAAATCAATCCAAAACTCAATTTTAAGTTTATGCCTAGTTTAAATACATTTTGTAACTTATTCGACACTTTCCCATGATTCCCTGAGGATACGATACTCTACTTACCCGTACTAAATATTGGTATTTAGTTTTATTTTTGATCGGCTCAACGACATCGATCACGCACTGGTCTTATTTGTCAAAAAGAAAGATGGATTGTTTCGAATGTGTATTGATTATAGAGAATTGAATAAGCTAACGGTGAAGAACCGTTATCCTCTTCCTAGGATCGACGATTTATTTGATCGACTTCAAGGTGCTCAATATTTCTCCAAGATTGATTTGAGGTCGGGTTACCATCAATTGAGGATCCATGAAGACGACATTCCAAAAACCGCTTTCCGAACAAGATATGGACACTTTGAATTCACGGTGATGCCTTTTGGGTTGACCAATGCACCGGCGGTGTTCATGGATTTGATGAATCGGGTGTGTCGGCCCTACTTGGATCAATTTGTCATTATTTTTATTGATTACATCCTCATTTATTATAAAACGAAAGAAGATCATGCCGAGCATTTGAAGCAAGTGTTGGAGTTACTTCGGGAAGAGAAATTATATGCCAAATTCTCTAAGTGTGAATTTTGGCTAGAATAGGTCCATTTCCTTGGTCACGTGGTGAGCAAGGAAGGAATTCATGTGGACCCTAGCAAAATCGAGGCGGTTAAAAATTGGAGACGACCCGAGACGCCAACCGAGATTCGCCAATTTCTTGGTTTGGCGGGTTATTATAGGAGGTTTATTGAGGGCTTCTCAAAAATCGCCCAACCTTGACCTTGTTGACACAACGGGAAAGGAGGTTGATTAGGGTGAGAAGCAAGAACGAGCCTTCCAATTGCTTAAAGATAAGTTATGTGATGCACCAATCTTAAGTTTGCCCGATGGAGCCGACGATTTTGTTGTGTATTGTGATGCATCCGGGAAAGGCTTAGGATGTGTTTTGTTGCAACGGGGTAAAGTGATTGCATATGCATCTAGACAATTGAAGGTGCATGAAAACAATTACCCGACGCACGATTTGGAGTTAGGAGCGGTCGTGTTTGCTTTGAAGTGTTGGAGGCATTACTTGTATGCCACCAAAAGTGTGATCTATACCGATCACAAAAGCCTACAACACATCTTTGATCAAAGCGGATTGAATATGAGACAAAGGAGGTGGTTAGAACTTTTTAGTGATTATGATTGTGTTATCCGGTATCACCCGGGTAAAGCCAATGTTTTAGCCGATGCTTTAAGCCGAAAGGAACGCATAAAGCCAAGGCGAAATAGAGCCATGAGCCTTACCGTGCAAAGGAGTGTTCGTGACTCCATCATTGAAGCACAAAGGTTGGCAACTTGGCCGGAAAACTTCATCAATGAAGCATTACATGGCTTAGAAGAACAATTTTATAGGAAGGACGATGATGGGTTGTACTTTGTTGAACGATTGTGGATCCCCATTTTTGGTGGGCTTCGGATGAAATTGATTAATGAAGCTCATAAGTCGGCCTACTCGGTTCACCCGGGGTCCGACAAGATGTATTTTGGCTTGAGGGATTTGTATTGGTGCCCGGGAATGAAGAAAGACAATGCAAGTTATGTTAGTGAATGTATCACATTCTTACAAGTAAAAGCCGACCACAAGAAACCACCCGGTTTATTAGTTCAATTGGTAACACCGGAGTGGAAATGGAAAAACATTGCCATGGACTTCATCACGAAGTTACCTAGAACGAGTAGTGGTCGGGACATCATTTGGGTGATAGTTGACCGGTTGACTAAGTCGGCTCACTTCTTAGCCATCCGGGAAGATGATAAGTTTGACACCATGGCACACTTGTATATCAA
This sequence comes from Erigeron breviscapus, assembly GCA_034093135.1. Classification (NCBI taxonomy): domain Eukaryota; kingdom Viridiplantae; phylum Streptophyta; class Magnoliopsida; order Asterales; family Asteraceae; genus Erigeron; species Erigeron breviscapus. The sequence continues at coordinate 74,226,684 of CM067175.1, read as the reverse complement.
AGAAGTAGTATCCAAACATGGAGTGCCGATTTCCATAATCACCGATCGGGATACCCGATTTACTTCAAAGTTTTGGAAGGCGTTCCAAAAAGCAATGGGTACTCAACTCGATATGAGTACGGCGTTCCATCCACAAACCGACGGTCAAAGTGAAAGAACGATCCAAACACTTGAAGATATGTTAAGAGCTTGTGCTATCGAGTTTGGTGGTAATTGGGATGTGCATCTCCCTTTGGTCGAATTCTCATACAACAATAGCTACCATGCGAGCATTCAAATGGCGCCGTTTAGAGCTTTGTATGTAGGTCACCATTGGCTTGGGCGAAGATTGGTGAAAGCCAACTCATTGGGCCCAAGATTGTTATTGAAACCACTAAGGTGATCTCACAAATCAAGAAGAAATTGAGAGTAGCCCGGGAACGACAATTGAAGTATGCCAATGTAAGACGAAGACCCCTCGAGTTTGAGGTCGGCGATTTTGTTTTGTTAAAGGTGTCTCCTTGGAAGGGTGTGGTTCGTTTTGTGAAGCGTGGCAAGTTGGGGCCAAGGTATATTGGCACATTCAAAATCTTGGAGCGTATCTGGCCGGTTGCTTATCGTTTAGAACTCCCTCAAGAATTAAGTTGGGTTCATAATGTGTTTCATGTTTGTAATCTTAGGAAGTGTTTGGCGGATCCAACACTCCATGTGCCTCTTGAAGAAATTCGAGTAGACAAAACCTTAATATTTGTAGAAGAACCGATAGAGATACTTGATCGACAAACTAGAAAGTTAAAGAATACTCGATACACGATCGTCAAGGTGAGATGGCAAGCTAGGCGCGGACCCGAGTTCACTTGGGAACGTGAAGATTCTATGAAAGCCAAATACCCTCATTTGTTTAGTAACTAGGGTTTTGATCGAATTTCGGGACGAAATTCCTTTAACGGGGTAATGATGTAACATTTGAGAAATTTGACCCGTTAATTTTATGTACGTTTGACTAATTAATACTAATTAAGAAATATATGATCGAGTTATTGGTGATTTAATCGTTTTCAAGGTGTATATATGTTTAGATGATCGTTTTAATTAGATTATGTTCGTGTGCTAGTCGAGGTTATTTGGTCGAGGTTGATTGATCGTTTTGCTTAAATGTCGATGCTAGGCAAATTGTAAGTAATATTGTAGTGACGGACTATCCATGGGTACCCATATCCTAAACCCATGACCCAACCCAACCTTACCTCTTACACCACCACCTTACCCAACTACTCATTTCCTTACATTTTTCTCTCTTTGATTCATTACAAGATCACCAACATTCTTGCAACCCTCTCCCTCTAGATTTAATACATCAAATTTAATGTTTACGCTAGCTAGACGCTGCCTTTTCTGTTTTACGGTGGAAAATGAGCACCTAAACCAAACTTGCGAGCCACCGTCTTGGACGGCACCACTAGCGTCCCAGACGCCCATGATTCAGTTTTAGCGTCTCATACGTGTGACCACCGTATGAGACGGTGGTCCCTATAAGCCAAAAACCTCTTACGCTAGCTAGACGCTGCCCTTTTCTGTTTTACGGTGGAAAATGAGCACCTAAACCAAACTTGCGAGCCACCGTCTTGGACGGCACCACTAGCGTCCCAGACGCCCATGATTCAGTTTTAGCGTCTCATACGGTGTGACCACCGTATGAGACGGTGGTCCCTATAAGCCAAAAACCTCTTACGCTAGCTAGACGCTGCCCTTTTCTGTTTTACGGTGGAAAATGAGCACCTAAACCAAACTTGCGAGCCACCGTCTTGGACGGCACCACTAGCGTCCCAGACGCCCATGATTCAGTTTTAGCGTCTCATACGGTGTGACCACCGTATGAGACGGTGGTCCCTATAAGCCAAAAACCTCTTACGCTAGCTAGACGCTGCCCTTTTCTGTTTTACGGTGGAAAATGAGCACCTAAACCAAACTTGCGAGCCACCGTCTTGGACGGCACCACTAGCGTCCCAGACGCCCATGATTCAGTTTTAGCGTCTCATACGGTGTGACCACCGTATGAGACGGTGGTCCCTATAAGCCAAAAACCTCTTACGCTAGCTAGACGCTGCCCTTTTCTGTTTTACGGTGGAAAATGAGCACCTAAACCAAACTTGCGAGCCACCGTCTTGGACGGCACCACTAGCGTCCCAGACGCCCATGATTCAGTTTTAGCGTCTCATACGGTGTGACCACCGTATGAGACGGTGGTCCCTATAAGCCAAAAACCTCTTACGCTAGCTAGACGCTGCCCTTTTCTGTTTTACGGTGGAAAATGAGCACCTAAACCAAACTTGCGAGCCACCGTCTTGGACGGCACCACTAGCGTCCCAGACGCCCATGATTCAGTTTTAGCGTCTCATACGGTGTGACCACCGTATGAGACGGTGGTCCCTATAAGCCAAAAACCTCTTACGCTAGCTAGACGCTGCCCTTTTCTGTTTTACGGTGGAAAATGAGCACCTAAACCAAACTTGCGAGCCACCGTCTTGGACGGCACCACTAGCGTCCCAGACGCCCATGATTCAGTTTTAGCGTCTCATACGTGTGACCACCGTATGAGACGGTGGTCCCTATAAGCCAAAAACCTCTTACGCTAGCTAGACGCTGCCCTTTTCTGTTTTACGGTGGAAAATGAGCACCTAAACCAAACTTGCGAGCCACCGTCTTGGACGGCACCACTAGCGTCCCAGACGCCCATGATTCAGTTTTAGCGTCTCATACGTGTGACCACCGTATGAGACGGTGGTCCCTATAAGCCAAAAACCTCTTACGCTAGCTAGACGCTGCCCTTTTCTGTTTTACGGTGGAAAATGAGCACCTAAACCAAACTTGCGAGCCACCGTCTTGGACGGCACCACTAGCGTCCCAGACGCCCATGATTCAGTTTTAGCGTCTCATACGTGTGACCACCGTATGAGACGGTGGTCCCTATAAGCCAAAAACCTCTTACGCTAGCTAGACGCTGCCCTTTTCTGTTTTACGGTGGAAAATGAGCACCTAAACCAAACTTGCGAGCCACCGTCTTGGACGGCACCACTAGCGTCCCAGACGCCCATGATTCAGTTTTAGCGTCTCATACGTGTGACCACCGTATGAGACGGTGGTCCCTATAAGCCAAAAACCTCTTACGCTAGCTAGACGCTGCCCTTTTCTGTTTTACGGTGGAAAATGAGCACCTAAACCAAACTTGCGAGCCACCGTCTTGGACGGCACCACTAGCGTCCCAGACGCCCATGATTCAGTTTTAGCGTCTCATACGTGTGACCACCGTATGAGACGGTGGTCCCTATAAGCCAAAAACCTCTTACGCTAGCTAGACGCTGCCCTTTTCTGTTTTACGGTGGAAAATGAGCACCTAAACCAAACTTGCGAGCCACCGTCTTGGACGGTGATGCTCAGCGTCTGAGACTCCCCCCTTCTGTTGAACCACCGTGCCATACGCCCCTACCCACCGTGTCTTACGCTGGTTGTGACTGAACCACCGTAGCTTACGGTGGAATGATCGTTATATGTTCGTATCAAGGTTATGTGATCATTTAATGATCCAAATCAAGGTTTCAAGGTTATGTGATCATTGATCCAATCAAGGATATATGTTCGTATCAAGGTTATGTGATCGTTATGATTTAATCAAGGTTATGTGATCATTTAATTAGTAATCAAGGTTATGTGATCATTTAATTAGTAATCAAGGTTATGTGATCATTTAATAGTAATCAAGGTTATGTGATCATTTAATTGTAATCAAGGTTATGTGATCATTTAATTAGTAATCAAGGTTATGTGATCATTTAATTGTAATCAAGGTTATGTGATCATTTAATTAGTAATCAAGGTTATGTGATCATTTAATTGTAATCAAGGTTATGTGATCATTTAATTAGTAATCAAGGTTATGTGATCATTTAATTGTATCAAGGTTATGTGATCATTTAATGATCCAAATCAAGGTTTCAAGGTTATGTGATCATTGATCCAATCAAGGATATATGTTCGTATCAAGGTTATGTGATCGTTATGATTTAATCAAGGTTATGTGATCATTTAATTGTAATCAAGGTTATGTGATCATTTAATTAGTAATCAAGGTTATGTGATCATTTAATTAGTAATCAAGGTTATGTGATCATTTAATTAGTAATCAAGGTTATGTGATCATTTAATTAGTAATCAAGGTTATGTGATCATTTAATTAGTAATCAAGGTTATGTGATCATTTAATAGTAATCAAGGTTATGTGATCATTTAATAGTAATCAAGGTTATGTGATCATTTAATTAGTAATCAAGGTTATGTGATCATTTAATGTAATCAAGGTTATGTGATCATTTAATTAAGTAATCAAGGTTATGTGATCATTTAATGTAATCAAGGTTATGTGATCGTTATATTCGTATCAAGGTTATGTGATCATTTAATGATCCAAATCAAGGTTTCAAGGTTATGTGATCATTGATCCAATCAAGGATATATGTTCGTATCAAGGTTATGTGATCGTTATGATTATATGTTCGTATCAAGGTTATGTGATCATTTAATGATCCAAATCAAGGTTTCAAGGTTATGTGATCATTGATCCAATCAAGGATATATGTTCGTATCAAGGTTATGTGATCGTTATGATTTAATCAAGGTTATGTGATCATTTAATGATCCAAATCAATCAAGGTTATGTGATCATTGATCCAATCAAGGATATATGTTCGTATCAAGGTTATGTGATCATTTAATTAATAATCAAGGTTATGTGATCATTTAATTATCAATCAAGGTTATGTGATCATTTAATTAAGTAATCAAGGTTATGTGATCGTTATATGTATCAAGGTTATGTGATCATTTAATGATCCAAATCAAGGTTTCAAGGTTATGTGATCATTGATCCAATCAAGGATATATGTTCGTATCAAGGTTATGTGATCGTTTAATGATCCAAATCAAGGTTTCAAGGTTATATGATCATTTAATGATCCAAATCAAGGTTTCAAGGTTATGTGATCATTGATCCAATCAAGGATATTTCAAGGTTGTATGATCGTTGATCGTTATATGTTCGTATCAAGGTTATGTGATCATTTAATGATCCAAATCAAGGTTTCAAGGTTATGTGATCATTGATCCAATCAAGGATATATGTTCGTATCAAGGTTATGTGATCGTTATGATTTAATCAAGGTTATGTGATCATTTAATGATCCAAATCAATCAAGGTTATGTGATCATTGATCCAATCAAGGATATATGTTCGTATCAAGGTTATGTGATCATTTAATGATCCAAATCAATCAAGGTTATGTGATCATTTAATGATCCAAATCAAGGTTTCAAGGTTATGTGATCATTGATCCAATCAAGGATATATGTTCGTATCAAGGTTATGTGATCATTTAATTGTAATCAAGGTTATGTGATCATTTAATTCCAAATCAATCAAGGTTGTATGATCGTTGATCGTTATATGTTCGTATCAAGGTTATGTGATCATTTAATGATCCAAATCAAGGTTTCAAGGTTATGTGATCATTGATCCAATCAAGGATATATGTTCGTATCAAGGTTATGTGATCGTTGATTGTTATATGTTCGTATCAAGGTTATGTGATCATTTAATGATCCAAATCAAGGTTTCAAGGTTATGTGATCATTGATCCAATCAAGGATATATGTTCGTATCAAGGTTATGTGATCGTTATGATTTAATCAAGGTTATGTGATCATTTAATTATAATCAAGGTTATGTGTCATTTAATTAAGTAATCAAGGTTATGTGATCATTTAATTAGTAATCAAGGTTATGTGATCATTTAATTAAGTAATCAAGGTTATGTGATCATTTAATTAGTAATCAAGGTTATGTGATCATTTAATTAGTAATCAAGGTTATGTGATCATTTAATTGTAATCAAGGTTATGTGATCATTTAATTAGTAATCAAGGTTATGTGATCGTTATATGTATCAAGGTTATGTGATCATTTAATGATCCAAATCAAGGTTTCAAGGTTATGTGATCATTGATCCAATCAAGGATATATGTTCGTATCAAGGTTATGTGATCGTTATGATTTAATCAAGGTTATGTGATCATTTAATGATATCAAGGTTTCAAGGTTATGTGATCATTGATCCAATCAAGGATATATGTTCGTATCAAGGTTATGTGATCGTTATGATTTAATCAAGGTTAAACGGTTGTTATCCCGACACTTGTTTCTTATAGTCAAAACCTACGAACTCACCAACTTTATGTTGACGCATTTTAGTACACTTTTCAGGTAATCAAGTGAATCAAAGGCGTGATGGATGATTGCATTGCATGTGATAGGATTGAACTTGGACTATTGTGGATCCGTGATTCATTGCACCCGTTTATGGGTTATGCCTAGGATCGTTAGCCATCATTTGATCTATTTTTGTTAACTATTGATGGTGTTGTGCTCCTTGTGCATTTATTGATCCGATAATTGTATTTATACTTGAAATATGTATGGATTGCTCTAATCCTTGAATGCAATCTCTACTTAATTTCCATGACACGCTGAACTTTCTTATTAATGTCTCATATTTCCGCCTTGTTGGGGTGTTACATTTTTAATTCATTATATTAAAGCTTTTCACTTATAATATCTATTTGAAATATCTATAATATCCTTAATAAACTAAATGTACAATATCTATTGTGAACTTTTAAATAACTACATTATCCCTTTTACATTAATTATTTTTACATTATTAACGACACCGCTACCGACACCGCCACTACACCGCCACATCGCGCGCGCATATGCGTAGTTATTGGGAAAAGCAAATAAATTATAGATTATATGGAGTATATTTGAGACTTTACAACCCTTGAATCAGAGTCCAAACGAACCCATAACCATGACCGACAAACCGTTGATCATGAACTCGAAGGGACAAATCGTGAATCCAATAGGTCAAACTGAAATTACAGCACCTAGAAAGTTTTTATAAAAAAAACCCAAAACACACCACCCGTCATTAATATTTCCAAACACATAACCATATGAAAGGGTAAAACTACCATTTATGATAATGGGTCAACGGCTTAATACCCTCTTGTGTTATAGCTTATTTGTCTGATGATAATCTCATAGTAACATTGCCCTTAATTATTTTTAACTTACGCTATTTACAACTTTGATGAAAAAAGGAAAAAAAACATATCACTACTTAATGATATGTGACTTCCCGTCCCCACGATGGTAGCCTAGTGATAAGGGACATGTAACATATAACAGATGTCAGATTGTCAGGGGTTCAAATCCCACCTCATACCCCGAGTGTTAATGTCCATTAAGTTTCTGTAACAAAAACATACAAAAAGCACTACACTTTTGTTAGTATATGATCACGTAAAAATGAACGTATGTCCAGAAATGATTTAAGCCTACGGGGTCACACGTCTCGACACAAATGTATTTAATATTAATTAATATATTTAATGTATTTAATTAATATGATCACGATTTCAATTAACGAGTGGTCGTTAAAAACTAACGGTTACTAGCTAACGGCGTTAGTTAAAGAAGACTTAATTTGTAATTAGGAGATTCTAGAAGTTTCCTAATTATGTCTTAAGTGGGGGGCCGGTTTTGTTAATGAGTTTTTAACTCATTAACTTAATTTGTTTTTCTAATATACTAATCCTAGTTTGTATCAAATACTAATCCTAATTTGTATCAAATACGAAAAGGTTTAGAGATATAAAAAGGGAAAAACAAAAGCCCTACTTACTTCTTCCTCCTCCCTTTTATCCTCTATTCGGCCGAAGCTCCAAAAAGGCAAAGGGTTTCGGTTTTGTTGTTTGACAAATCAAGGAGAGAAAGCAAACGTTGCGGTTCGTGATCAAGTACTAGCATACGAGCATTCGCGTGTCGTGTGTGCAAACGTAGAGAAGTTTATTTTAAACTTTTTATAAAGTTTCTTGATTTATTCTCTTCAAATCAAAGGTACATGTTTCTATTCTTGGTTGATTAATTAATTACATAGATTAATTTTCCGCTGCGTGCTTTGTGATTTGATTTGATAATTGTTATATAACCCAACAACTTTAACAAGTTTTATCGGTCAACAATGCATCATCTGTAAGAAGGATGCCAACTATAGGTAAAATTTGCAGTTTACCTTTGTAAGGACTTTTACATTATTTGTGATTTAGACCAGTGTAATAGAAAGTTGGATACTGATTGTTGGTCTTTAAAGAATGACAAAAACGAACGAGAAACACCAAGTATACGCTTCTGGTAAATCACAATGTTGGATCCCCAACAGCAAAATCAACTTCCAGTTGTAATCTATTCTTACCATGATATGGTTCTGCAGAGTGCCATTGTGCAAAGGCACTATTATTCATTGCAAGACAAGCACAAAACATCCAATATTTGTATCTTCCTCCCATATTTACTTTAAAGTACTTCAATCAATGCCATGACCTTATGTTGTGTAACGATTGTACACGGTCTGGTAGCCTATCAAGAGATCGGGTTGGTCTTTGTCTAGGTCCGTTTACATACCCCTATAAATCCTAAAAATTGATTAGTTAATCTAATGGATCAATCTATACTGATATATGTAGGTCAAACCTTTAATCTAATTGATGAGTTAATCATGTCAGTACATCAAATTCACTAATTACCTTCATCCACACTATCAAAACTACGTACTTGAAATGAAGTAATAATTACATATCCGTCTTAATTAATCATGATCTTGGCCTGCACCAACCATGAGCAGAGCTCCATCTGTCTCCACAATGATAGCAGAACTCGTACTTGCACCTGCAAGTTATATGTGCACATCCGTCGGCTTTTTCCACGAAGAACTTGCATTTTGGGCATTTCCTCCATTTCTTCTTCTCAGCAAGTGCCACTACCATTTCGTCTTCTTTACGTTTCACTTTAGTTTTAAGCTTCCTAAACTCCCGGCAACTGAACTCAGAATGCCATGGGACCTGACAGACTGCACAGATAGACCGCTTGCATACTGGACAATCAATTTTTCTAATGCTGTTGTCATCATTAATTAGTAGAACTGAACAGTCACCAAACGGGCAGTACAGTTTTTCAGATTCAACAATTGAGGATTCACATAGAAAGTTATCCCACTTAATCAGAGTATCTTTAGGAATTATTAATCTCAACATGTTGTTATCCAATGTGGTTTTGCAGTTAAGTCCAGGGCATGCAATGACATTCCTGTGTTCTTGTATCTTCGTGGTTGCGTGTTTGATGGTGCAGTCGTAACAAAAGGAATGAGAACAGGTTGAGTTCCAGAACATTTGTGAGTATTCCTGCTTCTCAAAGCATACTTCACACGTTACAGTCTTGTTATCCTGGAACAATGAACTCGGTTATGAACTTGCATTATGTTTTCATAACTCGAATATGAAACTAAAAGAGCATCAAGAACCTGTAATTCTTCTGCATACTTGGCATTATCTTTATGACAAAGTACTGAAAGATAACATAAACAATGAGACATTCTTTCACTTAAAACTTAACAGATGTATATATATAGGAATATATATATATATATATATATATATATATATATATATATATATATATATATATATATATATATATATATATATATATATATATATATATATATATATATATATATATATATATATATATATATATATATATATATATATATATATATATATATATATATATATATATATATATATATATATATATATATATATATATATATATATATATATATATATATATATATATATATATATATATATATATATATATATATATATATATATATATATATATATATATATATATATATATATATATATATATATATATATATATATATATATATATATATATATATATATATATATATATATATATATATATATATATATATATATATATATATATATATATATATATATATATATATATATATATATATATATATATATATATATATATATATATATATATATATATATATATATATATATATATATATATATATATATATATATATATATATATATATATATATATATATATATATATATATATATATATATATATATATATATATATATATATATATATATATATATATATATATATATATATATATATATATATATATATATATATATATATATATATATATATATATATATATATATATATATATATATATATATATATATATATATATATATATATATATATATATATATATATATATATATATATATATATATATATATATATATATATATATATATATATATATATATATATATATATATATATATATATATATATATATATATATATATATATATATATATATATATATATATATATATATATATATATATATATATATATATATATATATATATATATATATATATATATATATATATATATATATATATATATATATATATATATATATATATATATATATATATATATATATATATATATATATATATATATATATATATATATATATATATATATATATATATATATATATATATATATATATATATATATATATATATATATATATATATATATATATATATATATATATATATATATATATATATATATATATATATATATATATATATATATATATATATATATATATATATATATATATATATATATATATATATATATATATATATATATATATATATATATATATATATATATATATATATATATATATATATATATATATATATATATATATATATATATATATATATATATATATATATATATATATATATATATATATATATATATATATATATATATATATATATATATATATATATATATATATATATATATATATATATATATATATATATATATATATATATATATATATATATATATATATATATATATATATATATATATATATATATATATATATATATATATATATATATATATATATATATATATATATATATATATATATATATATATATATATATATATATATATATATATATATATATATATATATATATATATATATATTTGTTTTATTTTAATACTTGTTTTATTTTACCTAAAATATATATATATATATATATTACTGATTTATATATATTATATATATATGTGTATTAGTGTATGTATATATATATATATATATATATATATATGTTATTGTTCATACATTGCTCACAAATCAAGAAAAATATTAGCAAAAGTAATATGCTGCAGGTTCCATGTAAGAGCTCTCACAGCGCCATGTCTTTGACATGTACTCGGCGTGTCCTCCGAAGAAGGACGGACGCACATCACTCCGTGTGTCCCGTCCCCGGCGTGTCCTTGGTGCGTCGGTCCCTCTAGAGACGGTAGTGTCCTTCGTTATTTTATTGATTGTGTATGGGATGTTTAAGGGATTAGTGGTATAAGTGATGAGTCCTAAACTAGTCCGGATTAGTTCTTGGCATGTCCTTGTCTGATGTGGAGCTAATGTGCCGTACTTGGAGGATATATGAGGGCCATTGTGAGAGCTCTAATATGTTATAATATGCACCCCAAGTAGCTAATGACATGAACTTATGCAAATTATAACTATGACAATAAAGAAAAACGATCTAAAATATACGTTAATCAGTAAGTAAGATTAAAACAAACCCATAAATGCCTCTGCAATCTTCGACCCAATTTTGTAGAGAAGTGAGTAGCCAAGGAATAAACATATGTAAGCAATTGGACCGACAGCGGCATACCAAAGTTCTTCAGTAAACATGTCAAATGCACCCTGAAAAACATATGAAAGCAACTAATTATATGATCCAATTAAGCATTTAATAAACGTTCAACACTTCAACTATATAATAGTCTAAGTAGAAGGAAACATTACCTCGCAACAAGAACATACGCATCCAGTATTCCAATACTTTGATACATTCGTTAAACAGAGTGAAGATATCTATTAATTAGTATCTAATTATCTCTAATCTCTAAGGATAAACTTTAATTCATATTCATAATTGGAAAAATGAAAGTCTTTTTTGAATACAACTCTAATTCAAATTATAAATTAATTTATAGTTAATTAAACTTTAATAAATAAATATTTATTTTGGTATTACACTACTACTCTAATCATATATTTAAAATCGTGAATTTATTTTCCTTTTTTTGAATAAAATCATCCCATGAAATATGTGTATTTAATATAATAATATGTATCTTATTAGAATTAGACTATAATTTGAAAATAGTTCTAAAAGAGCTAATATAAAGTAATGTAATTATCTTAATTTAATTTTAATCTTAATCTTAATCTTAATCTTAATCTTAATCTTATCTTAATCTTAATCTATCTTAATCTTATCTTAATATATACTTAATCTTAATCTTAATCTTAATCTTAACTTAATCAATACTTAAGTTAACCTTAATCAATTAACCAATCATAGCTCTCAATTTAATCTTAATCTTAATCTTAATCTTAATCTTAATCTTAATCTTAATCTTAATCTTAATCTTAATCTTAATCTTAATCTTAATCTTAATCTTAATCTTAATCTTAATCTTAATCTTAATCTTAATCTTAATCTTAATCTTAATCTTAATCTTAATCTTAATCTTAATCTTAATCTTAATCTTAATCTTAATCTTAATCTTAATCTTAATCTTAATCTTAATCTTAATCTTAATCTTAATCTTAATCTTAATCTTAATCTTAATCTTAATCTTAATCTTAATCTTAATCTTAATCTTAATCTTAATCTTAATCTTAATCTTAATCTTAATCTTAATCTTAATCTTAATCTTAATCTTAATCTTAATCTTAATCTTAATCTTAATCTTAATCTTAATCTTAATCTTAATCTTAATCTTAATCTTAATCTTAATCTTAATCTTAATCTTAATCTTAATCTTAATCTTAATCTTAATCTTAATCTTAATCTTAATCTTAATCTTAATCTTAATCTTAATCTTAATCTTAATCTTAATCTTAATCTTAATCTTAATCTTAATCTTAATCTTAATCTTAATCTTAATCTTAATCTTAATCTTAATCTTAATCTTAATCTTAATCTTAATCTTAATCTTAATCTTAATCTTAATCTTAATCTTAATCTTAATCTTAATCTTAATCTTAATCTTAATCTTAATCTTAATCTTAATCTTAATCTTAATCTTAATCTTAATCTTAATCTTAATCTTAATCTTAATCTTAATCTTAATCTTAATCTTAATCTTAATCTTAATCTTAATCTTAATCTTAATCTTAATCTTAATCTTATCTTAATCTTAATCTAAATGTTAATCTTAATCTATACTATATTGCACGCTAAGTTTAATAAAACATCCTTGTGGTTTGCACACTACGTTGCATAAAACGTCCTTGTGATGAAGAAAAAGACGAAAAAGCCCTCACATGTAAGGCACGTGATGCCATTTAACGGAGAGAACTTGACGTCGTTCCTCAAAAGGATGTAACTTGCTAATAAAACTTGAATTAGGGACGAAAACCACTAAAAAAATCTTAGAGGGATGTAAACCACGAATTTGTGTAAACCACAGGGACATTTTATGCAACTAACTCTAAAAACTTTTTGTCTACTCTCCATATTTTTTTGAACGGTATATTTGGGCTTAGCGCTTCATATACCCAACTCCAATTTTAGTAGAAAACTCATCTTGAAAAACCTTTTATCTCCATTCCTGAAAGCATTTTGCTCACACCAGAATTTGAACATCTATCTAGTCTCTATATTGTATTGTTATTTAATTGTAAATGCAATTATAGTATCTATATAAAAAGTTTAACCCCTTTGTTAAATCTCTATTTTTTAAAATATTAGAAATGTTACAAGTCACGTATTGCTGTAAGTCAATGGTTTTTACTAGAAAGGAGAAGAGTATCCCGCGCTTTGCCACGAGAGTAACTTGTTATTTTAGTCGTACACCTTCAAACGTGATTTAGAGTGGTGTATAACAATGACTTTGTTGATACCGATAACGACAATTACATAAGAATGGTACAATGTATATTTGGGTGGTGTACGGATTACCTCCTGACTTGTTAACGATTTAAAATTAATATTACTTAAATTTAAGATGATAACTGTATTAATGGAGATAACGAAACATGTGTAACAATGACTATGTTAATACTGATAATGACATTTACATAAGAATGGTATAATATGTTACGAACATAACACATAGCATAAAACAATAATTTTTAAAAAAGGTTAATCAAATAAACTTTACAAATAAACATATGTTTAATCTAAAGAGTTGGATGTCCAATATCTAAAAGCAAATAATTAAATATGTAATATAAAAAAAATCTTTAAAAAAAAGTAAAAAGAATCAAGTAAAAATGAAATGACTGAATATATTAAATAGAAAAACCATGAAAAAAGAATTAACAAAAACTAAAATGGTACCCACGCAATGCGGTCATGATGATAGCGGTGTGATGGTGGTGGCGGCGTCAAATGGTTTAGGTAACTGATGTAACGTTTTTATTTATTATGATGTGATCAAAATTCATTTTATATATGTATTTATCCCAAAAACAAACTATCACACAAAATTAAATGAAAAAGTAAGATGTTATTTTTAAATTTATATATAAAAAAAATCTTTAAACAAAACATATTATATTTACATTTTTAAAAGATAACTAATATGTATTACTTATCAAACTAACTTGAAAACAATTAACATGTCACGAGCAACATGTAGTGCTAATCATGGTCCAGTCTTGTTAGATCACAGGTCTATTTTAGTGGTTCAATCCATCCTTGGTGGCTTGATTCATCCCAAGTGGTACGGCCTTCGGATCCTTAATATTAAACCTCATTTCTATATCTTCATCTGATTGCTAGCACCCACTGTGGCGAACAGAACGGTTAATTACATATTTCAACCTTCAGCTAACCATTTTATGACTAGACACCCACTCAAACAATCCTTTTGATAAATTTTTCCCTATCATATAGCTTTTCTTCATTTAGACCATCATTTGTCGCCTTACAACAGTGACATCCATCATCAAGCCAATTAGCTTCTCAACAAAACTGTGTAAATTCTGTACATTTTCAACTTTTTGTTTCGGTTTCAAAGGTCTATTATCGCGATAAATACTTTGCACTTTACCCTATATATTCTCATTGTGGCAAATCGTCAAAATGCTAGATTTTGATCTTAGTATGTGTGTATGCTTCTCGTTAATAAGCCCTTCTGCAATGTTTTAAGCATATCATGCAAAAAAAGGCGTAATCTGTAGTTCTGTACAGCAAATTAACTAATTACCTTCATCCACGCTATCAGAACTAAGTACTTGAAATTTACCCAAAAATGAAGTAATAATTACATATCATATATGCACACAAAGTATTTACTACATTCCCCCTTTTACATTATCGCCACCACCACCGCCGCCGTCGCCACTACACCGCGACATCGCGCGGGCATATGACTAGTTTACATTAAAGTTCTTCATATTGCAGGATTACTTTGATAACCCCTCATAGACTCTTGCAGAGTTACCAAACCTCAATTAATGCCATAACGTTATGTTGTGTTGCGAATGTACGTACATGTTCCAGTTAAACATGGTGTGATAAGCATGTTAATTGTTGAAAATCTGGTTGCCTGTCAAGGGGTCGGGTTCGTCTTTGTATAGATCTGTTTTTATACCCCAATAAATCCAAGTAATTGATCAGTTAATCTATTGGGTCAATCTAAACTGACATGTAGGTCAATCCAGTAAACGGATAAAAACAAACGGGTCAATATGGGTCATGATTAATAGATGGTATCTCAGTGCATTTGGTATCTTGGATTAGGTCATTAACTGCTTCAATCCATTGACAGGCTTGATTTTACGTCATGTGTCAAAAGTATAACAAACATACGGTGTGCGATTCTACATGTAGTCCAGTCAAAATCATGGTTCAGTCTTGTGAGACCACATATCCATCTTTAATGGACCAGTCCATTCTTGGTAGCTTGATTCATCCCAAGTGGTGCGGTCTTGGGTCCTCAATATTAAACCTCCTTTCTATACGTTCGTCTCATTGCTAGCACCCAGGTTCCATGAGGAACTTTAAACCTCCTTTCTATACGTTCCAAAAGAAGTGTCTTGCGACCTTCAGCTAACCACTATATGACCAGAGACCAACTCAAAAAATCCTTTTCATTTACACCATCACTTGTCGACTTACAACAGTGAAATCCATCATCAAGCCAATTAGCTTCTCCAACCAAAACCATTCATTTATAACCTATCAAATTGCCTCGCTCAAAAGTGTGTAGGTTCTATACATTTCAACTTTTTGTTTCAGTTTCAAAGATTCTATTACCGCGGTTAAAGCTTAACTAAAAATACTTTGCACTTTACCCTGTATTATTCTCATTGTGGTAAATTGTAAAAATGCTAGATTTAGATCTTACTATATGTGTATGGTTCTTGTTAATAAGCACTTCTGTGATGTTTTAAGCATATCATTCTAAAAAAGGCGTTTTTTGTACATCAAATTAACTAATTACCTTCATCCACAGTTCCAGACTATCAAAACTACGTACTTGAAATGAAGTAATAATTACATATCATATGCAAACTAACCTCTATCTTCATTAATTTATCATGATCTTGCCCTGCAGCCACCATGAGTAGAGCTCCATTTGGCTCCACAATTATAGCAGAACTCATACTTACACCTGCAAGTTATATGCACACATCCCTCGGCTTTTTCCACAAAGAACTTACAGCTTGGACACTTTCTCCACTTCTTCTTCTTAGCAAGTGCTACTGCCATTTCGTCACCTTTACCTTTCGTTTTAGTGTTAAGCTTTCCAAACTCCTTGCAACTGAACTCAGAATGCCATGGAACCCGACAGACTGCACAGATAGACCGTTTGCATACTGGACAATCAATTTTTGTAATGCTGCTGTCATCGTTAATTAGTAGAACTGAACAGTCACTAAACGGGCAGTACAATTTTTGGGATTCAAGAATCATGGATTCACATAGCAATTCATCCAACTTGATTAAAGTGTCTTTAGGAATTAGTAATCTCAACATGTTGTAATCCAATGTGGATTTGCAATTTAGTCCAGGGCAGGTAATGACATCCTTGTGTTCTTGTATCTTTGTTGTTGTGTGTTTTCTGGTGCAGTCGTAACAAAAGGAATGAGAACAGGTCGTGTTTCTGAACATTTGCCAGTATTCGTGCTTTTCCAAGCAGATTTTGCACTCTTCGATCTTACTGTACTTCAATAATGAACTCAGTGATGACCTTTCTTTACAAGTTGAACTTGATGCAATGTCAGTTGTTTGAGAAGCCAACATGGAAGCTAATAGAGCTTCTTGAACCTGTAGATCTTCTGCATACTTTGCATCAGCTTCTAAACCCAACTCCTTATTGTCTTCTTCGGTAAGTCCTGAAAGATAACTCCAAAAATGAGGCATATTTCACTTCAGAAAGAGATGTATGCTTTGTGCAGTCCTTCCTTAAATGTTGCAGTAACCATATGACCATATAAATACAATACACACCCATGTAATAAAATGAGCTTGGTAAGTTGTAAGGGGGGGCGGAGTGGTCAAATTTATGGCCAAATTATGGTTTGTAACCGCCGGGTATACCACCGCCACCTCCAAAGGGTAGGTGTAGCGGTTTGAATGGAGGGTTATATACCCTGTGGCCATGAATGGAGAGAGAGAGTGGGGGAGCGTGCGAGTGGGGCCAGACTTGGTCAAAAGAGCCGTTGGCTCAATTTAATAAAAAAAAAAAAACCTTTTCATCTAATCTCTATATATATCTATACATCTATCAAATTTTTTTAAACAAAACTCAACAAAACACATACATTTTCACCCAATAACCTTTTACACCCTAAAAAAAAAAACTTTTCGACACATGTTATATATTGCACAATATGATCATAAAGGACGACGGGAGGGCTATCTCACCGGTTCATATAATGGATCCACCGGTGCCTGCGGCTTACGATCCTAGAGTTCTACGGGAGTTACAGGACGAAAACGTCCATCATCGTCTTCGGTATGATCTTACGGAGCATGTATCGATGTTGGATTTGGCATACCTCGATGACCCAGCAGCTCAACCACCACCGATCGAGGATTTGATTTAGTATTATGTAGTTTATTTAATTTTTAAAAAATGTTGCATCGTATTTTTCTTTTTCTAGTTTATGTAATGTTATGTTTTTTAATATTAAATAAAATGTTATGTATTAATGTTAAATTGTTTAAGTTAAAAAAAGGAAAAAGAAAAAAAAATAATTTGGGAGGGTTGAGAATTTATCGGCCGCCAGTAAAAAGGGTTGGGAGGGTTGGTTGGGAGGGTTGAAAGGTTAAATTGAGTTGGAGTGATTTTATTGGTGGAATTTGGGAGGGTTGATAAATTCCCCCCCCCCCCCCCCCCCCCCCCCCCCCCCCCCCCCCCTGAGTATAGAGAGAGTAAGAATAATAATAATTTAACTAAAACTTACTACTATTAAACATTAAAAAATGGAAGTTTAAAAAAAAAAAGTTGGGCCATCTAATTTTCTAAACAGTGAACTGCCAATACCAACTAGAAATAACAGGTTTTGTACACCCACAACTTCAACAACCTGATAATGATGGCAAAGTTTAGTGTAATCAAACAAGGGACTTTCTAGTTTGTTATGTTATTGTTGGAAAGGGATGGAGTCAATTGTGAAAACGAATCATGTAAACTTACAGAATAAAGTTGCAGCACCATGAAATCAATATCTACACAATGAACTTAAGGTAAATTACATGATACAGCTTGCCAAAGATTAAGAAGACACTTTATATATACAAACTAGCCGTAACTTGTGGCGCTTCTTAATCAGACAAACACATGAATAATCATCCCAATAAGAAGTCATCTGGTTGACTACAACAACTCTGCAAATTCTTAAAAAAATGCTTTAACATTAAATGAGTTTTTGAAAACTTTACTTGTATAGATTTTCTGCCAGTTTTCTCTCTATGAGAAAGGTCCTTGTGTTTTGTAAATTGTAAAACTGAAGACAATTAAGGTGTTTGGCTTAGCTAATGGCTTTTTTCGACTAAAAGCGCCAAAAGAAAGAAAGACAAAAAAGAATCCAAAAGCTGTTTCGGTAAAAAGGAGGGGCTTTTAGCTATTTGGGTACAACGCGTCTTCTAACATTTTCAGTGGCTTTCTTGCCAATTTCTGTAAAGGAAAATATGATTATTAGAAAACAAAAAATGCAACTAAAGGCACCCCTGGTAAGAATCAGGGTCGAGATGGACAATCTTCCAAGAAAAACAAAGAAACAGAGAGACACAATTGAAACAATTTTCTTCTTATCCGTGAATCAACAAGTACGAATAGTAAATTATTAGATTACTAACCAATTACTATCTTTTTTTAACAGTTAATTTGGATCATTGACGGGCCACTAGAGTATCATCGTGTCATCGGTGGTACCACCCGATCATATTTCAACACGTCACCAATTCAAGAGGAAACCCAATATTTATGGGAAAAACTCTCTCGTGAGATTTAGACCCAGGACCTTATGGTACTAGTGAGCCTTAGGCCATCTCAAATGGCAATGTCAAAATCTCCTAACATACCGGCCACCTCAGCAACACGTCAGCATATATTGATCAAAGACCAAAGATGGCCTTATCATACCCCAAAGATGTCACTTGATCAAAGGCTAAGGACAATCACTGGTAGTTGATTACCATGACTACATAAACTCTAATTAATTGCTGAATTAAAAGGTTAAAGCTACTAATGTAAAGTTGTAAACATTAAAAATAAAAAACAATCTCCAAGGTCTTGGAAAGACCCAAGGTTCAACCTCACCCGGTAAACATGGCCAAGAAGAAAAATTGATCTCGAAAACTGTCACGGGAATACGGTTAGTCAGCCTTCATCAGGACCAATGGTTTAGCATGAACATGGACCCCTCTCCATTTATTCATTTTTGCATAAACATACCATTATGCTAGTTCTTGTAGACATAAAAAGCAAATACCTAAATCAATTTTTTCCTAATTTTTTCTTTCTACAGGCAAATTAACCGCAAAACCATAAATAATTCACAATTTCACACAATATTTACAAGTTTGTCCACCATCAGACTTGAACTCACAAAACGTTATGGTTCATTTGTCACACTTGAACCAATACTTCAAATTATAAAAATGGTTATTAGGGAAACCCCTGTTTATATATATTATATTTTATGTATATATACATATATATAGATATAAATTAAAAGAAAAAAGAAAGGTCTTACCATCGGTTGCTGATTTCCAAGAAATTTGATCATCATCATCAGGACTGCGAAACAACCCGGTGACAGATGAGTCAGCAACATGAGTTGAGACAAGATTATAATTTTCACCTTGTATAATGTTTGATTGTTTTTTGTTTTTCGACGACGAAATCGAATAAACAATAGATGCAAACATTAGTAAAGCAGCTATCGGACCCGCCACGGCAGCTCCTCCTCCTCCTCCTGAAAATGGGTTTTTATTAGTAGTAGTGGTAATACTGAAGTTTAAGTTTACGAGGAGTGTGCTTAGGCCCCCAGTGAACATGTCGAAATGCCCCCAATGGAAATTGTGAAAGGCAAAAAAGAGAGTCCCACTACCCCCACTCCTTTCTCTTTTTCAGTGTCTTGGGAAGGATTGATTTGATTTTTTGTTTATATAAACTAAAAAGAAAGCTTTTGCTTTTCAGTGTTTGTATGTACAAGGAAAAGAAGATGAGTATCTTTTTTATTTTTTAATTATAATAACTTTTTTACATCACATTCACTAAAAAAATAAAGATGAACAATGTATCAAATTTCAAGGACCATTCACGTAAATAGAACGACCTGATAGTACATATATTTTCTTTGAAATAACGAGTAACTATTTGATATTCGAAATATCATAATAACAGGTCAATCTCTTTCTTTACGATATATTTATCTATATATATCCATATATATATATAAAGCTATCAGAAAGTGCTCACGTGGCACTTTCTGAGCCCGCCATGTCAGCAAATTCTTACGTGGCAACACTAGAACGATCCGAGTGACAAGTCAGCAGCCACGTAGGCGCCTACTTTGCTTAGTCAGCCTCCACATAAAGGTGGGGATAGAACCCATGACCTCTGGCTTGGCGTGTAAAGCCTTTTGCCAGCTGAACTACATAATGTTTTGTTTGTTTTCTCACACCTCACAGTTAATAAACAACCAGAATCCTTAAATGCCTTCAGAAGTCATATATATGATACACTCCGGTATAATTTAGGAAACAAACAATCCTTTTTCCTTGCCATACAATCAA
>CM067175.1:74135273-74200273 GCA_034093135.1 Erigeron breviscapus | reverse complement strand
TCTATCTCATCAACACAATGCTTAGACATGTTGATTTGGTGGATCCGGTTTTTGTTGATCGCACCTATAGCCGGCAATAGTTGCCCAAAGGCAATTAACTGGGCGATTTTGGATCATTTTCCATACACTTTGGGTGTGATTGGGTGGTGGTAAATATGTAAGCGGGTTCAATTGGGTGGATCTGAGATATATTTATAAGAACTCCGGGTTTAATTGGGCAAAGACTAAAGGTTGGACGGGTTAGAATGGGCGGTATGGTTGTATGGAAGAAAAGACGGTGGTGCTGAGTGAATGCAAAAATTTTCCGATGAAGGTGTTTCTTTGTATAGAGAGAAAGTTTCAGAAGCTGAAAGTGTGATTGCGTGGAGAGGAAGTAGTGGTGGTATAACTATTTCCAGATTTGAAATTATTTAGTTTAAGAAAAATGTGCATTAATCAGTTGTATGTTGTGGAATGATACTTGTAATTTGATTTGGTGAGAAAAGATTACATATAAAACATTTTTTGAAGCAACCAAAAGTCAGAAAAAAAATGTTAAATAGCTTTACCTTGAAAGTTGAAATGAGTATAATATTGTTTTTATAAATTCAATTTTTTATAAAACAACTAAAAGTTAAGCCGTGACATTGAAACTTTTTATAAAATTCAGTTTTTTTATAAAACAACTAAAAACTTTTCACGATGGCTTTAAAGTTTTCTATCGTTTACTACTATATATAAATTTTATCTTTTGTAACTTAAGTCTTGAGTGCCATGGAAATTTTGCTCGCGTCATTTAGGTCAACCGTCTCAGTTTTAAAACCGTCCATTTCGACCCGGATCCATATTGACCCGAATCCATTTTGATCCGGATCCGTTTTAACCCATTTTCAAAACTACCCGTATTGACCCGAGACCGTTTTGACCCGGATCCATTTTGACCCGTCACCCAACCCGATCCGCCCCATACATTTTGCCGCCTCTAATCGCACCAGTCGAATATAATACTTGATAGATTAATAAGGATCGTCAAATGACTGTAAAGTTAGTTTTTTCAATGCATAGTTCCTTCTAGGTATATTTATTTGAAAAATTAGATTGTCAAATAAATTGAAGTTATCATTTTTAACTAAATAGTTATATAAAGTAAAATCATATAAGGAGTTCTTGAGGGTTAGCCCAACACGGCTAATCCATCCACTTTGCCATCTTTGTCAATCGTGCGATTATTGTCGGCTTTAATTTTTGTTAAAATGAAGTGTTTTGATTGTAATCTAATGGCTTATATTTCCTCAAGTTGCGATTTAACTTTGATGGTGTTCTTTACTTCCTTTGAAGTTCAACTTGTGAGAAATGGGATGGAATGTATTTCATTTTGTACCATCATTGTGAACATTTTTATGACTAAATATATTTTATTATTCAATTCATATTAACATTTGTTTTATTATATATAACTATTCACTTTTCGTTATAACATTTTTTTATTGCATGTCATTTAATTTACGATGAATTACGTAGATAATAAGATAGACCGGTGCAACGCACGGGTTTCACCTAGTTGATAATATTTATGCTTAATCAAATTATATATACTAGCCAAATGCCCGCAATGCGGCGGTGAGATGGTGGAGGTGATATGTCATAGAGTGTGATAGGTCATAGGAGGTGATCGGTCATAGGGGGTGATAGGTCATAGGAGGTGATCGATCATAGGGGGTGATAGGTCATAGGGGTGGTCTACCTGACGGGCTCCGCCCTTAGCCGTACGGGTTTCGCCCTCGGATTTAAAAATTCGTCGAAAGTATATCGAATAACATCTCTAATGAAAGAGCATGAAATTTTAAGAACACCCATATAATTTTTATAATTTATCGATATACGGTTTTTGAGATAAAAGATTTTTGAATGAATTAGATGAATAAAATGATTTATGGAGGAGGAGAAAAAAAATGAGTGTTGAGATTTGAGGAGAGAGAGGAAAATGAGTGAGATTTAAGGTTATAGGTATATTAGTGATGATATTCAAACTAATGGATAAAAGAGAGGGTCATTTGGGTAGATCAAGTTCTTTTATGAGAAAATGAGAAGGGGTAAATGCTTTATAAGGTAGTTTAGATAAATTAGATGAGTATTGTGGTGGTCGCCCAAATATGTTATGAAAAAACCCGCAATAAATATTTAACATGGTGGTGTCATAGCTAGATGATGGTGGTGATGAAGTCGTGGATAGTTGGACAGGATAAAAAAAGAAAATACGATTATTAATCCTCGATATATTTCTACTCTTATCATCCAAAATTTTAAATGGAAAAATTCATACTAGCACAATCTAAATGGAAATTAAATACATGTGACATGTCAACATGTGGATAGTTTTTTTTTAAAGGTGAATTTCGCTTGAAAGTTCGTGTGGTGATTCGATAGCGAGAGGTCTAGCATACGTTGTCTTAACCGGGTATCCGCGCTAGAGAGCTCCCTCGAAGTAGAAATGTCTATTTCAAATACCCAATGGGGGAAAACTCCCTACTAATCCGCCCGAAAGCACGACGATTAATAGGGGTAAACTTTGTCCCCTCAGACTTGAACCCGGGTATACCCAAGACAAGCCCTCATAGAAGGACAACCTATATCTCAAAATTGGTTGTATGGGGATTCGAACCTGTGATCTATAAGTCACCAGGGAATTCCAAACCACTATACCAGCTTAAATTAAAGCTAGATAACTTATACTTATAATTCAAACATATCCTTATATATAATATAAAAGTTGAGTCATGAATCAACTTTAAAACTAAAATAATCTCTCTTCATAATTGTTGTTATAGCTCTAATTGCATGGTTTACAAATGGATGTAGCATGAGTAGTAAATTCTTGATTTGTTATATGATTTATTAGTGGGTATGTGCATAATTGGAAGAGTTAGTAATTGATTATCCATGTAAGTGTGATTTAATGAGAAGTTTTGGAATTCCATTGGGCTTACTATTGAGGATGATTCGGAAGCTGAAAGATTGGAATGTGAAAGAGACTAACTAATTCACAATTGCTATGGTTACTTTATTTTCCTATGATTCTATTATATATATATAGGGGGATGATAATATAAGGTTGTCGGGTACCTAAGCTTAGGTGTGGAACACTCACATACTGATTTTAATCCATAAAATTCATGGGGGCCCAAGCATTTATTCATTAAACAAAAAATTTTAAAAATTAGTATGTGAGGGGTTCCACACCTAAGCTTAGGTGTCGGAAGCCTTATATTTCACTTTTCCCATATATATATATATATTGTATATATGTTTTTATGATTATATTGGTATGACTGTTCGTTTATATATGTACGAACTTCGACACTGTCACATACTAATAATATTTGGTTGCAAAAATAAAATTGCATTACCAAATTTGTTTACCTTGACATGTTTATCATTATTTGACTTTTTAAAAAATATAATAACATGGATACGAAGTTCGACACTGTGACACTATAGTACGTACTTGACAACATAAAAGGCGTCGAAGATTGTTAGAGTCATGCAACTAAATGTTACAAAACCTAATTTCTAATATTATAATACATGTGTTAATAAATACAGCGTTTTCCCGCCATCTGTTACAAAAATATTAATTTTGTAAATGGATACCTCAACTAACGTATTACATACTTTTTAAAACAAAATAAGTTTAATTATAATCATTGAAATTACATGTTTAGAGTAACACATAATAAAGACTAATTAACTTAAATTAATTATTAGTAACAACATATTGTACATATCATGGAAGTAAAAAACATTATATAAAGGAAAATGATTTATCCCATTATAAATTAACCTAAAACTATTAGATGGTGACATGTGGAAAAATAAGTAAATAAACTCATCATATACAACATCAACTCAATGGTGCATAAACTTGTTTGATGGAGTTTATTTACTTGTTCTAATAAGTAAATAAACTCATCATATACAACATCAACATCAACTTGTTCTAATAAGTAAATAAACTCATCATATACAACATCAACATCAACATCAACTCACCCGAAAGAGTGTTTGATGGAGTGTATTTACTTGTTCTAATAAGTAAATAAACTCATCATATACAACATCAACTCACCCGAAAGAGTGTTTGATGGAGTTTATTTACTTGTTCTAATAAGTAAATAAACTCATCATATACAACATCAACATCAACATCAACTCACCCGAAAGAGTGTTTGATGGAGTGTATTTACTTGTTCTAATAAGTAAATAAACTCATCATATACAACATCAACTCACCCGAAAGAGTGTTTGATGGAGTTTATTTACTTGTTCTAATAAGTAAATAAACTCATCATATACAACATCAACATCAACATCAACTCACCCGAAAGAGTGTTTGATGGAGTGTATTTACTTGTTCTAATAAGTAAATAAACTCATCATATACAACATCAACTCACCCGAAAGAGTGTTTGATGGAGTTTATTTACTTGTTCTAATAAGTAAATAAACTCATCATATACAACATCAACATCAACATCAACTCACCCGAAAGAGTGTTTGATGGAGTGTATTTACTTGTTCTAATAAGTAAATAAACTCATCATATACAACATCAACTCACCCGAAAGAGTGTTTGATGGAGTTTATTTACTTGTTCTAATAAGTAAATAAACTCATCATATACAACATCAACTCAACATCAACTAAACTCACCCGAAAGAGTGTTTGATGGAGTTTATTTACTTGTTCTAATAAGTAAATAAACTCATCATATACAACATCAACTCACCCGAAAGAGTGTTTGATGGAGTTTATTTACTTGTTCTAATAAGTAAATAAACTCATCATATACAACATCAACTCACCCGAAAGAGTGTTTGATGGAGTTTATTTACTTGTTCTAATAAGTAAATAAACTCATCATATACAACATCAACTCACCCGAAAGAGTGTTTGATGGAGTTTATTTACTTGTTCTAATAAGTAAATAAACTCATCATATACAACATCAACTCACCCGAAAGAGTGTTTGATGGAGTTTATTTACTTGTTCTAATAAGTAAATAAACTCATCATATACAACATCAACTCACCCGAAAGAGTGTTTGATGGAGTTTATTTACTTGTTCTAATAAGTAAATAAACTCATCATATACAACATCAACATCAACATCAACTCACCCGAAAGAGTGTTTGATGGAGTGTATTTACTTGTTCTAATAAGTAAATAAACTCATCATATACAACATCAACTCACCCGAAAGAGTGTTTGATGGAGTTTATTTACTTGTTCTAATAAGTAAATAAACTCATCATATACAACATCAACTCACCCGAAAGAGTGTTTGATGGAGTTTATTTACTTGTTCTAATAAGTAAATAAACTCATCATATACAACATCAACTCACCCGAAAGAGTGTTTGATGGAGTGTTAGCTTATAAACTTGGATAAAGCACAATTTTGTCCGTAATTTTTGGAGAAAGATCATTTGCTCAAGGAGCAATTTTATTTGAAGTTGAGGAAGAACTTAAGGGAGAAGATAAGTTTACGTCAAATGGAGTCTTTCTCCATGTTGGCGGATGTAGCTAGAGATCATGAAATTGAACAATCAAGAGTTGATGAAGGAGAATTGAAAAGAAAGCATGAGGATAATAACTCCCCGAATAAGCGGTTCAAACAAGAGAGTAGTTCCGGTAATAACTTTGCAAGAAGAAACATTCCTTTTTACCGTCAATGCAAGAAGAATCACTCCGGGCCATGTAGGGCGGCAGAAAAGGGGTGTTATAATTGTGGGAAACCGGGACATGTGAGCCGTGATTGCAAGACTAAACCGAACAAACCTCTTTGGTGCTTCAAATGTTTTAAAGACGGGCATATGAGGAGTTCTTGCCCATTGTTGACTGAAGAAGAAAGGCAAGAGGAAAGACGGAAGGAGGCGGAGAGGAGGAATGCTCAAACCCAAGGTAATCAAAGGGGTAGAGCGTTTCAACTATCGGTGGATCAAGCAAAGGAGGACAATGATGTTGTTACAGGTACATTTCTAGTACATGGTATCCCTATGCGAACTTTATTTGATTCTGGAGCTAATAGGTCTTTTGTTGCTACTAGAATTACATATGCCATTCCTTGTTCTAAATCTAAACTAGATGCTCCTTTACAAGTTGAAGTAGGAAATGGTAAAATTGAGTTGGTTGATGATGTGTTTTGTGGTTGTGAGATTAAAATTGACTCGGATATTTTTCAAGCCAATTTGATTCCTTTTCCTTTAGGTGAGTTTGACATTATTTTAGGGATGGATTGGTTAAGTGTTCATAATGCTAACATCGTGTGTGATGAAAAGGCGATTCGATTGAAGACTCCTAAGGGTGAAGAGTTGGTTGTGTATGGTGATAGGAAGGAGCGTTCAATATCCGTTTGTACTTTCGCTCGTGCCCAATGTTATTTGACTCATGGGTGTCAAGCCTATCTTGCTCACATCGTTGATGTTGAGAAGAAATCCTTATCTATTGAGGATATTCCAATTGTTCGTGAATTTGTCGATGTTTTTCCCGAAGACTTGCCGGGTATTCCTCCCGAACGACAAGTTGAATTCTCTATTGATCTTATTCCGGGGGCTAACCCCATCGCTAAAGCTCCCTACCGTTTGGCTCCAACGGAAATGCAAGAAATGATGAAGCAACTCCAAGAATTACTCGATAAAGGTTTCATTCGACCTAGTAATTCTCCTTGGGGTGCACCGGTTCTTTTTGTCAAGAAGAAGGATGGAAGCATGCGTATGTGCATTGATTATCGTGAGCTCAACAAAGTGACCATCAAGAACAAATACCCTTTGCCTAGAATTGACGATTTATTTGATCAACTTCAAGGAGCTTCATATTTTTCTAAAATAGATCTTCGATCGGGTTATCATCAACTTAAAGTACGTGATGAAGATATTCCTAAAACCGCTTTCCGTACTCGCTATGGTCATTTTGAATTTGTTGTCATGCCTTTTGGCCTTACAAATGCTCCCGCGGCTTTCATGGATCTCATGAACCGTGTGTGTCGTCCTATGCTTGATAAGTTCGTTATTGTTTTCATTGACGATATCCTTATTTATTCTAAAAGTTCATCCGATCATGAAGTTCATCTAAGAGAAGTGTTGGAGACATTACGCAAAGAGAGACTCTATGCCAAATTCTCTAAATGTGAATTTTGGTTAAGAGAAGTACAATTTCTTGGCCATGTTGTTAATAGTGAAGGAATTATGGTAGATCCGGCCAAGATTAGTGCGGTGATGAAGTGGGAGCAACCTAAGAATCCATCGGAGATTAGAAGTTTCCTTGGTCTAGCGGGTTATTACCGTCGTTTTATTCAAGATTTCTCTAAAATAGCTTCTCCTTTGACCAAGTTGACTCGAAAGAATATCAAGTTTGAATGGAAAGACGAGCAAGAATTGGCCTTTCAACAACTTCGAGAGAAACTAAGTCAAGCACCGGTTCTTGTTTTGCCCGACGGCTTAGAAGACATGATGGTGTATTGTGATGCATCATCTAATGGCCTTGGTTGTGTTCTTATGCAACGAGGTAAAGTCATTGCCTATGCTTCAAGACAATTGAAAGAACATGAAAAACGATATCCTACTCATGATTTGGAGTTAGCGGCGGTTGTCTTTGCTTTAAAATTTTGGCGCCATTACCTTTATGGAGTCAAGTTTACCATCTATTCCGATCATAAAAGCCTCAAGTACTTCTTTGAACAAAGAGATCTTAACAATCGCCAACGAAGATGGTTAGATCTTTTGAAAGATTATGATTGTGAAATCTTGTATCATCCCGGGAAAGCTAATGTTGTAGCGGATGCCTTGAGCCGAAAGAGTTCCCATCATTCTTTAGTTGTTTCTCCTTTATGGGTCTTAATCACTAATGATTTCTTTGATCAAATTAAAGAAGCTCAAGAAAAGGCTTTACTACGAGATCCTAAGAAAGAAAGAATTCAAGGTCAAATCCAATATTTTACTAAGGATTCTCGTGGCCTTACCTTACGTTTTGGGAGGATTTGGATTCCTTTCTCTTGTGAGTTGAAACAAGTTCTACTTGATGAGGCTCACAAATCCAAGTACTCCATTCACCCAGGTGCTACTAAAATGTACCATGACCTAAAGGTAGAATATTGGTGGCCCGGAATGAAGCGAGATGTGGTGAAGTATGTAGAGAAGTGTTTGACTTGTGCTCAAGTGAAGGCCGAGCACCAAAAGCCTTGTGGTATGATGCAACCATTGGAAATCCCTATGTGAAAATGGGAGCATCTCACCATGGACTTCATCACTAAATTGCCCAAAACACCTAGAAATCAATTTGATACGATTTGGGTAATAGTTGATAGATTGACGAAAAGTGCCTTATTCCTTCCCATTCGTGAAGCATCGTCATCCGAAGTTTTGGCGAAGATTTCATGATGAAATGGGTACCAAGCTTAACTTTAGCACCGCTTATCACCCCCAAACGGATGGTCAAAGTGAGAGAACCATCCAAACGCTTGAAGACATGCTACGGGCATGTATAATCGATTTTGGAGGCACTTGGGATATTCACTTGCCTTTGGTAGAATTTTCTTATAATAATAGCTATCATTCAAGTATCTAAATGCCACCTTATGAGATGTTGTATGGGAGGAAATGTAGATCTCCTATTTGTTGGGGAGAAGTGGGACAACGTTAGATATAAGGCACGGAGGTGGTATTGAAAACCATCGAGAAGATTGATGTGATCAAAGAAAGACTCAAAGCGGCTCAAGATCGACAAAA
This sequence comes from Erigeron breviscapus, assembly GCA_034093135.1. Lineage (NCBI taxonomy): Eukaryota > Viridiplantae > Streptophyta > Magnoliopsida > Asterales > Asteraceae > Erigeron > Erigeron breviscapus. The sequence goes on along the minus strand of CM067175.1, from coordinate 74,191,510 downwards.
GTCTTATGCGGATAAAAGGAGGAGACCGATTGAATTCAATGTTGGTGACCGTGTTTTGTTAAAGGTCTCTCCATGGAAAGGTGTCTTACGTTTTCGAAAACGTGGAAAGCTAAGTCCTCGTTTCATCGGTCCTTTTAAAATTTTAGCTAAGGTTGGCAAAGTTGCTTATCGTTTGGAGTTACCCGATGAACTTTCGGGAATTCATCCTACTTTTCATGTGTCACACCTTAGAAAATGCCTTGCCGAAGAATCTACTTATGTGCCTTTGAATGAAATTGAAGTCGATAATAAGTTAAACTATGTTGAGGAGCCCATTGCCATAGTAGAAGAACAACTTAGGAGGGTTCAAAATAAAACGGTGAGGACGTATAAAATTTTGTGGAAGCATGGAAGAATGTTTGATTGCACATGGGAATCCGAGCATGATGTCCTTGTTTATTATCCATCTCTACATATGGCTTGGATCACGAGGCCGTGATCCGTTTCAAGTGGGGGAGAGTTGTAACACCCCAAAGTTTTTAAGGTAAAGAAATTAACCCCTTTTTATAGTTTTGACATTAAAATAATTTCCTAGTATTTTATTTTTGGATATGGGGTTAATTTAGTTGGAACTTTAGCGGATAACGGGTATTTTCTCACCAAAAATAGAAAAGGGGCGTGGCACCTCCTTAGGATGCCAGCCAAGTCTTTCCCTCCATAGTCACCATTCCACTACACTTAATTTCTTCTTGATGCTTCTTCAATTCTAATCTCAATCAAATCTAAATTCTTCAAACAATTCAAGAATTCTTCTAAGATTAATAATAATAATCTACAATCATCAAAAATTGAAAAGTTAGGGTTTGTGTATGGTGGTGGTGGTGGCCGAATTTAAGAGAGAAAAGGGGGAAAGAAGAATTGTGATTCAAAGTCTAATTCCTTGAGTCCTTGAGGTAACAATCTTTATAACCTAGCTTGATATGTGAGAAATTAGGGTTCTTGGAGTAACCCAAATTTGGGGATTTTACTATAAATTGAATTATGTATAATTTTCCCCAAATTCTTGTAAAACCTAGTTTGTATTGAGTTGCTTGATGAATTTAACTAAGTATATATATATATACATGTGTTGGCATATAATTTGGTTTTTGAAAGAATGATGATTTTCACTAGTTGATTAAATGATGATGAAAATGGTGGGTTGAGCTATCTAGTGAATTATTGAAAAAGAAAGCAACTCAATGACAAATAAGATAGGTTTGAAATAGGAATGCTAGTGAAATGTTAAGAATGACTTAGTTAAGTTAGTCAAGTTTGTGAATTTTAGCTTATGCATATTATGATGTGATGATAGGCTGAAAGCTTGTTTTGTGCATTGCCATTATATCGAGTTGTTGTTCGAGTCGCGGAGGAGGTGAGTAAATTGATTTGGTTCAATTATACTTCTGTTAACTAAGATTTTTTATGTAAATGTAGGTCATAACAACGTGATGGATGAGAATGCTTGTATTATCAGAGTATTAGACGACATTTACATTTGATCTTCTTCAAATGGAGCATAAAAACAAAAACAAGGAAGCTTTTTAATAATGCAAGTGTTTATTATACCTTAATATATTTTGTCCAACCACTTAAATTCCATATTCTTGTAAAATCATTAAGCCTATTTTTTGTTTATTCTCTTACAGATTTGGAAGTTGGAACGATGGAAGCACATTAACGTCAAAGGAACTCGACGATTTCATACTTATTCAAAGTTACAGCTTATGGATTTCGTGTTTACTCCTGAATCCGTCCGGCCAATCAATAGAAGGATTTAATTAGTTTTTATCTAATGATGTATGTAGTTATTATATAATGTGTAGATTAACATCTACTTAGTACTTACATCGATATTATTGTAATACATAAATTGTAAGTTGTGGTCTACAACTCTACAACTTGTTAAATATATAAAATGTAGAGTTTATTATTTTGTTAGATTAATATAGTAGTGATTTTGGTAAAGTATTGTTAATTTCATAATTTGTATCGCTGTATTTTAATTTAAATGTTTATATTTGAAATAAAAATAGAAAAATAGAATATCAGATTAAAAGAAAAAAAATATCAAAAGTTTGACATGAAAAAATTTCTACAATGAGAAACAAATCGATCCAAAAAGAAAAGCAAAACAAAATCAACTGATCTAAAAAATAAAATCATCCGTTCTAAAAGTCATGGAAATAATTGTTCCAAAAAACATGAAAAACAATTTATCTTTTGTAACACTAGCTTTTAGATCACTCCAAAATAAATCTAAATCAAGGCTTTTGGTAGTTCTAAAAAATACTTTTGTGTAGTAGTGTATATTTGCATACCTTTATGTATACGTTGTGTCGATTTTCATATGATAATGGATTTCATGTATGGGAATCGATTTGGCGTTAAAGCCCATGTGGGGCAATGTGATAAATGGGGCCTAAGAATACCTTGTGTATGAGGCCTAAGAACCTCTTATTATGTGATTTATGGGGCCTAATAATCCCTTGTGTATGAGGCCTAAGAACCTCTTGTGAATGGGGCCTAAGAATCCCAAGTATGTGATATTGATTGTGTTGATTTGCTTATATGGATCCATGTATAGCGTTAAAGTGCAAAGGTGAACATGTAGGTATGACACGACGGTGCCATAGGTTACATGTAATAGTCCTTTGTGCGTTGCCCTCCTTCGTGTATATAAATGTATGCAAGTATATTCACTAAGCATTCGCTTACGTTTTAGTTGTTTCCCTTTTTCTTATAGGCGGTTCCAGAAGAAGGAACTAGGACCTTGTTGATTTGAAGTTGGATAGAAGAAAGTTGCTTTTGAAAGATTTGAAGGTATTGCCATTCTTGAAGAATGGCGTTTTTGGGTAGACACTTAGTATCCCACCTCATTATGGCTCTTGGCACACTTATGTTTTTGGTAATCTTGTTTCTTGGGAAATTCTGGAAATTATGGTCATGTTGGTTTTTATGATTTAAAAAGTAAGCATGGTCGTTTTAGTTTGAATTGTCATCTTGGGTAAACGACCCATTTGGTTGTGTTTGTGGATGTTGTTTCAAATGGATATTATAACTATGCTTGTAAATGTGTCAAATACTTGTTTGAATTCAGGAATGATGTGTTTTGAAGTTTGGATTTGAGTTGGAGGAGTTGCAAGTAGAGTCAAGTGTCAAAATTAAGCTTTGGTTCTGTCAGGTCCAGATATGCACCGCATATTTTAGCCATGCACCGCATATCTGGAAGTTTTGGTTTTATGCCCCGCATTTGTAAACGCATGGAAACTTCTGATCAAAATTTGTCTGATTTATGCCCCGCATAAAATCTCCATGCACCGCATAAAATCTTCATGCACCGCATATTTTAAAAAAAAAATTCTTTTCTTAAATCGAGTCGTGTCGTTTCAACAACTCAACATCGTTATACTATAGATCATTTTTAAACCACACGTTAACAATGAAAATGATACTTTTTAAATACAACTACTACGCGGAAACAAATATAATTCATCTCGTACGTGCAATGCACGGGTCTTACGTCCTCGTTTAAAAAAAACTTCAATTTTGTTTTAAGTTATTGGTAGATTAGGTAAAATAATAACATAAGTGACATATTCTCCATTACATATACAACTTCTATATATGGCGTGATTAACAATCCAAATTCCGCGGTCGACGATATCGGTTGTTATCCACCGTCACCACTTGCGCAAGTATGGATCAAAGTTTATGAGTTATATTTTTGAATGTACGTGATACATATCGTGCGGATGTGTAAGTGATGTAGTCTTTTCTCGCTTTGGCTTAATGGACGGGGTGCGTGGATGTGGAATTATGCGTCTTTGAAAAATGACGAGAGATCGTTGAGGGTGTGCAACATAAATTTGGAGAAGTGGGGTCCAAATCCACACACGCGTCTTTTGTACATTGGGTCTGTCTTAGCACATATAAAATCGATTTAAAAAAGATTTGTTATACAATATAAAATGTTTGGAGAATTTTAATAACAAATGTATTAGAAAGAGAGTATGAATATGAATACGTAAGCGACACTACAATGATATTCAAATATCAACTATGAGGGTGACATGTTTGGCTTCAATGTCGTAAAAATCTTATTTAGACTTTCGTGACTATTCACAGTATTAAATGTTTGTATTATGTATTAAGTAAATGAAAGAATATAACATCAATTGTTAGGTTTTAATATATTTATATATATATAATAAATATTGATATAGAGGTTAGGTATTGTAAAATATATATTATTGTAAAACAAATAAGATAACCTTTCAACCCTTGGATTAAATAGATCAAAATTTTAGTTAATTAATTCTTTTTATATTAAAATATTAATGATTAAGGATATACTTGTCATTTACTTCTATTTTCTTTCTCTTTCTTTTGCCCTTTTTTCGTTCTTTTAAGATACAATTACACCTGCCAAAAAATTAGTTCTCTCTATACAATTTTCTTTTCGATAATTTCTCTTTATACATGTACAAAAAGTGAACAAACAGGGGCTACCGAAAGTGATGATACATAACCATAAGATAGCAATTTGATGCACAACCATTCATAGCCATGAATATACAAAGGTAGACATCTATTATCAACGTAAGTGGCGATGCACAACCGTGAAATAGCAAAATCTTTGATGCACAGCCTTCGACTAACCATTGATGCACAACCATTAAATCACCATTATTGATGCACAACCTTTTATTAACAAAACCATTACTCGATGCACAGCCGTTTATCACATAACCATTACACGTTGATGCACAACCATCAACTACTAGTTTCCTTCTGCTCGCCGATTTGGTGTTAAAATCCGTCGCCATGGCAGATGAGTTCATCGGAAAAAGTATTGCCCCGTGGTTTCTCAACGTACAAGATGATGAAAGGTCGTCGTAGTTCCTCAAACAGATAGTGTTACCAGTGGCGTACGCAACGGTGAGGCATCGGCAATAGAGAAAGAGGGATCTCAGAAGTAGAAGAGGTGGCGACTGGCGTGTGCCGGTAGCCTGTGGCGTGTGGCGTCCGACGGTGACCGGATAAGAAGGGTGGCGGCAGATGGTGAAGAGAGGGGCGGCTGGAGAGAGATGTGGGGTTTAGAGCTTTTTTTTTAGGGTCGAATCGTTTTGAATGGCAAATTGTATTTTTGGGCTGACTAAAAAAGTAAAAAGACACACTATGGGTTTACATAGCTAGATATGAATTTTACATAATGTCCAGAATACCCTTAAAATTATATTTTTATTTTTAAAATTCTTATGCCACATGTCTCTTACTTATGGTGTCTTACTTGTTTTATGTTAATAGTTGTTTTATTTTACCCCAAACCTATTCATATATATATATTGAGAAATAACTATTAAAGTAAAATAAGCTATTCAATATGCATGATTAATAAAGTCCAAGTTTTTTCAAGTTTTCGTTAATTAAATACAATATCGCCAATCGTTCCGAAACAAAATAGCGCGCGCACACACACTCTAATTAAACTTCTTTCGCATTTCCCTAAACTTATTGCTATAACGAACTTTATTAATTTTAAACATTACCTGATGTCTGTCATAAAACCTTAAATCTTTCTATTTGATAAAACCGGATCCCAAAAAATAAAACCCTTTAAAAAGTTTGCCACGTGGCAGCCTATCCTCTTTCCTGAGCTATTGACTATTTCAGATAATCTCTCTCTATATATAAAAAAGGCTATCAAAAAGTGCTCACGTGGCACTCTCTGAGCCTGCCACGTCAGCATTTTCTTATGTGGCGGCACCATATCGATCCCAGAGACATGTCAGCATCCACGTAGGCAACTTATTTGTTGATGTCAGCGTCCACCTATACATATAAGAGCCTAAATCATCTTTTATTAAAAAATAATCACGGGAGCGGGAGTAGAACCCGCGACCTCCAAATTATCTTGTGAGGTCGTTAGCCAGCTGAACCACTAGGTACTTTGTTTGTTTTTAGAGATCCATGTTTGATAAACAACTACAATTCTAATGCCATCGGTTTTCCATCTTTTTGGTTAGAAAGTATTATGATAGATCAAATCTGAGATATCATTTGATTATCTACCTCTCTTATTGCCGTTTAAATACAAAAGTTGAGATATCTTTCCTATCAATACCTAATCCCTAATTATAGGATTAGGGTATTTATTTAAATGGCTTCATCTCAAAATGCATCTACAACAGGAAAGTGAGAGATCTCGATTCTAATTTCAGTCTGCAACAAAAAACCCATTTACTGCTGGTATTTTTTTCCTTCATCGATTATGTTAATTATTGATCAATTTTTTTTATGTTTCGACAATGGTGTTAAATTGCTGGTAATTTATTTTGATCAATTTATGCCTAAAAAGTATTTAGTAGTAATCACTCTTCATTTACATACAACAAAGTTTATGATAGATCGTTATTGAGGTGGTGTCGAAATCATGAATTATGATACAATGATCTCAAGTTTTGTTAATATATAATTATCAAGTTTGTGTTTCAGGTGATGTGTAGCTTCTGTTGGTATATTTAGCTCATATGGTGATGTCAATGATGCTTTGTACCATTTTGGAGCATCTTCCGATTATATTCGTATACCAATGATCATAAATCTTACTTTTTTTTGTTGTGTTCCGTAAGCATAGACAAAACCATAACCATACTTTCATTGTACCATAGGCAAAAGAGACCATTGTTGCTATGTTATTTTTTCATTAATTTGATTTTAAACTCATTGTTATTTCTTTATTGTTTTTTTTGTTTAATCTCATTGTTGCTCTGTCATTTTTTTCATTAACTTGATTTTAGTTTTTATTATTGATTGATTAACGAAATAGATTATAATGCTTTTTTTTCCGTTTAAGGTTATATTATAATGCTTATTTTGATGTTTTTTCATCTTATCAGTCCTTCTCAAATGTGCAAAAGGTGAAGAATGGTTATCAGTCCTTGGCGGGAGTTTAGTTGGTTTATCTCTATATCTCATGCTGGCTCTTCTATGCTCAATTCTTTGGGCTTCTTATAGTTTGATGCTTTCCCATTTACCAGTTCCCAAAATAACAATTTCTGGTTGATTTTTGCTTTTTGCACAAGGTAATATTTTTGTAGCTGGATTCAAGCTGAAATTAAGCTATTTTCAAACATTTAGGCTTTACGTAGCTTTTATTCGGGGATGATCTATATGATTTACTGAAGGACCGCTCTTTTCGAGAGTTATGATCTATATACCTTCCACAGGGGATCACATCTGTTGCAAGACGGACCCTCAAGTAATCGAGAAATAAGGCATGTGTTTTATAGAGATATAACATAGTGGTCCGCCCTATATCAAATGGGCAACCCTATTTGCACTTCTAGGAGGGTCGTTTAATTGTGTCACTTTGAAAGTAGTTGTAGTTAACTTTTCGACGCAACAAAACAAAAGTTTTGCAACCAACTTGTAACAAGTTAAATAGAACCATGAACACTTCTGACCATTTTTTAGTTAGATCGGAATCGATGTATGCTTATAATATGGATTGTGAGTTTGTAAATAGTCTTTAATAAAGTGTGTAGTGTGACTGCCTAAAAACGCTTAGTTCAAATATGTAAAAGAATAACTTTGGCTGTTAAAATAATAAAATTGGATGTTTTTATGTTCCTGTATAAAGGTTTTTATCCGTATTATTGTGGTTTCGCTTTTCCAAAATTCCTCCTGTTGTTTGGTTTTCAATCTTCTTGATTTGGTGTGCATTTCGTGGCTTCTGGCTGTCTCTCAGGCATAATCAATTACTGGATAGATCTTTTATTTTATTTTATTCATGTTGCTCCCTATATTGTGATTAGCTTTTACTGAGATTTGGGTAACTAGGATTAGTTGGTGGACATGAGACTATCGTCACTGTTAGCCAGCAAAACCCAACAGCATCAGCATCAACTTCGGCCCAATTGGAGACACAAGGCTCAGCCAAAGATGTTCACACTTGGGTTGTTATGTTGAAGGCTGAAGACCGAGTCCAATTTATTTAATTAGTACTTAAAATTTTTTGGTCCACGTAGTTATCGTTTTCCCTACTTTTCAATTTTAGTTAGCAGTTAAGAACTGAACCTTTTTTGTACTAGCTTGGACGTATGGATGCGACAGTTGTCATTCATCAATTATATTTTCTTAACTGCTAACTGAACCTCTCTGAATTTTTAGAGAGTAAACTTTGCCAATGCTATACTAAATTGTGGCTAATTTAGAAGGTGAACTTTGCTGCTAATATGTATCGCGTGGTGTGATTGTTCGTGATAATAGATTGGTTTGATGCCCTACGAGTTAATCAGGTGGTGTACCTATATCCTGCATTTAATTTGTTGTTTGTTAGTCTGTTTTTGAGTGTCGGGTATTGATCCTGTGTTATAGCCGAGTTTGGGGCTATCCGTCACAGTATACTTTTGCTTGAGTGATCAAACACCCTCAGTTGGTGAGACCATTTTAATGTTTTATAAAGCAACGATCAAGTGATATTGGTTGTCTGCTTCAGTTGTTGGCCGCTTATAATGCGTGTTCTTGCTCTTTTACACCATTTACTCTTCTACATTGGCCACTAATGGTAAGCTCATTTCACCGGCACCTATAACAAATCATACTCCTAATTTTGGATTTAGTGCACAGCCAATTTAATCATCTTATATCTATATTTGACAAATCCATGAGTTTACTTCAAAAAAAAGTGGTAAGCGGAAACTTTTTCCAATATTTCAGTTGATTTGATTTGTTTTTTCACATAGTATTGTCCATGAAACATAATGCATCTTGAAGTCTTGATCCACTAGCAGTCCTTATGCTTACAAGTGTTAAACTAACCGTGAATGGAACTTTTATAATTTTTCAGGCTACTAACAAATGCTCGTCTTTGCCCTCTTCATCTACATTGGTCAGTAACTGGTAAGCTCTTTTCAACTTTGTAGTTCAATTTTTATGAAAGATATTGCATGTCTGAACATCATCAAGTGGTGTATGCAACGTAATACTCTGGGCACGATGGCACATATAAGTTATAATGTTATATGCAATGTCTTACTTAGAATAGTGAGTCAATATATAAAAGTTTTTTATACCAAATTACCGAATGGAATTAATAGTATCAACCTTCATATATCATAAGCTTGCCAAACTGAAATAACCATCACCACATAAGCATCTTTTGTTTGTAACTCCATATACAGCCTTGATCAGCAGCGTTAAGCTCTTGGAATGATGTTTACATTTCACCAGAAAAGAGTAGCGAGAAACAAGGTATTGACAATTAAGCTCTTGCAACGTGACCCTGTTGGGTTGCCGAAATATAAACCTTTTTAGAAGAGTGTTACTGATTTCGTACATCAGAACTAATCATTACATGTACTCAAACTCTTAAAGTGAAATTTGTCAAGTTTAATTAGTTAGTTTAAGTAATAGTATATATAGTAATCTGGTCAAATATTAAAATTTAGCTTAAACGTGAATGCCTTGTATAGTGGATTTGGATCAAAAAGTGAACGTGTCCAACAGGTCAAAAATTGCCACATATGATTTGCCACATACTCATGTCAGCCAAACTTAAGGTATCTGTTATTGATCGAATTTGTATGGTATAGATGTCAGCTCTTAAATCAGCAATGTTAGTGTAGAATTATAATTGGTAATTTTGTTTTTCATACCCTTCGTATTGTGTAAATTGTAATCATTTGGTCTATATATCTTAATTTGCAAGATGACATGGTAGACTTGATGTGTGTTATCAATGAAATACATGAGTTACTTGGTAGAAATTGCAATGTGCCTGAGTGTAAGTTGTCACCTGCAAAACACACTATCGATAACACGTAACTGCAAATAATGAACGTTATGTCTCCCGGGGCAACGCCCGAATATTCTATTTTTTAAAGCCTACTTTTGTCCTATTTTACTTGAAACATGGATGTTGTTGGCAGGTGTTTTCATATTCTACAAAGCCGTTAGTCATATGTTTATATCAGAGAGCAATATACATATATATAGCTTTGCGGTAGTTAATGTAGCCTCCACTTGCTTTCGTTTTGTTTTTCATTTCAGGGAATACTTATGTAAGTGGGCATACGGCCTTTTTGGATGAATTTAAATTGTTGGTACACATGTTTATGTTGATGTAAATTGTGGTTTTTTTTCCTTTGCAGAAACAATATGAATGTACAAAAAACAACCAAAGATGACAAGAGGCTGCAAACACTTCAAACAGAGTAGGAGTAAATACGATTCCAGCAATTGAAAAAGTCGACACATTTTCTTATTCTTATTTTTATCTCTCAGAGTATTATCTTTTCTTATTCTAATTTTAATCTCTTTAAGACATTGTTAGATAAATATACAAAAGATTTGGTCAGTGTCTAATTGACCTAAAATACTCTTTTCTATGACATTATTAGTGTGTCATGTAAATAAAGTTTTTAATCTTGCCATATTTCGCTCAGATTCAAGTCCCACTATTCATAAGTTTGTACATTATTAGTGTGTAATGAAAAAAAGAAAGTATGATAAGGTGAATCCATTTATCTTGAGTAATGTTAAAAGATGTTTGTTTTTGTTGCATTTCATTTACTATGAATCACGTAGACTACTAAATAGCCCGGTACAACGCACGGGTTTCACCTAGTTTTAATAACAATATTATAAGAAAAAATATGAGGATTTTATATGTGAAGCCAAGTAATTGAGATTCTTATTTTTTAATTCAAATATCCCAAATCAAATCCGACTTTAATCAATTGATTTTTGTTGAACATATCATCAATTGATTTAAAATTCAATTATAAAAATTATACTTATAAAGATAAATTATGGATGGTGATTCATGAATTGTTTGTCTTTAATCCCACGGATCATCTTCTGGTAATTTTCTTTTCTTTTTTTGATATTGTTTATTTATATATTTTTAATTTAATGATCATTGTATTTTGGTTTTAATTTATGTGTTTTTTTCTTTAGTGGTTTTAAAAATTGTTAGCTATTTTATTTTATGCATATCTTAAGAGGTTTAATTTAAGTTTTAAAAATAACCATTGTTTAATCTGTCTTATTTGTGGGTATGTATTTTTTTTTAATTCTAAAATTTAATCCTCTTAATGTTTTTATTATGGATCTTTATGCTATAAAAAAATACTGCTTTTAGGGTTTTTATTTATATATTTTTAATTTAATGATCATTGTATTTTGGTTTTAATTTATGTGTTTTTTTCTTTAGTGGTTTTAAAAATTGTTAGCTATTTTATTTTATGTATATCTTAAGAGATTTAATTAAAGTTTTAGAAATAACCATTGTTTTTTCTGTCTTATTTGTGGGTATGTATTTTTTTTTAATTCTAAAATTTAATCCTCTTAATGTTTTTATTATGGATCTTTATGCTATAAAAAAATACTGCTTTTAGGGTTTTTAATATATTTATAAAAATATTTTCCCTTTTTAATGTGGTTTTAATTTTAATATAAGAATATATTTTAGTTGTATACTTACTTCTTCACTTAAGGTGTTATTTTTTTGCGGCATTCAATCATACATTGTCCATTCAAGTGAGGCCATTTTTTTGGTGCAAGTGAGAAGTAGTTTATGACTTAGTTATTAATTTCATAATTGATTTTTAATTTAGCGATTGCTTTGGAGCAATTTGTGCTAATTAATGCATGCTCCATGGTGGACTCCTGCAGTATTGGTGCAGTCAACAATGATAATTCATTGCTTCGGTCTAAACTTAAATGTTTGAAATGTATGAGTATAGTTTTAGCCTTCGAGGACTATGCTATCAATCTGTAAGCTCTGCTTTAGTTTCCCCAAAGGCCATTTTTACTCTTGCAGGGTATAAGACTTTTGGCTGGTAGGGTTTAAATTTTATACTATTATATCCAAAGAGTCCATGTGGAGTGGACAACTTTGGAGAATTGAACTGAGTGCAGTAGTCATATTGACTGTTAGCAACACTGGCTTCTTACTTCATTACATGCCATGATAACATAGAAGTAAAACATTTTAATCTGTTTAGTGCGAACTACTTCCTCGAGTTTAATATTTATTCTGTAGGTAACTAACTCATGAATGTGCTGCAAATTTTTACAATTATATATCTTTTTTGTCGATTGAAAAAGTCTTGGGCAAATAATATCATTTTGAGATTCAGGTTGTTGTCCAGTTCACTTTTAGATAATGGGTCAAGCGGTATTGATTTGCTTTAGTAAATTGTGCTGCAAATTGTTTCCAGTAATTGGGTTGCTGCAAGAGTCCGCTATTTTTAATAGTGATACTGTTTTCGAGTTTTGTATCCATGGTTGTTGATGGTGATCCTGTGTATGCTCTGTTAATTATAGCCGGTCTTCTTTTTTTAGTTTGTAATCCTCTGAAATGGTGTCGACAGTGATCATGGTCATTACTTTTTATTTAAAGATACCATTCTTGTATTATTCTTATTGTGAGGCATTTTTATTTGAAGATAACATTGTTGTATTATTGTTATTGTAAGGCCTACATACATTGTGCATTATTATTTTGAGCGGTCATCATCTTGATAGTTTTGGTGTTCCTATTCTTATGTATTTTGAAGTTGGGAACATAGGGGAGACCATAAAAATATATACATGCAACCCTTGAGCAGTTTTTGAAAGGTTTGTATCTGTAATTACGGTTGACACATGAATATGGATATGAAATTGTAAAACTGCAAACATCTAATTCCATGACTGCTACATTTTGATTCTAATTTCAGTAAAGGGGATAGGCAAGTTGCCATTTGTGTTTGTGTTTTGAATTAGCACCATAAAGGTTGTGATGGCATCTTGATGGCCATAATTTTTGGAGCGATGTGTAAACGTCTTTTTAATTTTATACAAGTTATTATAACTTTTGGTTGGAAAATTAATTAGTTCTTGTATAGTATTTTTCCACTCCTATGCAGCATTTGTAAAAGCTACAATTCACCTAAGCAAATTGGAACATGAGGAGCAATACTTCCTCGCATCTCCTTATTTTTATAAGGATGAAAGCTACTATGTTACATTTTGTGATGTGCTCACATCTCTAATTTCTTTGTGACTGGTATACTAGCTGAACTAAAACAGTCGATATTAGTAAGTTGATACAACAGTTTTGGTCATCTATCTGTATGTACTTCATTTTGTATAACCCGGGTTGATTAGCTAGTAAGATATAATTCGATAAGTGAAATGCATCCCGACCATATATAACAAAGCACTCGTTAGAAGGAAGTCGATATATACCAAATTACCAACAACGTAGTAATAATTTTATAGGAATAAGCTTCATATTTTAACTAAGTTCCAATCCAAATAAAGAATGACTAGCATTTGTAGCCAATGAGCTCTTTGTTAAGTGTTTAAAACTAGAGTTATTTTGTAGAGAAAATTACATTTTTGGTCCCTCAACTTGGCAAGATTCACAGTTATTGCCCTTAAGTGAATTAATTACAGAAAAAACCTTGAAGTTGGTCAATTTTTTTCCAGTTTTCACTCCGCGTCTATACGCCGTCTATTTGGTCCGTTAAATGAGGGGCAAATTCGTCATTTCACCATCTTCTTCTTCTTCATATTTTCCTTATTCTTCTCCTTCTTTTAATAGATAAAACCAAGATCTATTCTACCTTATCATCAAACTCTCTCTCACACACACATATATATATCATCATCATCAAAATATATCATACATACACACACATATATATATCATCATCACTGAAAAATGTGGTGGTGGTGGTGGCTTTTTCCTACGACAGATGCGGTAGAACCGATGTTTGTGATGGCATACAGAATAGATCTCTCTCTCTCTCTCACACACACACATATATGTATATCATCATCATCATGAAGAAAAACAATAATCAGATCTAAAAAACACACACACCTATCTTTGTATATATATATATATCCATATCTATAGATATACATATACATACACTCATCAAATCTATATACATATGTACCGAGCATCTTCTTCAGTCACCACTTCATCTGATAAAGGGGACAGCCAGCATAACCCATCACAATAACCGTTTTTCAATTACACCATCCGTCGGGATCTCAACGATTTGCAAGTAGGTGGTCGGATCTGGTGTTTGACGGCGGCGACCGGACACCGGTAGTTGCGACAGCCGTTTTATCATTTTTCTATTTATAAATGGAGGTGTGGGTTCATATCAGGTCCAAAACAGTTCTTTGCTTTGAATATGAGATCTTGTTTGAAAACCTTTTAGGTGACGTAAAAAGTTTGGGGGATATTCAAGAAATGGGGATAGGAAAAAACATATATATTATTTCTATTCATTTGATTTAAGTTTGTTTTTTTTTTTCATTATTTGATATATGATGTAACATCCGTGATATTTGACCGTTTGACCTTGTATGTAATTTGGCTAATGACTTCAATTAATAGTACAAACTAATTCATTTTAAGACCTTATGACTATATAATGTGATTAACCGGTCGAATGACCAACTTATTGTGTGACGCGTTACTAGACGATACAAGACGATACTTAAACGTAACTAGAAACTTGGTTGGATCATCCATGGGTCTACCCAAACCCATTTTCCCAACCCAAGACCCAACCTTATCTCCTTACACCCAAACCCTCACCCAGCCACTCATTCACTCACACTCTATCTCTCTCTAAAACTCTTGCAAGAAAACACACACAAACACATCTCTCTCTCTCTCTCATTAAATTCTTGAATCATTTATTGTTGTTTGGATAGATTAGTAATAGAAACATCATCTTCATCATCATTAAGTCTTCATATCAAAATTTGGGTTTATCAAGTGCAAGGAAACTCTTCAAACGGGTCAAATTCGGGTTTGGACATTCGGTGGAACTTTTGGTAAGTAAAACTTGTCCCAAATTAATCGTTTTATACTTATAAACATATTTCTAGTCAACCTTGAGTAATCTTGGGTCAAATTTCAAGTCAAAACCATAAATGGGTCGAATTAGGGTTTATATGGCTAAAAGTGGGTCAAAACCGAAATTAAACATGGAAGTGATGTTATGGGTCAAAATTGTTTGTGGGTTATGTTCCTTGATGTCCATTTGTGCTTAATTAAGTATGAGTTCGAGCCTTGATGCACCACAAAACAGATTTTGTACAAAATTAGGGTTTGTCAAATTGTCAAAATAGGCAAAGATCAATTGAACACAAAATTCGGTTTTACAAACGAAATTGGGGCAAGGGTTATGTTTAATTATGTCTAATTAGGAAAAACCCTATGAACAATTGGGTTAAAATCAACAGAAATGGTCGAATTTAACAAATTAGGGTTAGGGTTCTTATTTTGGTCGAAATTGACTTCTGGTCAACGGAAATCTTGCCCAGCTCTGACCCGACGTAAGAGACGCCAGTTCTGGCGTAGCTTACGCTGCCATGGATCCCCATCTTAGACCTTACGCCATTTTGTCCCTGATTACGCCATAACTGAAGTTCAAAACGCCAAAAGCTGCTTATCTAAACCACCGTAGCTTACAGTGGTCTCCACCGTACCATACGCCGCCCCAAAACTGACCACCGTCTTGTACGCCTGCCATAATCGCCTTTTACGCTAGGCCATTGTGGTGTTGGCGTAGGTTACGCTGGGAGGCAGCGTCCCAGACGCCCTTCCCCATTGTTTGATTTCCTGAAACGTTTTCTAGCCTCACTTTCGTAACCCTTGGGACATCTCAAGCTTTCAAACAAACTTTGACTCGATTTCTCTAGTGACCTAATCGTGTCTCAAGGAGTGTTCAAGGTCGAGAGTACAAATAATAGCAATGATAAGTAAATGGTTAAGCTTTGGTACATATTGATTCACATATGATTATAATAATGACTTTTAAACACAAGACGACTTTTAGATGACTTTAATTCGTTCTAAGCTAATTCTGGACTTCTCAAATGATATATACGAGTCTCGGGATGTCGTATAAAGTCATAAGTGATAGTAAAACCTAATTGGGGTTTTAACTTAAAAACTATATAATTGTATTATAATAACTTTTGGTTACGAGATGACTTGTGGACGACTTTGGATTGTTACAAACTATTTCTCGACTTGTTTAATGACTTTATCGAGTCTCGGGAACCTTTCAAACGACTTGAGTCACAATTAAAACTCGAATTAGGGTTTCGACCTAATTATTAATCTGTATATGTGCATATAATATAGGTGTGGACTTGTGACGCTCGTTGAACGCTTATAAATCATTCTTAGCTTGCTTTTGCCGATCAAGGTGAGTTTCGTAGCTCCCTACTCAATAGAGATTCGGGCTGAAAAGTGTACAAGTTTTGTGTGTTGGCTTGCTTGATTGTGCATATACATGTTTACCTTGAATGATGATGTTATTTGACTGTCTTGATGGATGGTGTTGTTTAATTTCGCACACATATGACATGTCTTGTTGGTGGCATTGATTGATTGATTGACGATTTGACTATTCGCTTGTTTGATTATGCACTCGATTTTGATTATATTGTTATTATTAGGATAGTCGTGCATACATGGAAGTCGGTTATGCCTTCAAGGGTTTTAGATGTGGTGGGAAGGCTGTGGGTGACCCTATATATAAGTATCTAGGACTCGTTGAAAGTAGAATCCTCCTAAGTGTATGTACGTATAGTTTTGGTTGGATTGATGGTTTGATGATTGATGGACTTGTGACTGAGACAAACACGCATACGTATTGATATGGACACATGTGAGACGGACATGGACCTCCAAGTGTATAGATGTATACACTTGATGATTATGAGTACCATTGTATTGTGAGACGGACATGGACATCCGAGTGTATAGACATATACATATCTCGATGATTTTGAGATGCCACATTGTTCATTGGGATGACATGTGAGTATCGCTGCATTGGTGACTTGATGGTCACACATATGATATGCATTATGACTTTGACATGCATACGACACATATCTTGATATTGACATCACTTGTGCATTTTCATTACACGCTTATGAAGCACCCTTGGCATTGGCATACATTAGGTACATTATTGGCATTAATACACATTTGGTGCACTTCTTGTTGTAGATATCGCTCGTGCATGTTCATTATACGTTTACTAACTATCTTGGATAGTTACTTGTATGATTACTTGTGTGTGACGAGGTTTCGCTATGAGCAAACCTATATTACGTGTCATGGTTGTTTAAGGGCTACATGTAAGTTATTACTTGCCTATATCTTGTTCATATTGTGATTATTTGATGATGGTTCCTTGTGATCCATTACTACGAACTCACCAACCTAGTGTTGACTTTGTTTAGTACACTTTTCAGGTAATCAAGCGAATCGGAGACGTGTTGGTTGTTTGTTGCATTTGCTAGGACTTGGACTTACGTGGATCCGTGATTCATACGCCCTTTTATGGTTTCATGTTCTTTATTTATATTGTACCTTGAATGTTTGATGTTGGATTTACCGAATCCCTTTTTTGTCATATAGTTCTTGTTCTACGATAATTCCATGCATACGCTATATCTTTTCAGTAATATCCTGAGCCTTGTTCGGGGTGTTACAGAATGGTGGCCCATGCTTGGTCGTAGAGAATTAGGCGGTTTGACCTAGACTACGGCTTAAGTTAAAACTCTTCATATAGCATGCATGGTTAGGAATTTTGTGTGCAACGTGAAATTGTATGAACCCTGAAAATTATGCATTGTGAGTTCGTAGACGGGACCATTTATGTGATAATGTGAGTACAATTGGACAACGTGTTGTTTTGTGATGTGTACAAGGTGGACAATGTGTTATGTAGTGGCAAGTACAACGTGACGAATGTGTGATGAGTACAATGTGATTAATGTGTACATTGATTTGAGCTTGATTGTGGTTGAGATGGATTGTTGTTTATTGATTGGTGATAGTTTGATGATTTAGGGCAAAATGAAGTTATGGCATTAACTTATATAATATGTGGCAACCCTAAAAGAGCCTGATCAACTATTTTATGGTTACCCGGTATTATAACAAGTTAATGACATCACGGATTGCACATGTTTGGCTTAGAGTATAATAAGGAACCGATATGCTTAATGGGAGTTGATTGGGTGGAGGGTTAGCCGCTGGTACACCCTGTATACATACCCGGTCAATAACTAGAGGGCATATCGGATTCGGATTATACTTTAAACCACTTGTTTTAGTTGACTTGTTTTAGTTGCTTGTGATGTGATGTTTTGAATATGAGTACTTGGTTTTGATGGCGGACAATTGTTGTGAACTTGGCGCGAGAACAAGATAGATAACGATTACTTGAGAATTTTGATATATTGTCCTTAGCGTAGTGATATGAAACACGTATGATATGTTGGTATGATAACATGATATATGACAGTTACTTGGGAACATTTATATGTTGGCCTTAGTGTAAAGACATTAAACATGTGTAGTGTGTTGGCATGAAAGCACTAACTACTAGTGCGACTAACAAGAGAGCAACGGTGAGGCTAATCCCCGGGTCATAAACTCTAGGACTATTATGATGGTTGGAATTTGGTAGTAGAATGGAAAGTTGTTTTAAATGTTTTATGTGCAATTTGAATCGTTTAGTTGCTGGGGAATTTGGTGTTGATTTGTCTATACATCCATGATTTAGACTAGTGTTGACATTATGGTGAACAATGAGAATATTTTGCTTAATAGTATGTGAACTTAAATATGTATGAGACGTTGTTAAACTTGGTTGTATGCGGGATATGAGATATTTGGTGAGGCATGTGTAAAGTGTATTAATTTACGGAGAATTATATGAATCGATTTAACATACTAGTTTTATTGCATGAGTATGAGAAACTATGTTGTCAAGCGTGATTTTATGCATGATGTAACGGAAATAGATAATGCATGTGTAGGCGTGTTTATCGGAGAACATTTTCATGAAAGTATTAGTGTACTAGTTTAATGCTTTTAGCATGTATAAATTTTGTTGTTAGGCTAAACTGTATACATGAGATAAACGAATACGGTGATGCATGTATAAATATTTACTCAATGGACAATTATATGAATAAGAACGGTAGTCATGTTTAATAATTTGAGTATGCCCAAAACTTTATTTCTTAACTTAGTTATAAGAACGAATCGGTAATGGTTAAAATTCATGCATAGTTATACCCAACGTATGAGAGGTCGTATGTACGACTTGGTAGGCGAGATTAGTTGATAGACATGCAAAATCTTACCTTCTAACTTGGTTATGTGGATAAGTTGTTAAGAGATGCGGTAGAACGAGTATGGTTGCCATGATATTCTAATTGTTTAATATGCTTGAATTTTGTTGCCCGACTAATTGGGTGAAATAAATCGTTAGGACTTGGTAATACATGCGTAAAGGAAATTGGAATCTTGAGAAATTGTATGTATAGGTTGCCATGCTAGCCTAATTACTTGAATATGACAGAATCTTGTTGCCTAACTTGCTTATTGAATCTATAGTTAGAAATTGAAGATGCATGTATAGATAAAAATAGCCTCGTGAGCAACTGTATGTATGTTATTTGGTATGACGATTTAACTACTTGCCTAAGTTATCCCCCTTTGTTTACCTTATAACTTAGTCAGTAACATGGAAATTATAAGTGTATGTACATGATGGATGGTTGAGTTGATGGACATGATGACAAATAAACGGGTACTATACGTACTTGATGACATTAAACGGGTACTATACGTACTTGATGACATTATACGGGTACTATACGTACTTGATGACATTTGGATGACATGAGAACAATTGAGGGGCATAGATGGACTTGATGGATTCGTACATGTATTTATTTTGATATGGAATGAGATTTTGATACATTTGCTGATGTTATTACATGTCTGTAGATTCGTGAGGTAGGAATAGATCTTGGTTTTATCTGTTAAAAGAAGGAAAATAAGAAGGAAAAGATGATGAAGAAGAAGAAGACGGTGAAATGACGAATTTGCTCCTCACTTAACGCTCCAAATAGACGGCTTATAGACGCGGAGTGAAAACTGAAAAAATTGACCAACATCAGGGTTTTTTCTGTAATTAATTCACTTAAGGACAATAAATGTGAATCCTGTCAACTTGAAGGACCAAAAATATAATTTTTCTATTTTGTATATTTGTTATCTATGGCGGTGGGAAACTTTAATTTTCTGAAAGCCACATGTTCGAATTTAAACTTTAATTATTAATAACTAACATTTGTCATTGAAAAACAAATGATAAAAAGAAAAATGACTAGCATAGTAGCATTGTAATATTACAACTGCAAAACTTTTTTTTTGGAAAGGCTACAACTGCAAAACTTAAATGAAAGAATACGTAAATAAATAATGGCTACATGAATATGACAAATTGGTTTGTTTAATAAAATGGATTCCTCTATGTTACTCAAGGAATATTTATTTAACGTCAAAAAGATGTCAACATATTCGTTTTGGATGATAAAATAACTTATCATTCCATTTGTTTATTCATTCTTTTCAGTTAGTTAATACTAAATTGATTTCAACTATCATGGAGTGTAAGGAGGAAATTGCTCTCATTAAACAAAAGTCACTATAGTTGCAAATTGCCACCTTGTGAACAAAAAATATTTGTGGAAGCAACCCTAGCTTTCAAGTTTCAACTTACTAGTCAATTTTAACCAATATGTTTTAAATTTGGTTTAGATCATATGCAATCGAACAATATTTTCTTGGCTATTTCCTGAACTTTTTCATGGGCCATAATGCTTAATTTGTAAGAAATATACATAAGTCCAGATATTCATTAAATGCATTTTAAGTTTTGAACATACATCCTTGGACAAACCATATGATAATCTGTGTGAACCAACATACTAAAAGTCTAAACATTGAATATAATTTTGGAATTTGATGACACATGGAATGTGATATATCTTTCTTGTGACAGGCCAATTTGAATTGTGCCTAACCCACACACAAACTTAGATTGTAAAGTCGTGCCCATATATTGATATATAAAAACTAAGTATATAGATTGAGTCCACAAATAAAAACATGAATCGTAGCTGAGCTGGTCGTCCTAGCTACTTGTACGTCCATCGACCTCTCAGGCCACACCAACGAGGCAACTAACGGTATTCATAAAGGTTTTGTTTAATTAATCATTTTCGATTACACAAAAACATAGTTTTCCTTCATCTCCATTAATTTCAACCGTTCTTTTCGAGTAGTGGTAAAGCTACAACCATCTTTAACCATCCACGACAAATTTATAAATCATACTGCATAATATATAACTGTATAAATCCATGAAATGTTATGAGTGGCTAAAAGCCTAAAGTGTATCGATTTTCTTTCCAACACCTTTTGAACTAAAGCCTGTTGGTCCATATCAATGTGGAAATCCAATTAAATAAAGTTATCTAGCCCAAACCAAGAATCACAAAAGACCCTAATCCCAAAAGCATATAAGCCATTATGGAACATTTAAAATTGACCCAACCCACTCCACCGTTTATAATTATATAGCTCAATGCCTCGATTGCTGTTTTCCCTAACCGAGTTTTTTCACACTTTTTTTAGCTTTCCTAATTTTCTGAAATTTCTTTTTCATTATTTGTAGAATTGTAGTTATTCTTTTATTTAAAGTTCTTGTTTGCTACAGACCAAGTTTAGATGGATTAGTTAAATGGGTTTGCTGAACTTTGCTTGATTAAAAAATGAGGGCTCGACTTGCCATGTTTGGGCCGAATTTAGGCTCTACTCCTGCGTTTCTAAAGATAAAAAGTAACTCCCATTGCCGTCTTCCACGGATTTTGAGTCCCAATACCGTCTTCGACGGTGTATGGGGAGGTTGAGATGTAGACAGCCTTACCCCTACGGCCTTACCAAAGGTAGAGAGGTTGCTTTCAGGTTCTACGAAAGGTAGAAAAGGACCTCCAGCCTTGCTTGGCACGAGGATCGAACCCATGACCTCTGTTAATAACTTGAAAAAAACTAACTGTTAATAACTGACATTTATTGTCTGAAGAACAAAAAATTGCATAAATGTAAAATATACTATATATAAAATGGTACTGTAGTATTATATGTATTGGCAGTTTGGTACCTATATATAAGAATGTTCATAAGTCACTGTGTAGTTTGTTTGGAATTGTATACGGTAGTTGAGGCCTATTAGAAACTCTTCTAACGAGAAATATGTTATTGCTGCTACATGTTCTGCCCCCATTAAGCGAGTCAATCGATTATCTACATGGAAACGTATCTGCTCCATTTTGCGCCTTTTTCTCAACAATGTTTATGCCGTGCTTAGATCCTGAATACTCTATCGATCACATTAAGAATCCTATTCGTTTGTTAGAGTAAAAAACCAATTGTGGTACCAGTTTCTAGATTCATTGTTATGTGAATAAAACAGTCATAATATATACTCGTAACACAATATATGTAATTGATAGGGATTTTCCAGAACTCAGCGTACTGTTAGATATTTTCTATTGTTAATGTAATTGTTTCTGGTAAGATGAATGGTACAACATGTCTTCCTATTTGCTTCATATTTTTCCAATGTCATGATTTGTCATTTGTGAAGCCATTCTTAACACTATGTAGTAAAATCCTGTATTTTTATTTTTTTTTCTTTTATGTACAAAAAACCTGGATTGTTTTTACATGTAAAAGAAAGGAAAATTGCCATGTTTTGAACCCCGGTCTGTGGGTAAAAACCCACCCATGCATCCACACTAGTAGAGATGCAAATATAGGTTAACCGGTTTCGGTTATTTTTTTTAGTAACCTTAACCGGTTATTTTTGTAAATAAAAAAAACCGGTTAAGGTTAACCGGTACCGGTTAATAACCGATTTGTACACTTAAAAACCTTAACCGATGTAACCGGTTTAGGTTAATAATAACCGGTTAACCGATATAGGTTAACCTATTTTCGGTTTTTATTAACTGAGCAGAAGAATACATACAAATTTTGAAGAGCTGAACAGAAAAGGGAACAATTGCAGCAACAGAAACATTACAGAAAGTGGTCAAGAGAGTTCAAACAAAGAAGGTCAACACAGAAACATGAACTTGTAGCTTTTAACTGGAATAAAAACAGAACATAACAAACAATAGAACAAGAACATAAGCAGTAAGAAAAGGTTGAACTGAGGGTTTTTTTTTGGGTTTTTTTGTTCATCAATTTGGGATTTAATTGGGGAAGAAAAATAGAAAAGGAAAAAGGTGAAGGGAGCGGCGGGTTTGGTTGGGTGTAATTAGGATATATAATAAATAAAATAATATATAGATAGATAATAAATATATAGGTTAACCGGTTATAGGTTAATATCTTTTTAAAAAAACCGGTTATAGGTTAACCGGTTAATAACCGATTTTTGTTTTGAAACTAAGGATCGGTTCCTAACCGACGGTTAATGGTAACCTATAACCGGTTTGTACGGTACCGGTTACTTATCGGGTCGGTTAGGTTAACCGGTTATTTTGTGCACCTCTACACACTAGTCTCTATATAATTGCCAGTTGATCTAGGTCTTATAAGTAGGAAAATTGAATATTTAAGTAATCTATATTTCATTATAAATCAAACCCATTTTTCTCACCTTACTTAATTAAGAACTTGATAAGTCTAAAATACCCTTACTTATATTACTATCTTTATAACACACCCTCTAAAATACCCATCCTACCCTTTAATTAAAATTTAACCTACTCACAAAACATACGCTCCTTCACCCTCTCTATCGCTGGCTCGCTGCTTAGTGGGGGAAATGGGTTTGCTTCATTATGAAATATAGATATATACCACCTATGGGTTTATTCGTGTATCCACACAACGAGAAGGTATCGCCACATTTAACCGCCATTTTTTGAAGGTTCCGCTGCATCGCGCGGGTATAATGCTATATAATTAATGCATTTCAGCTGGAGTTATAATTTCAAATAATATATTTAGTAGGATTAGAATCCTCTGAAGTTGATCCAACTTCAGAGGTGAAGTTGGATCAACTTTAACCATTGGATTAAATCCAATGGTCAAGATCTAATTTTGATGTTTAAATCTTGACCATTGGATTTAATCCAATGGTTAAAGTTGATCCAACTTCAACTTCAACTTCAGAGGATCTTAATCCTATTTAGTATCAGTACTTTGACAGAAGTCATGGTATACAATACATTTCATCTAATAATATATAAGATGACAGCCCATGACAAATTGATTGCACAACTACATAATGCATTCTAGTAGACCTATAAACAACTTCTGGAAGTTGTTGAAGAATAAGTCCTGCCATCTGTCTTTGAATTTTGTACAAATAATCCTAATACTATTACTATTAATGTCAATGAACGTCAATGATCAGAAGGACCTTAAAAAAAGGTAATGGGGAAACCTAGCCCGGTATCACAATTGGATACCCATCGACTTGTTGGAAATTAAACTAAACTTATTATAGTTTGGGTCATGTATGTAAATAGTGTAAAGTATACATAAAGTATTAAGTGTGTATTAGGAAATATAGGGGTCGTTTATGTAATAAAGAAAGTCGAAAAGGTATGTAGAACCATCACAATGGTTCATAAAGTAATATGTGTCTTGAACTATCACAATGGTTCAAAGTGTTCATTCATGGTTTATAAATAGCCATGAAAACATTGTAAATAAGTGTTGATTTATTCTATAAAGTTATATCTATTGTGTCAACCAAATTTCGCCCCTATCATTATCAATTCACATAACAACATCACAAGAACATCAAGAACATTCATACCAATTACGTGATTGTTCAAACTATTGGGTTGATTATTAAAGGGGACTAACAGTGGTATCAGAGCGGGTTTAATCAACCATCCGTTCATCATATACCATTTCAGAGATTCTGTTTGAATCAAACCTTTCGCATACAAAGGATAACCGAAAGCAATAATCCAAAATATTGTCAGAAATTATCAATCAAAGGGACGGTTATCACAAGAAGTTTTTGAAATCAAGATTCAACAGAAGACATCAAAGAGACATAGATTCAAGTATCATCAGGAAAAGAGGGGAAACAATTTGAAACAGTGCGAGAAAAAGAGAAAAAAAAACAAACACACCTGTTTCAATCAAGAACACAACCTGTAAATTTTTAACATCTTGTAACTATTTACAACTTTAAATCATTATAAAATTATTAATCATTTGGGATTAGTAATAAAAGTTGAAATAAATAAGACCTTAGTGGCAATATAAAACCTTTGTGGTATATAAGACCTTAGTGGTAATATAAGACTTTTGTGGCAAATAAGACCTTTGTGGCAAAATAAGACCTTCGTGGCAATCAAGACCTTAGTGGCAAAATAAGACCTTCGTGGCAATCAAGACCTTAGTGGCAATTAAGTCCTTAGTGGCAACAAGTCCTTAGTGGCAACAAGACCGTAGTGGCAACAAGACCTTAGTGGCAACAAGACCTTAGTGGCAAAATAAGACCTTCGTGGCAATCAAGACCTTAGTGGCAATTAAGTCCTTAGTGGCAACAAGTCCTTAGTGGCAACAAGACCGTAGTGGCAACAAGACCTTAGTGGCAACAAGTCCTTAGTGGCAACAAGACCTTAGTGGCAACAAGACCTTAGTGGCAACAAGACCTTAGTGGCAAAATAAGACCTTCGTGGCAATCAAGACCTTAGTGGCAATAAGTCCTTAGTGGCAACAAGACCTTAGTGGCAATAAGTCCTTAGTGGCAACAAGTCCTTTGTGGCAATAAGACCTTAGTGGCAAAATAAGACCTTCGTGGCAATCAAGACCTTAGTGGCAAATAAGTCCTTAGTGGCAACAAGTCCTTAGTGGCAACAAGACCTTAGTGGCAACATAAGACCTTCGTGGCAATCAAGACCTTAGTGGCAAAATAAGACCTTCGTGGCAATCAAGACCTTAGTGGCAATTAAGTCCTTAGTGGCAACAAGTCCTTAGTGGCAAAATAAGACCTTTGTGGCAAATAAGACCTTAGTGGCAAAATAAGACCTTCGTGGCAATCAAGACCTTAGTGGCAAATAAGTCCTTAGTGGCAACAAGACCTTAGTGGTCAACAAAACCTGTGTGGTAAAAAGAAAGTAAGAAAGGATGACAACTGGAGAATCATCCACAACACGTGACCAAAACATAGCACTTCAATGCCCGAAACCGACTGAAACAAACTACACGACATGGGCAATTATGATGGAGACAATAATGAAGGCATATGGTATTTGGGAAACGATAGTTGCAAAAGAAGGAGAAGCAACAAATGAGAAGAAAGACAACACATCAAAGGCAATGATCTTTCAAACATTGCCACAAGATGTTTTAATGCATGTCGCTCAATACTCGACTTCAAAAGAAGTATGGGATTCGATTAAAGTCAAGTGTTTAGGAGCCGACCTAGTTCAAAAGGCACGACTACAAACCTTGAGGAGTGAACTAGAGACGTTAAGGATGAAAGGAAATGAAAAAGTAAGTGATTTTGGAGGAAAGTTAAGTAGTTTAAAAGCCTTGGTGAAACTTTGGAAGATAAGACGCTAGTAAGGAAACTACTTAACTCCGCTCCAAAGAAGTTTCTACCTATTGTGGCGTCCATTGAACAATGTCAAGATTTAGACAAGATGACATTTGAAGATGCCGTTGGAAGACTAATTGCTTTCGAGGAACGACTCAAAAGCCAAGATGAACATGAAGAAAATTATCAAGACAAACTTTTAATGGCAAGTTCAAGCAATCAAAGATATGGTAGAGGACGAGGAAGAAACTTTAATAAAGGAGAAAGAAACGTTAACAATGGAGAAAGAGGTCGAGGAAGAGACAAACAACAAGGAGGACGAGACAAGAAAGACATGAAATGCTACAACTGTAACAACTATGGACACCTTGCATATGAGTGCACCAAATCGAAAGAAAAAGACAAGAACGAAGTATCTCTTCTCACTTATTACTCCGATGATGACCCAACGTTGCTTTGAAGACAAGTCAAATAAGTTTGAAGACTCACCTTGGACAAGTTTAGTTTAAGGGGGAGTGTTGGAATTAAATGGGATCGAATCTTGTATTCCCCATTGACCTCGGGCATTTACTTCTTTAGCGTAAAATGGGCTCCCTTTGGGGGTACCAGTGGTGTAAGGCGCCTCAAACCCTGAGCATACTGCCCGTTTGGATGTCACTGCTCAACTCGATGGAATGACCTTCCCACCCGCCGTTCAAAAAAAAATAATTATAGTTTGGGTCATGTATGTAAATAGTGTAAAGTATACATAAAGTATTAAGTGTGTATTAGGAAATATAGGGGTCGTTTATGTAATAAAGAAAGTCGAAAAGGTATGTAGAACCATCACAATGGTTCATAAAGTAATAGGTGTCTTGAACCATCACAATGGTTCATAAAGTAATAGGTGTCTTGAACCATCACAATGGTTCAAAGTGTCCATTCATGGTTTATAAATAGCCATGAAAACATTGTAAATAAGTGTTGATTTATTCTATAAAGTTATATCTATTGTGTCAACCAAATTTCGCCCCTATCATTATCAATTCACATAACAACAGCACAAGAACATTAAGAACATTCATACCAATTCCGTGATTGTTCAAACTATTGGGTTGATTATTAAAGGGGACTAACACGACTCACTCCGTATGAGCCATATGATGCCGGTACAATACCTCCATCTCCATCCTAATCCCCCCATTATCTGGACACCCCGAATGATCAGAAGAACACTGTGTCAGACTATTAGTGCTAATCTGCATATTAATGTTACTCTAATTGCTTTGACTTGATAGCCTTTCTAATTGAACTTATTCAGGATAAAGTGTCTTTCATACATGACACTCAATAAACTTAATATTACATTGGATCATTTCATACTACACAAAACTATATCCATCATCTTTGTGATTCCATACTTATGATTGATTTAGCAAAAGGAGTCCTAGTTCCAAATTCCAAAAATGTACATTGGCTATAGCCTCACAAGCCATTACCTTTGCTATAATATTACAAAAACTGATACAACTTATGTATGTCAAGCTTTAAGCTGCATATGTTACAATTATACATTTTCAGTCTTTTTCTTGCCATCATCTTTGCTGACGATTATCGTTAAGAATTTACAAGGCTCGGCTTCCTTCAACATCTTAACCACATTTCTCATGGTCGGCCTGAGGGTTGGGAGCTTAGAAGTACACATAATCGCAACCTTTAGCACTTTAATAGTTTCCTCCTTGTACGGTTCAGGAATACTTGAATCTACAAGGCTTAGCACACTTTCCTTGTTCTTCAATTTACTGTATACCCAATACACTAGATCCTTATTTTCACCATACTCGATCTCAATTGGTTTTTTCCCCGTCACAAGCTCCATTAACACGACTCCAAAGCTGTACACATCACTCTTTTCATTCACTTTGTATGTGTACCCATATTCTGTTTCAAAAAAATGTCAAGCGTCGTTAGTAATAGCTTCATATATATACGACATTATAATGTGAAAAAAATTAAACAGGGCTAAAAGTAAAGGTTTACCAGGAGCGATGTAACCATGTGTACCGGCAATGACATGAGTAGACCCATTGGAGGTATCGGTTTGAACAATCTTTGCAAGCCCAAAATCGGCAATTCTTGGTTTCAAGTGCTCATCTAAAAGTATGTTACTAGATTTAACATCTCTATGAATCACTGGTCTTTCACATCCATGATGCAAATACTCTAACCCCTTTGCAGCTCCAAGAGCTATTTCATATCTTGTGTCCCAATCAAGTCCGAGTTTCTTAGTTGTATGCAACCGGTCCCAAAGACTCCCATTAGGCATATACTCATACACCAAAAGACTCGAGTCTTCACTTGTGATACTACAGTACAGTTTCACAACATTTACATGCCGTATAGAGCTCAAAGTCTCCACCTCCGCATCAAACTCCAACGACTTCTGTTTCGCAAAATGCTTTTTTTGCTTCCCAAAATCCGACGTCATGATGTGCTTGACCGCAAGGTCAACACCATTTTTAAGAGACACACGGTAGACTTGACCTGACCCGCCTTTTCCAATCATATTCTCATCTTTGATTGCCTTAAGAATGTCATCTTCCATGAAGCTTAATACATGGAATGATCTCACATTCCAAGATTCATCCTTCAAAGCACGCGATTCATCGTCCCCTTGGCTTTTGTTCTTCACATAACACAAGTATGCTAATAGGACCAAAACCACAGCTGACCCGACCGACAAGCAAGTGATTAGGTTCCGGATCACGGGTGATATACCACCCATATCAGAAGAACACTTTTGGAAATACTTCACATTTTGGCTGCAAAGCCCAGGATTTCCAGCAAAGCTT
Organism: Erigeron breviscapus; assembly: GCA_034093135.1. NCBI lineage: Eukaryota > Viridiplantae > Streptophyta > Magnoliopsida > Asterales > Asteraceae > Erigeron > Erigeron breviscapus. The sequence goes on along the minus strand of CM067175.1, from coordinate 74,162,172 downwards.
CCATTATAAGCCTCAATGGAAAGAGATCCCGGGATTGGGCCAGCTAATCTATTGTGAGATAAATCTAATAGACTTAACCTCAATGATGACAAGCTTTCAGGGATATGACCAGATAACTGATTTGAAGACAAATTTAACGTGTTAAGCGTCGGTAACCATCCTAAATCTGCTGGAATTCGGCCAGAAAACAAGTTATATGCCATGTTTATATCACCGAGAGAATCACAAGAGCGTAACGATTTGGGTATTTCACCAGTGAACCTGTTGTTATCCAAATGAAGACTTCCTAACTGCTTTAACTCACCAATTTTTTCAGGAACTTTTCCTGAAAAATCATTATGACTTAAATCAATCATAACCAACGAACTAGCCTTTGTAATCTCGGTTACTAATTCACCAGATAAACGATTATGAGCTGCAAATATCTGCCCCAATGTTTTTGCATTCTGTATATCTGATGTAATACTTCCTTCCAAAAAGTTATTAGCAATATCAATAATTTCAGCTTTAGGAAGCCCCCATATTCCATTAGGTACAACACCAGAAAGCATGTTGTCACTCACACGAAACCGAGTTAATGTCTTACAATCAGAATAACTTCTCGGGATCTGACCCGTGAAGTTGTTCTGTAGAATAAGCAACTCAGTCATCACCCCATTCTTGCACATATCCGGAGGAATCTCTCCAGTGAGAAAATTTTCCGACACGTCTATAAAGTTAAAATCAGACCACGAACCAAGTTGCTTAGGAAGCGTCCCAGTTAACTTGTTTCGATATAAAGACAAGTCTACAATATGCTTAAACTCGCCTATTTCAGGCGGAAATACACCAACTAATTCATTTTCAAATAATTGCAAGCTTTTGAGTTTACTCAAAAACCTAACTTCAGTAAGATCACCTTGTATAAAATTAGTCGACGCATCGAAAAATTCAAGGTTAGTTAAGTTACCTAACCCAACTGGAAGTTTTCCAGTTAGGTTATTGTTGAAAAGCTCAAGCTGCCATAAGTTTTTTAACTTGGTGATTTCTTTTGGAATTTCTCCAGTGAGGTAATTCATTGACATTTCGAGATTTTTTAGCTCCGTGAGTTCGCCTATGCCAGCTGGAATCTCGCCCCCAATACTACAGTTTGACATGTATAGCCAATTCAAACGGGTCAGCTTCAAAACTTCATTTGGAAACTGATCGGTTTGATCGAATGGATTGTCTCCGACACTCAACACCAACAACTTTGTCATGTTTTCGAGTGAAGCCCATGGAAAAGCTCCTACATATTCATAACACATACTTTATCATTCAGTACAAATAATTAGTACACTTTTTTTGTAAAAAAAAAAAGGGGTAAATGGGTGGGAACCCTCTGGTCCCATGTACCATATTGGTACCCAGAGCACACACCGCATAGAACTCATGCCCGTGACTCACCATTCTCACACATGGGTCACTAAATATAGTTTCTCCTCTTGCCTTTGGCAAGATTTGAACCTGTGACTTGCAGCCTTCATCTGTGGGCCCATGTGGTCACATGGTGGCGGTACCAGTTGATCTATGATCAATTGGTCACTTTTTTTGTAAAGTTGTGATAAAAATGAAATTTTGGAGATTCTAGGTTCCATCTTAGGCATTCCAGATAGTTTAGGAACAGAAGTAAGATAGTTTGCCGTTAAAAAATACAGTATATATAAAACATGAAATTATTGTGTATTATATTAAACAACTGTCTTTGTTGTGAACGTATCATTTAAATATATTTGACAACATGTACAAATAGAAAACTTGCTTTTTACATATATGTATAACATGAAATTATATATATTGTGTATGTATGAACAAGTATTGTAGTATAACATATCAATTTTTAATGAAGATTGACAAAAGTAAGTAAGTACCTGTGAATCCGCTGTTATTCACGTAAAGATACAAAAGTTCGTTCATGGAAGAAATATCAGGAACCGAACCCGAAAACAAATTGTTTCCGAGATCCAAGTAAGTCAACTTGGAGCATTTGCTGAGGTCTTGTGTCACAAAGCCGTGCAAATTATTGAACCCGAAAGAAAGCTTTTGTAACGAGTTAAGTTGACATATGGAATCAAAAGGAATCGAACCGACAAGATTCTGATTCGATAACTCGATTTCTTTAACTAAAGATAAAGTATCATCACAAGTGATTCCAGTAAAGTTGCATATAGAATTATTCGAGTTCCATGAATCAAATACTTTTGTTTTTGATTCGGATAAGGCGGTTTTGAGGGTTAACAAAAGATCGAGCTCGTCTGAACTCGCGACTGCGATAAGTCCGAGGAGGAGAAGTACGATGAAGTTGTGTCTCCGGTGAGTGTCGACGGCTGGTTCCGGCAACATGGTAATGGAACGTGAAGGTGTCGTGTTTTTTTTTTTGTTCGTGGTCGTTTTGAAATAGACTTTGGCAGTGGGCATATATTTAAGATAGGCCCATAAAAGTGGTGTTCACACGGAATTAGATAACGGCGTTAGGGAGTTCGTTGTTACTAAAGTTAACGGACGTTAGATACAATTTTATAAAGTAATCAAAAATTGTGTACGATAAATCATTTTAATCTTTTACCAAGTTTTATAAAATAGAGTTAAATACAGAAATCGTCCCTGTCGTGGTACCCAGCTTGCAGGTTTCATCCCTAACTTTCAGAAATTACACTTTTAGTCCAAAAAACTTTGCTCCGTCAACAGTTTTAGTCCTGGCCATAAACGTCCGTTTAAAACGAGGTCACATGTTTAGCACGTGATAGGTATAATGGTCTTTTTCCCTTTAACACATGTCCAAAATTACAATTAAACCTGAACTTCAGTCATCCTCTATCAATTCAATCAATCATCAATATATATCTGCATTTATATCTATATCAAACAATCAAGATTTAACAAAACAAACCAAAATAATCTTTACTAACAAATATATTCATATATTAAATATTAAAAATTAAAAATCTTTAGTTCTCAAACAAATAATCTTCTATTCTATCTCATCTACCAGAATCAAACACATTATTTCTCTTTCTTAAAACAAACCAAAATCAAGTTTTTATTTTGTTTTTTTTTAAATATACCAACAAAATCTAAGATAGCATGAGTAAAAATCATTGTAATTGACTATCTATTGATTCACATAGTGGTGGTGGCCGGATATTCGTAGTGGTGATGAAGGCATGAACCTACAATGAGCTGGTGGCTATTATAATCTATTTAACAAATATATTCATATATTAAATATTAAAAATTAAAAATCTTTAGTTCTCAAACAAATAATCTTCTATTCTATCTCATCTACCAGAATCAAACACATTATTTCTCTTTCTTAAAACAAACCAAAATCAAGTTTTTATTTTGTTTTTTTTTAAATCTACCAACAAAATCTAAGATAGCATGAGTACAAATCATTGTAATCGACTATCTATTGATTCACATAGTGGTGGTGGCCGGATATTCGTAGTGGTGATGAAGGCATGAACCTACAATGAGCTGGTGGCTATTAAACAACCACCACCATCGGTGGTCACGGTAGTCACGGTGATTTTCGACCATATTTCGACTGACCCATTACAATCCAGATCCAGATCCGGTCACGGCAGTCGCGGTGGTGTTCGTGTGTGTGTATGTATATATATATATAAACGACATTCGATCTATTTATCTATAAATCATGAAAGGCCGCGATAGTGGTGGTTAGTCCCGATGGTGGCAGTGGTTTCATGAAAGTAAAGGAGACCTGATGGAGAAAAAACTGTGATTTCTTTTTGAAGTGGAAGTGATGAAGAAAATGATAATTTCTTGTATTTTTTATGACTGCATATAATCTTGGATTTGGAATATCTTGTGTAATGAAGAGAGAAAGAGGGTGGGGGAGAAGAGAGTGGTGATATATGGATCCTGATGAATGATGATGATTGATATTCATATTCATATATTCATATAATATACATATATATCTATATCTAATTACGATAAGAGAAAGAGAAACAAAGACAGGAATGAAAAGACCATTATACCCATCACGTGCTAAACATGTGACCTTGTTTTAAACAGACGTTTATGGCCAGGACTAAAACTGTTGACGGAGCAAAGTTTTTTGGACTAAAAGTGTAATTTCTGAAAGTTAGGGATGAAACCTGCAAGCTGAGTACCACGACAGGGACGATTTCTGTAATTAACTCTATAAAATATTTTTTCAAGTTTTACGAAACAAACAGGATCGAGATGTTTGAAATTTTGAGGCTTAGATTTTGGGATATGTGATTTTGGGCCAAAATCTGAAATTCACATTGTGATTTTTCCTAAATCACAACTATCATGTCGTAGTGAGGTTTGCGATTTTGTCAAAATCTAAATGCAAGACTTAAAAATTACTCTTATCCACAAATGTGACGTTCGAGATTTTTCCAATGCGTTACAAATAGGGGTGGCAATTTTCAAATGCGACATGAAATAAGTGGCTTTAGGTTGAGCCTAAATGGGTGTGGGTCATAAATCGATCGACACGGTTAACACATTTAATCAACGGGTTAGCTTTGGATTTACCCATTCATAACCCGTCAACCCATTAATAACTTCAAATACAAAAACTACTGAATAATTATAATTCAAATGTTTGATTGTAAATTCATTCCTAAATATTTATAGGTGGTGGGTTGTTAGGTGTTTATACATCATTTATATAATATGGTACTTCGGTATTTTCGATTTCTAGAATGTTTATCTGGGTTCATTGGATGTTTGTTATTTTAGAAGTAGATGATGATATGATTGTGAAGTTTAAGGACCCTGGCATCATGAGATAGTTGACTATTGAAGTGGTAATCAATAATTTCCAATGTATTATCGTCTATGTATTTGTTATGGCAAATGATACAAATATCACAATAATAGAAAAAAAAGAGGATATATTTCACACATATGTGTTTTATTAACTTATACAGTATGTTATAAAATATGTATTATGTGTGGTAAATAAATCTATATATGTGATATTAATTTCACTTCCCATCTACAATATAACACCCTATATTACCTTATTGGCTTATTATTTATACCCCTTCCGTTTCATTTTAAATGTCTTATTTTAACTTTTTAAATCTTTTTCTTTCAACTTTGATCGTAAATATTTTTGTTTATGTTATATAATACACTTGATATAACATTATATGAATTGAATTGAGTTTTATATGTACTTTTCATTGATATAATTTCATCAACTACTATATAATACAAACAAAAATATCTATGGTCAAAGTCAAAAGAAAAAGACTTTTACAGTCAAACTAGGGCATCTAAAATTAGACGGAGTATGTATTATTTAAGTATAAGATAATATTGTTTAGTTCTAGAGGGTTCCCGCGTAATGTGACGTGGTGGCGGCGACGACGATTGATGATGGTGGCGGCGGCGATGGGTGGGGGCAGCGGCAAGTAATATAACTTATTAATGTGAAAGTAACCGATGTTAAAAGAGGTAATATACTTAAATGTATAATTTGAGAGATAGATGTTGTAAATTATTTCATTAAAGGTATTTGAAATACATCAATAAATGGATAACAATAGAAAATACACAAACAGGGGTAAAATACTAATTTTAGTACGTTTTTTTTTTTGAACAACAAGTTAGTAGTTAGTGTTAGTAGTTAGCATTCGAGACACCACATTGACATTCAATTGGGTAGTATGCGGAGCTAAAACTACGCATGTCTGAGATGAAACCCAGGACTCTTGAAAACACCCCCTAATAATTCACTCCTACAAATGTAGGAAGAAGGATTCGAACCCTGGTGAACTTACCCAAGGTCTAAGACCTTACCAATGGGCAATGGGTTTGACATCGAATTCTATCTCAAATTTTCAATATAACAAACTGATTGAGCACCAAATTATGTTTAAGATGAAGATCCCGCTATGAACTCCGTCGAGATGAATATATGTGTGGTTAAGATGATCCTTGACGATTCCTAATTGATAGGGTCAAACCGCTTTATCCCTTAGTATCGTTTTTATTGTTTTTCCGATGAAAGATAACATTTTATTTTGAGAATGTAAATCTCCTTTTTTATAAGAGAGGTTTATCCTTTTTTATAATTGATGTAAAAGGTTAATGGAGATAGTTTGAAAGATAAATAATTGATATTGTAATTTAATCATTAATGTTAAAGGGTAGTGTAGGTGAAAATATATTAAAGGGTGTTAGGTGTAAATATTACACAACTTTTCAAACTTCCAAAAATAAGGGGTTGTTTTTTTATAAGATACTAGCACGGTACCCGCGCAATGCGGCGGTGTTCATAGCGGCTACGGTGTGGTGGTGGGGAAGACTGTTGGTGGTAGAGGCGGCGTCGAGTGGTGTGATAACTGATGTAAAAGTAATTGATGTAAAAGGTTAATGGAGATATTTTAAATGATAATGGACTTATAGTGTAATTTAATCATTAAGGGCACTTTACAACATGTAATTTTCAACAAAGAGTGTTTTTTTTAATAATATAGTATAAATATAAATATATAGATATATAAGAAAAGAGAAAGCTAAAATAGATCTTCGTTAAGTTTTCATCATTGGATGAATTTCACTCCTGATGATCTAACCATTCATTACATTTGATGATGTCATCATTCATCGAAAAATTTGTCAAAACAGGTTTAGCTCTTTTGATGCCTTTAATTACACAAATAAATTAATTAAAATGTGTTCATTAAATATCTGAATGATAACTTGATTATAAATTATAGATTTATATGGTCAACAGATTTTATAAAATTAAATATAACACATAGTGAAATTCATGTGCTGATATAGGTTTTGAACAACTTGATTTGGTATTCTCTGTTGATTCAGAGTAAAATGTTTAGCTATTTTTGAACCTACAACTTTTACAAGATTTTTGTAAAGAAAAGAAAATTGAATCAATCAAACTATATAAAGAGATAGAGCCATACGACTTTTAGATTTTGCAACTCACTAAAAACAAAACAAGATATTATTATTAAAATTTGTTATTATTAGTGCAGCCAGACAACTACGATCAACACATCATCCTTCCATTTACCTTTCGCTTTCACTAATAAAAACCACACTTTTAAATAAAAACAAAAGTATTATTTAAAGGCATAGGGTAACACGACCAGGAAAAGGTCAACCCGACCAGGGCATTAGCGGCGACGTCGCCGTTAATACTCTGTTACTGACGGGGGGCCCGCTAATATTCTGTCAGATTAGCCGTTACTGACATGGGGGCCCGCAGTATTAGCGGCGACGTCGCCGCTAATGCTGCCTGGTCGGGGTTTGACTTTTTTGACCTGGTGGGCTTACGCTACTCGTATTTAAAATACTTGTACAAAAAGATATATACATGGAGTAATTGATTGTCAGTTTATGGATGCGATTGAAAGCCGCCTTCATTGACTCGGATATTTACTTTTTAGTCATTTACTCTTTTTTATCAAGGCACAGGGTAACACGACCAGGAAAAGGTCAACCCCACCAGAGCATTAGCGGCGACGTCGCCGCTAATGTGACCACCGACATTCCACCGACACGCCTGCAATAATGACTGTCAACGAACGATCCCGAGGTGTCACGTCACAGGCATTAGCGGCGACGTCGCCGCTAATGCTTGCCACGTGGCACCTCGGTATCGTTCTACGCTCCTCGAATTATTATATGAAATGATGAATTTTTACCTCAAAAATTAATATAAAACTTAAAAATGGAGTTTGAGTTGGTGTTGGGGTTGGGGCTCTATGTCAATGGAAGGCCTATCTTTATTTTAATAATCATAACCAGGAAAAATGGAAAAAGTTAAAACGAATTAAAGACGTGTACGAATGTATTTAACCTTAAACGGCTAATATGATTACCTGACAATAACTACATTAAAATTAAAACTCCGCTAATATGTATTGTTGTTTTTCATTCTCATTCTTGCAATGCTCTTCCAAAAATTCCACCAACAAAGGATAAAATCGTGGTGCAAAAGGATTCAATAAGTGGAGTTAGTTTTCTATCTAGCTTGATGAATATTTTGTCTACTACTACAACCTTCCATAAGTGGAGTTAGTTTTCTATCTAGCTTAATTAGTTTCTTTTCTTTTTTGTTTGTTTAGTTTTGTTAGATGTGGTGAAGAAATATGTACTAGTATTAGTTTGTTTAATTTGAAGTGGGGTGAGAAATATGTACTAGTATTAGTTTGTTTAATTTGAAGTGGGGCGACGTCGCCGCTAATGCCCTGGTCGGGTTTGACCTTTTTAGTCCTGATCGTGTTAGCCTTCTCGTTTATCGTGCCAATGCACATACATTATTTGTCACTAATTGTCATTGTCTTTTTATTTTTTTTTTATTTTTTTTATAAACATTCAAAAATCTTTTATTAATCAAAAGAGCCTAGCGAGTTGCTAGGGGAACAAGTCCAAATACAAATCACAGAGAAATATATAAGAGACATAGCTCCAGAGGTGCTAAACATTAAAACTACTCCAATTTTTCCATTCTATGCGGTATTTTTCGGATCTATTCACTGTTGGTATGTGATCACTTTATAATAAACGCATGTCCGGAAATAATTTAAGCCTACGGTCACACGAAATGACACGGTAACTCTATATTATTAATTAGTATATTAAAGTAATATATTGATTAATTTGATCACGATATGATTAATAAACATTTTTAAATGTTAAAATAAATAATGTTTATTAATTAAAAGAATTGATAGTTGGGTTTGGGCTAGGATTAAGGGAAGGGTGGGCCGAAAATTCTAAGGGGTTTTTTGGGCCCTAACTAAACTTGCCCATCAAGTTTAGTAACCCTAAACCTAAGCCTATAAATAGGAGATCAAAGTTAGGGGTTTAATATAAGTTTTCATAAGGTAAAACCCTAACTAAAAAAAATCTCTCTCTCTCCCTCTTTTGTTCTATTCGGCCGAAGCAAAGAAAACCCCAAGGGGTTCGGGTTTTAGGGTTTCGGTTTAAAGGGTTTAAACAAAGGGTTGTTTGATCGTGATCGGGGTACTAGCATACGATATAAGAGGTGTCTAGTGTGCGATCGTAGAGGGGTTTTACTTTAAACCCTATAATAATAATAATCTTATTATTATTTATTTTATTGGAAGCTTTGCATAAGGTACACGTTTCGATTCTCTCTTTGTTAATTAATGTGATTACATATTCGATTCTTCCGTTGCGCTTATGTGAATATTTATATGATTTATGTTCGCATATTCTAACAGTGGTATCAGAGCCACATATGTGATCTATTAATTACAAAGATCAAAACTTGAAGGGGGGTTAAGGGTTGGTTGATTTTTAATTAATTGTTAAATAATTAAAAGTTGTTTTCTTATTTTTTTTAATTAAAAATCGGATTAAATTAAATAAAAATAAGAGTTTTTTTTAATTAAAATTAACCTAATTCAATGGAGATTGAAACCCTCATGGCAAGTTTTGAGTTTGTGAATTGACATGATTTATTTGTATAAATTGCATGTTTTGTTTATCTTAATTATTTAAAGTTGTTAAATAAAAGTAAAATCACAAGAATTCATGCAAAATTACTTGTGATTATTACTGATATATAGAGATATATTTAGCAAAGCATGATGATCCAATAATTAGGGTTAATTATTAGATAATTGTGTGACTAAGTGAATTTTTTCGTGTGATTTTTCTGATTTGCGACAGTTCACTAAAAAATTCATATCTTTTAATCTGTAATGAGTTAGAAGTTGTGCTTTGGACAGTGGGTGCTTGACACATAGGGCTACAACTTTGTAGTTCTGGTCGAAATCTGAATCGGACCAGAAACAGGGATAAACAGGTCGTGAAGCTGCTGGAAATTTCCAGTCAGCATGTTTTTGTGAATTACTTGTTAATTAAGTTGTTTAAAGGCTTACGCAATCAAGGCAACTTGATGTATGTGGTCCTATTTTTCGGAGGGGGGAGCCGGCTTTAAACATATGCATGAACCATAGTGAACATGTTTAGGTGGCCTACCTTAACTTGTTACATGATTAAATTAGTTCGGTAATTAGTAAGTTTATTAATTTTTGCGTGTTTATAAAGAGCTATAAAGGTGATGCAAAAATTGTTTTGGAGAAAAGAATAAACTTGACTAAGAACTATCAAAATAGAGATTTCTTTAATAAAATTGGAGTCTTACAACCTTGAGATACACCGGCTCACCCATTTGAACAAACTCTAAGAGAGGTATAAGTCGGAGTGCGCTAGCCTCCTAAAAGGGCGGGTTTTTAATTGCGTCCTTCGCAAACCTTTGCCCTTGCGCTTCTTTGTGCGTTCAAATGGAGCTACCGAGCTCTCTTGTGTTACTAAGACTATAAAAATGATTTTATTAAACATTATGTTATGAAGATTTGCATGAGTCTTCATACATAAACTTTTGATTCACATCAAATGCATTACCCATTTAAAGTTAAGTCATTGCCACCCACTTTGCTAAGAACACTTTCCAGTGCTTTTCGCTCCTACGTGAGACCGTAGGCGAATTGTATCTCTTCAAGGTAAACTACCACTCCACCGTGAGACCGGTGGTGGACAATGTTGGGATTTTTGGGTTTATATCAAAGTAATATTATCCTTATAATATTAAAACGCAGCGGAAAATTGAACCATTTCAATTTGTTATATGTGGTTAAAACCAAAGTTTAACTTATAAAAGAAAACCCAAACAATAAGGATCCATGTATATGAATAGCATACATACAAAACAACAACCATAGGGTGTTTTAGAAGACTACCTTCTTCCAAGCTTATGAGAAGGTTGAAAAGAAGGAGATGGTGATCTTGAAGTGGCAAGTCTTCAACCTAGAAGAACCTCAAGCAAGTATACCCCAAGCTTCCAACAAACACCCAAACTATGCTAGGATTATTACTTGTAAACCCTTCCTTTTTGATCCCTTGGCCGAAATTCAAGAGCAAGCAAAGAAGGAAGAGAATTGCTTGAGTATTGAGAGAGTTTTGTCTTACCAAATAATGTTGTGATACACTCTATGTCTCTTATGTGTGTGTGTTGTCAACAATGCAAGACTATATATGTTGTATGTTGGACAACACACCAAAGATGCACATGGGGGGGGGGGGCGGCCTCACTAGGTGGCAACCCAAAATTTGTCCAAAAATTTTTATAAAACATATCCTTATATATTTTGTAGATCAAATGTAACATAGCTTGTTACATATCTTATGTAACATGTTACATATTATACACAACATATATATGTGTTTATTTCACCAAATAAAACACATTCATATTTCTCTCAAAATAAATCATCCATATAATTTATTTACATATCTCTAGTGCAATTATTTAGAAACCCACTTTCTAAATGTTTCAAGTATTTATATTTATTTAAAGATCAAATCTTATAAATAAATATCATAAGTGTTTGTCTAGCTTGTTATTGGGTATGACCCGACTTGGATCATCACATACTAGCCACGTCAATTTAATATGTGTCTTGGGCAGACGAATTCCAACAATCTCCCACTTGCACAAGATTCATAGAAGATTGACGCAAGCAGCAAATACCGCCTAACAACGGTTTGCTACCCCTAATACGTATGACGAAGTGCCATTCAATAACATCATCCTCTTCAAGTCCCTTACTTGAAATGATTTAGGTGAATCGATCATTTTTCCTTTTGTCACAGATGTCATGTTAAATCTTAGAGACACAGAGTGATCATTCTCTATTGATTTAACTTTGTAACAGGCCTTAGACATCTAACTCTCAACGAATAAGAGGGACAAATTCCATCTCGACTACATACGTCCTTCACAATCACCTTATATCATACCTGAGCTTAGTCTTATGTACTGCCATGTTTCAGAACAGCGAAGAGCTAAGTCAAAGTATAATATTCAGTGAATATCAAGACCCAATATGTATCTCAGGTCTGAGGATACAATGATATTCGCCTTTTAACTCAAGATTACTTATGATCAATCACAGAGATTCCATGTAGTAATGCTTGATTGCAGGTCAGTCCAATATTTGTATCCCACAAATATCTATGAACCTTGGTAGCAACACTTTGCTCTATATTCAAAACCTTTTGAATATCTACCAATCCAAGTTCATAATAATCTTACATTCATATTTCTCTCAAAATAAATCATCCATATAATTTATTTACATATCTCTAGTGCAATTATTTAGAAACCCACTTTCTAAATGTTTCAAGTATTTATATTTATTTAAAGATCAAATCTTATAAATAAATATCATAAGTGTTTGTCTAGCTTGTTATTGGGTATGACCCGACTTGGATCATCACATACTAGCCACGTCAATTTAATATGTGTCTTGGGCAGACGAATTCCAACAATCTCCCACTTGCACAAGATTCATAGAAGATTGACGCAAGCAGCAAATACCGCCTAACAACGGTTTGCTACCCCTAATACGTATGACGAAGTGCCATTCAATAACATCATCCTCTTCAAGTCCCTTACTTGAAATGATTTAGGTGAATCGATCATTTTTCCTTTTGTCACAGATGTCATGTTAAATCTTAGAGACACAGAGTGATCATTCTCTATTGATTTAACTTTGTAACAGGCCTTAGACATCTAACTCTCAACGAATAAGAGGGACAAATTCCATCTCGACTACATACGTCCTTCACAATCACCTTATATCATACCTGAGCTTAGTCTTATGTACTGCCATGTTTCAGAACAGCGAAGAGCTAAGTCAAAGTATAATATTCAGTGAATATCAAGACCCAATATGTATCTCAGGTCTGAGGATACAATGATATTCGCCTTTTAACTCAAGATTACTTATGATCAATCACAGAGATTCCATGTAGTAATGCTTGATTGCAGGTCAGTCCAATATTTGTATCCCACAAATATGATCGACTACGGACATTTAGAATAATTAACTTATTCATGGATTTAAACATGCAAAATTGGAACATAACACAATTTAAATGCATAATACCAATATTCATATAAATAGTGTTAATAAATACAAGTGTTCCGATATCCAAATACATAAAATAGATCAAATCCAATCACTAGAATATCGAAGTCCCATGGCACAAGTATGTCTCTCATGCTTGGGCCTTTCAAGGAGCTTCGTGAGTGGATCCGCAACATTTTGATCAGTGTGAACTTTGTGAATACATATCTTTCCCTTTTCAACTTCATCCCTTATGTAGTTGAATCTCCGCTCAATGTGCCTAGTCTTTTGATGTGCATGAGGTTCCTTGATTTGAGCAATCGCGCCCTCGTTATCACAAAGAATTTCTAGGGGTTCTTGAATGGAAGGAACAACCCCTAGATCGGCAATGAATTTCTTCAACCATGCAGCTTCTTGTGCTGCTAAAGAAGCGGCGATGTATTCAGACTCTGTAGTGGACAATGCAACCACATCTTGCTTTGAGCTTTTCCAAGAAACAGCTCCTCCATTTAGAATGAAGATATACCCCGATTGTGATCGAGAATCATCTCGATCAGTTTGGAAACTCGCATCCGTGTAACCCTTTACAACGAGTTCCTCCTCACCAGATCCATATATTAAGAACATATCTTTAGTGTTTCTAAGATATTTCAATATATATTTGACAGCCATCCAATGACTATCTCCTGGATTTTGCTGGTATCTACTTGTCATGCTTAAAGCGCATGACACGTCCGGTCTCGTGCATATCATAGCATACATGATGGATCCTATAGCAGATGCATATGGGATTCCATTCATTCTCTCTTGCTCAACTTTTGAGCTGGGAGATTGAGAAGTACTCAATATAGTTCCTCTTTGAATAGGCACCAAACCCTTTTTGGAGTTTTCCATCTTGAACCTTTTCAAGATCTTGTCTATGTATGCACTTTGATTCAAACCTATTAAGCGCCTTGATCTATCCCTATAGATCCTTATTCCCAAAATATAGGCAGCTTCACCAAGATCCTTAATGGAAAAGCAACTTCCAAGCCAGGCTTTTACACCTTCCAAGGTTGGAATGTCATTTCCAAATAGTAGAATGTCATCGACATATAATACTAGAAAAGTAATGATGCTCCCACTAGCCTTCTTATACACACAAGCTTCATCAGCGTTTTTGATGAAGCCAAATTTCTTGACTTCTTCATCAAAACGACGATTCCAGCTTCTTGATGCTTGTTTCAATCCATAGATTGATTTCTTTAACTTGCATACTTTATTAGGATGTTTAGGATCGACAAAACCTTCAGGCTGATCCATATAGACATCTTCCTCAAGATATCCATTTAGAATGAAGATATACCCCGATTGTGATCGAGAATCATCTCGATCAGTTTGGAAACTCGCATCCGTGTAACCCTTTACAACGAGTTCCTCCTCACCAGATCCATATATTAAGAACATATCTTTAGTGTTTCTAAGATATTTCAATATATATTTGACAGCCATCCAATGACTATCTCCTGGATTTTGCTGGTATCTACTTGTCATGCTTAAAGCGCATGACACGTCCGGTCTCGTGCATATCATAGCATACATGATGGATCCTATAGCAGATGCATATGGGATTCCATTCATTCTCTCTTGCTCAACTTTTGAGCTGGGAGATTGAGAAGTACTCAATATAGTTCCTCTTTGAATAGGCACCAAACCCTTTTTGGAGTTTTCCATCTTGAACCTTTTCAAGATCTTGTCTATGTATGCACTTTGATTCAAACCTATTAAGCGCCTTGATCTATCCCTATAGATCCTTATTCCCAAAATATAGGCAGCTTCACCAAGATCCTTAATGGAAAAGCAACTTCCAAGCCAGGCTTTTACACCTTCCAAGGTTGGAATGTCATTTCCAAATAGTAGAATGTCATCGACATATAATACTAGAAAAGTAATGATGCTCCCACTAGCCTTCTTATACACACAAGCTTCATCAGCGTTTTTGATGAAGCCAAATTTCTTGACTTCTTCATCAAAACGACGATTCCAGCTTCTTGATGCTTGTTTCAATCCATAGATTGATTTCTTTAACTTGCATACTTTATTAGGATGTTTAGGATCGACAAAACCTTCAGGCTGATCCATATAGACATCTTCCTCAAGATATCCATTTAGAAAAGCGGTTTTGACATCCATTTGCCATATCTCATAGTCATAATGTGCGGCTATGGCAAATAATATCCTAATAGACTTTAGCATTGCCACAGGCGAAAAAGTTTCATCATAGTCGACCCCTCGAGTTTGAGTGAAACCTTTTGCTACAAGTCTAGCTTTATAAGTAAGCAAGTTTCCATGCATATCGTGTTTTAATTTGAACACCCATTTACTTCCAACTACTTTAGAATTAGGAGGTTCAACAACCAATTCCCAAACTTGGTTGTCATACATGGATTGCATCTCAGCGTTCATGGCCTCTAGCCATTTGTCCGAATCTGATTTGGACATAGCATCATGGTAGGTGGTAGGTTCATCAGAAACTACCATATAGCATTCATCCACGAGAAATCCATATATCTCAGGTGGATAAGTAGCTCTACCAGATCTACGAACGTTTTGTGTGTCTTGATCAACCCTTTGATCATCTTCAACATCCTTTTGTTGAATGCTAGTGTCACCCAAGTATGTATCTGTCAGTGGTTCTTGATCTTCTTCAAGTTCCACTGTTCTGGAACTAGTTCCTTCCAAAAGGAATTTAGTTTCCAAGAACTCAGCCTTTCGAGCAACAAATACATTTTGCTCATTAGGATTGTAGAAATAATATCCCAAATCATCTTTAGGATATCCTACAAAGATACATTTAGTGGATCGGGGCTCTAATTTGTTTGAGGCATCATGTCTTACATAAGCCTCACAACCCCATACCTTTAAATATGACAAAGATGGAACTCTTCCATGCCATATTTCAAAAGGTGTTTTCTCCACTTTCTTGGTGGGAGCCATATTTAAAATTCGGGCAGCAGAGATTATGGCATATCCCCAAAATGATAGAGGTAGTGAGCTTTTGCTCATCATGGAACGAACCATATCTAATAGAGTTCGATTCCTCCTTTCAGACACACCATTATGTTGTGGTGTTCCAGGTGGAGTTAGTTGTGAGATAATCCCACAACTTCTAAGATGATCTTGAAAGGCATCACTTAGGTATTCACCTCCTCTATCAGAACGAAGAATTTTTATTGACTTACTGAGTTGGTTTTCTACTTCATTCTTGAAATTTTTGAACATTTCAAAAGCTTCACTCTTATGTTTTAATAAGTATACATAACCGTAACGACTATAGTCATCGGTGAATGTAATGAAGTATCTTTCACCATTCCTAGTCATTGGCTTAAAAGGACCACATACATCCGAATGTATGATACCTAATAAATCTTTTGCCCTTTCATTAGTGCCTTTGAAAGGTGCTTTAGTCATCTTGCCTTGTAAACAAGATTCACATACATTAAATGAATCATTTGATTTTGTTTTCAAAAGACCATTCTTTTGAAGTGTTAGTATGCGATTCTTATTTATATGGCCAAGACGACAATGCCAAATATAGGTTTCACTTAAATCTAATTTAAGTTTCTTGGTGGTAGCTTGGTACATTGAGTTATCATATGTTGTGTTTTCATGAACTAATTCATAAATACCATTTAAAGGCATAGCTTTAAAATAAAACACATCATTCATAGAAACATGGATATCATTGTTAACAAAATTAAAATCATATCCAACATGTCTTAAACGGGAAACAGAAATAATACTCCTAGTCAAACTAGGTGCATACAAAACATTGTTCAATACAATTTCCAAACCATTTGGAAGTTTCAAAAGATAGTCTCCTTGGGCTTCAACATGCACCAATGCACCATTGCCCATAAAGAGACTAATGTCTCCCTTCTTGATGTGCTTCTTTCTTATGAACCCCTGTAACATATTACAAATATGAGTTCCACATCCGGTATCCAATACCCATATGTAAGAAAAAACAGTATTAAGCTCAATATATATCATAAATATTGTACCTGAGGTTTGCCCTGCATCCCTCTTAGCTTTTAACTCTTTGAGATAGGTTGGACAATTACGTTTCCAATGTCCTACCTCCCCACACTCAAAGCATGGGTCATTGACAGCAACCTTTTGCTTCTTCGCTTTTGGGGTATCCATTTTTCCCTTTCCTTTGCCTTTAAAATTCCCTTTGTTGTTACCCTTTCCCTTAGCAACATTTGCCTTGGGTCCGGAGTAAGCCCTTTTCTTTCCGCCTTCATTGATCGTGAGAACGGGTTGAACTTTTCCTCCCATACTTGCCTCGGCCGTTTTGAGCATCCCATGGAGCTCGGAAACGGTCTTGTCCCATCCGTTCATGTTATAATTTAACACGAAAGTTTCAAATCTCTTAGATAATGAGTTAAGGATCATATCCGTAGCTAACTCATTTGAGACGGGACAATTAAGCCTTTCGAGGCGATCAATGTAGCTTTTCATTTTAAGAACATATGTTGAGACGGGTTGTGAATCATCCATGCGACATGCATGAAGCGCTCGAACCGTTTCGAAGCGTTCAACCCTTGCCTTTTGTTGGAACATTTCTTTGAGTTGGGTAATCATGTCGTATGCCCCATGGTGCTCGAACTCCTTTTGGAGTTCGGGAGTCATACTCGCTAGCATTATGCAACTAACTTGCACGGAGTCCTCGACATATTTAGCCCAATCATTATAGGCTTCAACATCAGTTTCTTCGGGCTCATCAGGAATAGGATCGTCTAAAATATAGGATTTCTTTTCGTGCCTGAGAACAATTCTTAAGTTACGAAACCAATCCACAAAGTTATTTTGGTTAAGACGATCCTTTTCAAGGATGGATCTTAGTGAAAAGTTATGGACGTTTTGGTTGGGGTTTATTGCATTGTTAGCGGCCATCTACAAGATTAACAAAGTTCTTTATTAGTATTTTCGATATCAAATATAAATTTTAATTGTTAATACCCTTTTATGTCTCATAGACAATTAATAATTAAAACCTAGAATCCAACGTTACATTTAAATGATGGTTAGGTGACCTTTATCCCATGATCTAAATTAACAAGGTAGTCAACGTTTGACAATTGCAACTTTTACAATTTCTAGTGGTATGGGACCGGTTTAATATCTTATATTAAGTTGGCATGTTTAATCCCATCAACGCCTTTGGTTACCATGCTTCGGTGACCCTAATCACATGGCTTCCAAATCAAGTTGTCCTACTTATACATACATGTAAATTTATCTTATACTAGTGGTTAGGTGACCTTTATCCCATAAGTACAATAAATTTACCGTAACTTATAAGTTCCCTCAAAGTAGTTAGGTGACCTTTATCCTACAAAGAGTTCCCAAATAATTAAGTGTTGTATAAAAGGATGGCGTTTAACTTGTTTTTCAAGGGTCGTTGAGTTTTTATATTCTAGTTAATAACTCTGTACTATAATGAATTTTGAAATCCAAATTTCAAGGTTCTTTTATAAAATCCATTTTTATAATTGTGACCATTAACTTTTAATAAAACCCATTTTAATTTACCAAGTTAATGTCAATATTAAAACCAATTTTAATCTTTATGTGTGTCTCTTAGTTTGTTGGTTTTTAAGCATCCACATGACAAAATGATAAACAACCATACAAACATGACAAACATAATAATAAGTGCACAACATTAGCCAACTATTTTGACCACACTTGTTAGCCGAAACAAGTGGGTCAAAAGGTCTCAACCTAAGGGACAAAGTAACACAAAATATTGTGTTAGTTGAGCTCCCACTTGATCTTGCATCCAAATGCTTCAAGTAACCTTTTGTGATGTGATTTGAACAATTTTCTTCATTTTGATAACCCACTGCGCCGCAGTGGGTCTAATACACTCTCACTGCGCCGCAGTGGGAACTCACTGGTCTTCAGCTGCATTATCCCCCACTGCGCCGCAGTGGGTTTGACATACTCCCACTGCGCCGCAGTGGGAAGTCACTGTCTTCGGCTGCATAAACCCCACTGCGCCGCAGTGGGTTTGACATATTCCCACTGCGCCGCAGTGGGAAGTCACTGGTCTCTTCATTTGGCCTCCAACTTCAGCCCCAAACCTTTTGACGCTTTCTTGGAGATTACATTTATAAGAAAAAATGCAACTAATCTACTTATTACATACCAAATGAAATAAATAGATTACATAACCAAATGAATGAAGAAAATCCTATTTAACTATTACAAACATTTAATAATTAAATAGAATACAAACACATCCACAAATCACAAACAATTCACAAGGTCTCTTGGCTAAGTTGTGACACTAAAATACACAAGGAAAAAAAGGAACCTCCTTTTTTTTGTGTATTAATTTCGGCCATAACCAAAATGGCCAAAATATTGGATTTTGTCCAAACAAAATATCAACTTTTGATGTATGTATCCATATAACCGGCTCTAGATGCCATTGTTGGGTATTTTTGGGTTTATATCAAAGTAATATTATCCTTATAATATTAAAACGCAGCGGAAAATTGAACCATTTCAATTTGTTATATGTGGTTAAAACCAAAGTTTAACTTATAAAAGAAAACCCAAACAATAAGGATCCATGTATATGAATAGCATACATACAAAACAACAACCATAGGGTGTTTTAGAAGACTACCTTCTTCCAAGCTTATGAGAAGGTTGAAAAGAAGGAGATGGTGATCTTGAAGTGGCAAGTCTTCAACCTAGAAGAACCTCAAGCAAGTATACCCCAAGCTTCCAACAAACACCCAAACTATGCTAGGATTATTACTTGTAAACCCTTCCTTTTTGATCCCTTGGCCGAAATTCAAGAGCAAGCAAAGAAGGAAGAGAATTGCTTGAGTATTGAGAGAGTTTTGTCTTACCAAATAATGTTGTGATACACTCTATGTCTCTTATGTGTGTGTGTTGTCAACAATGCAAGACTATATATGTTGTATGTTGGACAACACACCAAAGATGCACATGGGGGGGGGGGGGGGGGGGGCGGCCTCACTAGGTGGCAACCCAAAATTTGTCCAAAAATTTTTATAAAACATATCCTTATATATTTTGTAGATCAAATGTAACATAGCTTGTTACATATCTTATGTAACATGTTACATATTATACACAACATATATATGTGTTTATTTCACCAAATAAAACACATTCATATTTCTCTCAAAATAAATCATCCATATAATTTATTTACATATCTCTAGTGCAATTATTTAGAAACCCACTTTCTAAATGTTTCAAGTATTTATATTTATTTAAAGATCAAATCTTATAAATAAATATCATAAGTGTTTGTCTAGCTTGTTATTGGGTATGACCCGACTTGGATCATCACATACTAGCCACGTCAATTTAATATGTGTCTTGGGCAGACGAATTCCAACAGACTATTTACATGTTCTTAATTGGGCGACTTAAAACGAGTTAAGAGGTGAGATCCTTGACCCGTGGCATAAGATGGGACAAAACATGTTTACAAAACACTTAATACCCTTTTAAAGTGTTGTTGTAAGTTCCATATCTCTAGGAATTGCATGAATGCAATCATTGATCGTCGATTATCTTTTGAGTACCGTCATTTCTAGCTGATCGACATATGAAATGATTGTATGTCAATTGGATCCTAGCCTTAATGAAATTAATTGTTAAATGAATTTAACAAGGGTAAATTACATTTCTTAAGGATTATTATCGAAAATACCGATAATTAAACTTTTGTCTGTTTTGTAGATGGCAACAACAAATCCTTCTCAAAACATACACCAATCGGCTTTCAGGTCGATGCTAGAAAGAGAAAAACTTTCTGGACCTAACTTCAATGATTGGTTTCGTCAGCTAAGAATAGTTCTAAGAGCTGAAAAGAAAATTGAAATCCTTGAAGAGCAGACACCCGTAGTTTCGGGAGCTAATGCTACAACTGAAGAGTTGGCTGCATACACTGCTGCGTATGATAGACACAATGAAGAAGCAAACTGGTTTGACCAGTACTTCAGGTATCTTCACAATTGAATTATATTCCTTTTCTAAGCGTAATTCATGGGTTTACGACACCGGGTGTGGTACTCATATCTGTAATTGTTTACAGGGGCTTAGAAGGAGAAGGAAACTGAAACCAGGATCTTTACAACTGTTCGTGGGAAATGGCCTACCGGCAGCTGTAGAAGAAATAGGCGACTATCATTTAGTTTTACCTACTGGTTTAGTCATTATTTTAGATAATTGTCATTATGCACCGTCTATTACTAGAGGTGTCATTTCAGTTTCTTTGTTGAAAAACAACGGATTCATTAATGTTTTTAATGATATTGGTATTTCAGTTTCACGAAATAATGTTCATTATTTTAATGCTATTGCTTGTGATGGTATTTATGAAATTGATATGCATGGTTGTGATTCAAAGGATAATTCAATGTATAATGTTAGTAAACGAGTCAAGACCAATTTGGACTCGACTTATCTTTGGCATTGTCGTCTTGCTCATGTTGGCAAGAAACGCATTGAAATGCTTCAAAGAGATGGAATCTTACAAACAAATGATGAATCATTTGACGAATGTGTATCTTGTGTTTCCGGGAAAATGACAAGAAAACCTTTTCCAAATAAACCGAAGAGGGCAAAAGAACTACTTGGACTAATACATACGGATGTATGTGGCCCATTTAGACATATGTCAAGGAAAGGTGCTAGCTACTTCGTCACTTTTACGGATGATTTCAGTCGTTATGGTTATGTTTACTTGCTTAAACATAAACATGAAGTCTTTGAAACATTCAAGGAATTTAAAAGTGAAGTAGAGAATCAACTCAGTAGAACCATCAAGATTCTTCGTTCGGATCGAGGTGGTGAATACTTAAGCCAAGAGTTTAAAGATTATCTTAAAGCTTGTGGAATAGTTCAACAGCTTACTCCTCCATATACTCCACAGCATAATGGTGTATCAGAGAGGAGAAATCGAACCTTGTTAGAAATGGTTCGATCAATGATGAATCATACAACTCTTCCTTTTTCATTTTGGGATTATGACCTAGAGACTGCTGTTCGCATTCTCAATATGGTTCCAACCAAGAAGGTTGACAAGACACCGCATGAATTGTGGCATGGGAGTGTTCCCAAGTTGTCTTACTTAAAGGTCTGGGGATGTGAGGCACTCGTGAAACGAGATACGCCTGACAAATTTGAATCTAGATCTGTTAAGTGCATCTTCGTAGGATACCCAAAGGAAACAATACGTTACTACTTCTACTTTCCTACGGAAAACACTGTTAAGGTATCTCGATTTGCTGAGTTCCTTGAAAGGAAACTCATATCTCAAGAAGACAGTGGGAGGATCGTTGAACTTGATGAGACTCAAGAAGATGTGTCAACTTCTGAAAATACTAGCAATCATCAACTTGGGGGGGGGGGAAATGTTCAAAGAGATGAATCTCAAGATGAACTTCAAGTTGAAGATGAAGCGATTCCACTTCGTAGGTCCTCAAGGACAATACGTGCTCGTGAAAGATTAAATCTTATGATTGAGTCTGAAGAACACGTAGTAGGAGACTTAAATGAACCTCCTAATTTCAAAGCTGCATTATCAGATCCGGAATCTGGAAAATGGCTTGAAGCTGCGAATGTGGAAATGAAATCCATGAAAGATAATCAAGTCTGGAGCTTGGTTGATCTTCCACCAAATGGTAGAACCGTTGGGTGTAAATGGATCTTCAAGAAGAAGACCGACATGGATGGAAATGTACATACCTATAAAGCTCGTCTTGTGGCAAAAGGTTATACTCAACTTTTCGGAGTTGATTATAAGGAAACCTTTTCTCCCGTTGCGGACATTAGAGCTATTAGGATCATCTTAGCCATAGCAGCGTACTATGACTATGAGATATGGCAAATGGATGTCAAAGCCGCTTTCTTAAATGGTTTTCTAGATGAGGAAGTATATATGGTACAACCAGAAGGTTTTGTCGATCCAAAACATCCCGACAAGGTATGCAAACTTCAAAGGTCCATTTATGGATTGAAGCAAGCATCAAGGAGTTGGAATAAAAGGTTTGATGAGGAGATCAAAAAGTTTGGTTTTGCTCAAAATCCTGATGAGCCATGTGTATATCGCAAAGCTAGTGGGAGTAATGTTACTTTCCTTGTCTTGTATGTAGATGACATATTGATAATAGGAAATCAAATTCCAATGTTGAAAGACGTTAAATCTTATCTTGGAAAGTGTTTTGCTATGAAAGACTTGGGTGAAGCGGCATTTATTCTTGGAATCAAGATCTATAGAGATAGAAGTAAACGGTTGATTGGATTAAGTCAAAGTGCTTATATAGAAAAAATCTTGAAGAGATTCAAGATGGAGAATTCTAAGCGCGGGAAGTTGCCGATGCAAGAAGGACTTAATTTATCTAGCAAGAATGGTGCTTCTACACCTGAAGAGGTGGAGCGTATGAAAAGAATTCCTTATGCTTCGGCTGTGGGATCTATCATGTATGCGGTAAGATGCACTAGACCTGATATTGCGTTCGTGCAAAATATAGTTAGCCGCTATCAGCAAAATCCTGGAGATGATCATTGGACTGCTGTGAAGAACATTCTGAAGTACATGCGTGCTACTAAAGAATTATTCTTGGTGTATGGAGGAAATCCCGATGCAGAGCTCAAAGTAACTGGATACTGTGATGCTGGATTTCAGACTGATAAAGATGATACAAAATCTCAGTCAGGATATGTCTTCACTTTAAATGGAGGTGCAGTAGATTGGAAGAGCAAGAAACAATCTACAGTTGCTATGTCTGCTACAGAGTCTGAGTATATAGCTGCTTCGGATGCAGCCATGGAAGCTGTTTGGATCAGAAAGTTTATTTCTGGGCTTGACGTGATGCCCTCAAATAACTCACCTATGGATCTGTACTGTGATAATTCGGGAGCAATTATCATTGCCAATGAACCTGGAGTTCAGAAAGGTGCCAGACATTACCAAAGAAGATATCACTATGTTCGTGAGCGAATCGAATAACGTGAAATCAATTTACTCAAAGTTCACACAGATTGTAACTTAGCAGATCTTTTTACAAAGGCTTTGTCAAAAGGAAAGCTCAATAAGCATGCCGAGGGCATAGGTCTTAGATTTTGCTAGTTATATCATGTAAATCTGTGATTGGTATTTGGATAATGGGATGTTAAACGATTGCTATTTTAATAAATGAATTATGATACTTGGTATAAATGTTTCATTTTATAATAATTGTGTCCTATATTTGCATGTTTAAATCCATGAATATTTTTTGATATATTCTAAACGTCCATTGTCGATTAACTATATGGGAATATAGTTAAACTAAGACAAATGTGAGAGATTGGTTGAAATATTTAAGGGAATATTTGGAGATGGTCTGCCAAACTCACATGGTATTCAAAGAGGTGAATATCGGACTTACCCCACTTAACGAATTGTCATTTTATGGATCGGCGTCATTAAGTGAAATTCGTGAAATGGTTGCTTTATTTATCCTTAGACTTGAGATACAAGCAGGTTATGCATATGTGGATTGCATTTTCTAGATATAGTTCTAACTGTCCTGAACAAGGTAGTAATAAAGGGCTATTTTCGGAAATGTAGTGAAACGACATGACTAACACGTGTAGTCAATATAGGATTTGTTCCTTCAATTTGCAACTGAAGTATGATACCATTTGGCGCCCTCATTGATTAATTAAGATGTTTGTATGCGCATACCCAAATGAACTCAAGAGGTGGTCTTGACTAATTTGGTAATCTTGATTAATTGTAGAAATGAGAAACAGAATCGTTAAATTATGAAATGACATTGATCCATATTCATAATTAACAAGGGTATCTGAAACAAAGAGATATTAAAGACTAAATCATTTCAAATGATATTTAAGAAACTATCCTTAAATATTTCCGGGAGCATTGGCGTGTTGCTAGACGCTAACCAATGTTATTGCCTTTATAATAACATGCTCAAGTGGGAGCTGTTGGTATGTGATCACGTTATAATAAACGCATGTCCAGAAATAATTTAAGCCTACGGGGTCACACGAAATGACATGGTAACTCTATATTATTAATTAGTATATTAAAGTAATATATTGATTAATTTGATCACGATATGATTAATAAACATTTTTAAATGTTAAAATAAATAATGTTTATTAATTAAAAGAATTGATAGTTGGGTTTGGGCTAGGATTAAGGGAAGGGTGGGCCGAAAATTCTAAGGGGTTTTTTGGGCCCTAACTAAACTTGCCCATCAAGTTTAGTAACCCTAAACTAAGCCTATAAATAGGAGATCAAAGTTAGGGGTTTAATATAAGTTTTCACAAGGTAAAACACTAACTAAAAAATCTCTCTCTCTCCCTCTTTTGTTCTATTCGGCCGAAGCAAAGAAAACCCCAAGGGGTTCGGGTTTTAGGGTTTCGGTTTCAAGGGTTTAAACAAAGGGTTGTTTGATCGTGATCGGGGTACTAGCATACGATATAAGAGGTGTCTAGTGTGCGATCGTAGAGGGGTTTTACTTTAAACCCTATAATAATAATAATCTTATTATTATTTATTTTATTGGAAGCTTTGCATAAGGTACACGTTTCGATTCTCTCTTTGTTAATTAATGTGATTACATATTCGATTCTTCCATTGCGCTTATGTGTATTTATATGATTTATGTTCGCATATTCTAACATTCACTAGCCACAGGAAGCTTATGTTCTTAATTTCCTTTGTTGCGAACAGAATCGAGGACTGCTTGTTGGAGAACGTACAATCGTTTCGGCATTTCCATATAACTCAACAGTAAGCAAGGGTTACAAGGTTAAGGAGCTTTCGTTTTGATGGGGAGATCCATGGTAGTTTGTGTATCCCAAAGAGCTCTCTAAGATCAGCTGGGGTATTAGGTGGGAGTTGACACCAAGTGACGATGAAGTGCCATGAAGTTTGCACAAAGTGGCAGTGGAGGAAGAGGTGATCAACAGTCCCTTCGTATGCTTTACAGAGAGGGCAGAAGGTTGAGGTGATTGATATGTTTCTTCTTTGCAGCTTGTCAGATGTAGGGAGCCTATTCATTTCGATTCTCCACCCGAGTGTGTTGGCTTTCATAGGTGCTAACCGGTTCCATGGAAAGAGCCAGTGACTGGGGCCATGAAAAGTGGCTTGCAAGCATGCTTTCAGTAATACACATGACTGCTCTCCATGGCCGGTCCTGAGTTTATTGATGCTCCGGGCAGAATGATCGAACAATGCTTTCAGTACTCTCCACTTTAATCGATTGTAGATTATCATTAGACAGTAATAAGTAACATTCTTAATTCATTGACGACTGATTTCTACTAATGTTAGGACCAGTTTCAGTGAAACTGGCCAGTCTCCAGTTGCACCTCGAGACCAAGAAGATTTGTCCAGAAATATATTGAAGTCCAGTTGCATCGTACAGTTAACGCAACTGAAGACTTCCTCCAGTTGAGAACTGAACAGTTGAAGAATCCTTCCAGTTGGAGTCGAAGACAACAAGTGGAAGATAGAGAATGACAATGGCAGCGAAGCCCAGTTGACATTCTAGTCAGTTACAAACTGGAGACAGTCAGTGGAAAGCTCTTACAAAGCTTTACACTGATTACGAGGAATTGACTTTTATGCTTTATGTGCTTTTACCCGGATAATAAGATTTATCTTATTATTTAAATACAAAAAGGTACATAAAGCTGGTTGAATAAAGTTGCTTTATACTGCAAATTTACACAGCATTTTAAGGAATTAAATGTATTCCTTAAATGTTCTCAACCATATTTGTACGGCCAAAGTTAACATCCCAATGTTAACTTTGCCTATAAATACAAGTCATTGCACAACAAGAATAACAAGTGATAACACAAAAGAACACTTCACACTTTGCATACCTGCAATATTC
>CM067175.1:74090196-74134273 GCA_034093135.1 Erigeron breviscapus | reverse complement strand
TCATGAAGAATGAATAAGGTATTGTCAATTGCACCTCGTTTAAAACCATTTTTCAACAAATGTTTAGTCAGAGTGTCATACCAGGCACGTGGGGCTTGTCTGAGGCCATAAAGCGCTTTGTCCAGACGATATACCCATTGTGGATGCTTTTCATCAACGAAACCTGGTGGTTGTCTGACGTAAACTTCTTCTTCAAGCTTTCCATTCAAGAAAGCACTCTTTACATCCATCTGGTAGACCTTGAATGATGATAAGCAGCGAATGCTAAGAATATTCTGATCGCTTCAAGTCTAGCCACTGAGCAAATGATTCATCAAAGTCGACATCTGACTGGCAGTAGCCTTGTGCTACCAGTCTGGCCTTGTTTTTGATTACGTGGCCATCTTCATCTACTTTGTTTCTGAAGACCCATCTGTTCCAATTGGTTCTTTCTTTCCAACTGGGAAAGGAACCAGATACCAGACCTTGTTCCTTTCAAACTGGTGAAGCTCTTCTTGCATAGCAGTCACCCAGCTTGGATCTTCCATAGCCTCATCAATCTTCTTTGGTTCCATCAAAGATAGAAAACTAACGTATAAGCATTGATTACTGGAGGCTCTTCTGGTCTGAACTCCTCTACTGGAGTCACTTATGATCTGATCAATAGGATGAGCTTTTGTCCATCTGGAGTACTGACCAGGATTGTTACTGACAACAATATCAGTGCAAGAATTCAGTTGAGTCTCCTCTGGTGTTGCTTCTGGAGGAGGATCTTGCCAGACTACTTCAGTATCTTCATCTGAATCATTTAAATCACGATGTGCATCATGAAACTCTTCATTTGAAGGCATTTCCTGAAGTACTGGTTCAGTTTGAAATTCTTCATAAGTAGACATTTCTGGTCTATTTTCAACTGACACTGATACTGGGGAAGTAGTACGAACATCTGATCCAATATTTATTTTAGAGGGTAGTTTGAAAATAATAGAAGGATAGAATGGAGTACCACTGGAGCGTTTCTTTTTCTGAACAGGTTCCAGATCAGGATGACTGGAAACTGTGTCTTCTGAATCTTCTTTATTGTAGTTGATAGGATCAGATTCACAGAACACAATTGGAGTTACTGGGGGAGTGTCAAGGTCTGGCTTCTTGTTGATTGCAGCATTTGATTCATCAAATGTTACATGAATTGACTCATGGACCTTCTCCAGTCTCTTGTTGTAGACTCTGAAGGCCTTGTGAATGGCTGAATAGCCTAAGAAATACCCTTCATCAGCTTTGGCATCGAATTTGCCTAACTGACTGGAGTCGTTTAGGATGTAAACTGGACATCCAAAAACGTGAAAATAACCAATGTTTGGTATTCTATTTCTTAAGACTTCATAGGCTGTCTTTTTGTGTCGCTTCACATATACTGACCGGTTCTGGGTGTGGCAAGCAGTAGCAATTGCTTCAGCCCAGAAACTGGTAGACAGACCAGATTCAGCAAGCATACTCCTGGCAGCTTCTATCAGCGTTCGATTCTTCCTTTCCACAACTCCATTCTGTTCTGGAGAGCGGGCTGATGATAAATTCTGGGAGATGACAGTGTCAGTACAGAATGACTCCAGAGTTGCATTCTGGAATTCTGTTCCATTGTCACTTCTTAACTGACACACCTTTCGACTGTACTTGAGCTCAATTTGCTTGATAAGACTGATGATTTCAGCAGCAGCTTCACTTTTAGACCTGAGAAAGATAACCCAAGAATATCTGGAAAATTCATCTACTATTACCAGGGTGTATCTTTTACCAGCACGAGTCTGAACATTCACTGGACCAAAGAGGTCCATATCAAGCATATGAAGAGGTTCAGATATGCTGAAATTCTGTCTGGTCTTGAAACTGGTACGCTTTTATTTACCCATCTCACATCCTGGACATGGCCTTTCCTTTTTGAAGGAAACTGAAGGTATCCCATCTGCAAGTTGTTTTCTGGACAACTTATTAATATTCTTGAAATTTAAATGGGATAACCTTTTGTGCCATAACCAGTTTGTGTCTTCATCAGCTTGAGTATAGAAACACTGCTCTGAAGGAGAGCTTTCCATATCCATTACGTACACATTCCCTTTTCTGGGAGCAATCAACACTACCTTCCAGTCCTTGTTGAATACGATACCCTGAGCAATATTGAATAAAACTTAATAGCCATCATCACACAGTTGGCTTACACTGATCAGGTTATAGTTCAAACCATTCACAAATGCAACTCGTCTGAACTTGACTTGTCCATTGTTCAGAACACCGTATCCCTCAGTCTTTCCACAACCATTATTTCCAAAAGTAATGGAGGGTCCATCAGAAAGGGTCTTACATCCGGTCATCGTCCTGCCAGCAGCACTGTCAAGATACCAGATAAATTTCTTTCGATCGCCCTGCACATCCACCAGACATTATCAGTTAGATTTGGGAACCCATCGACTGATGGGTTCATTGGACCCTCCCTTATAGGTCCCTGGGTAATCTGGTTTAGTTCACTTTCTTCAACAGTGGTCTTAGTTGAAAAGACCACTGGGTTGATAGTTTTGAAACCTTTTTCTTTTTCTCAATTGGAGAAATAGAATTAACTTTCTTTGCAAAAGGTTTTGTATTTTGTCTAGGGCCAGATGAAGTACCCTTAATAAAGTTTAATCTTGCATTAAAACTTTGAAATTGACGAGTCAGTATTTGAATCTGGCTCTCTAACCTTGACAAAACATTTTCATCAGATGATACCTTAGCCTTTCCAGTTCTAGGCTTAGGTAGGGGATTGGTCTGAGGCAAAGGTTTATTCCGATAAACCTCTTTAACTGGAGCAGTCATCTGGAATGCTCCAGTCTTGACCTCTGGGGATTGAACTGGGAAAATATTGGCCTTGGGAGTTACAGGCTCATCAAAAACAGTGGTGGGCCTGAACCCCTCTGGTAATCGATCGATTACTGGTATTAATGATGCTACATGAGTATTTCCATCTAAATATGCACGTTTTTGAGCAGGAAATTGATTTACTCCAGCATCATATGGCTTTTTGGTTTCTAGCCATGATTTAATCACCAGTTTTTATTTCTCTAAAATGACTTCAAGATCTTGTTTTTCTTGAATCAATTGTTCAGTTACCAGAACCTGGGCTTGAAATGCCAGTTCAATGTCTTGAAGTTCTTTCAATTTTGATTTTAAAACAGTTATTTCAGAAAAATCTGTTTCTAGACCATTTACACAATCAGATCTAACAGTTTCTACAAATATCAAATCAGAATAAAGAGCTTCAGCGATGTCCAGTTTTAATTCTTGGTCAGTTGCAATATCATAATCACTAACCTTTTTAATAACAATGTCCACCCATCGTCCAGATGTGACATCTTCCTTCACCAGGTGCTCTTCATCTGCTAGAGCCATGTAACAGCAATCTCTTTCTTCTTCTTCATCAGCAGATGATTCATCAGAAGGAACCCACTTCTCTTCAGTTGTTGCAATCATGCACTTATTATTGTTTTCCATTTGTTGTGCCATGAGAGCAATCTGGGCCTTAAGCTTTTTATATTTCAATTTATAGCTATCATCAGGCTTATTATTTGAAGAAAATGGACCAGGCTTGGATACAAACAGGCTGGACCTGCAATCTTTCATGAAATGACCCTTTTTGCCACACTTAAAGCATGTCAAATTGGTCTTATCAGTTGAAGAACTGGATGAAAATTGTCCAGATGGCCTATTTGCTCTTGCTTTGAAACGGTTAAACGTTTTAGCAATCATTGCAACAAGGTCATCATCATCAGTTTCATCACAACAGTCTGGAGAGATTTGACTGGACTCTCCAGAATCCATGAGTTCAGACACCATCTTCTTCATAGAAAATACATTCTCAGAAGATATCAGTGTTGTACTTTGTGGTTCAGTATGACTAACCACATTAGGACTACTGGAGGCATGGTTATAAGCATCTTGTTCTGCCACCACTCTCTGAGCTTGATTTTCTTCAGTGTACCTGAAAGCTCCATAAAGAGTTGAGAGTGTGTGTGTGTGTGCAGAGTTTTACCTTGTCGTAAGACCAGGATCATGTGAGACCATTTGGTGGGCAGAATATCACAAAATTTATCCAGAAGTATATCCTTGTCCTTCTCAACCCCAAGACCTCTCAACTGGTTTATGATACTCATAAATCTGGTATAAGTACCAGTGAGAGACTCATTAGGCTGAGCAAAAAATGACTCATACCTCTTGTTTAAGGAGACCTTTCTGGTGACAATGGTGTCATCTCCTCCTTCATGCTGTTTAAAAGTTCATCCCACATGGTTTTAGCACTAGGAAAAAGAACTAGTGTGGGAATAAGGGTTTCTGGAACGGCCCCGAGGATCATGTTTTTGAGAAGGGTGTCTAGATTCACCAATCTCCTCTCCTCTTCAGACCAATGTTCCTCCCTCTTTTCCCTTCCTCTTCTAGATCCAGAAGGATCAAGAAGGAGATTGAGAGGTGATGTGGGGACATAAGGTCCTTCATTTAAGATTTTCATCATGTTCCTCTCAATACCAGTGATATGCAATACCATCCTAGCCTTCCACTATGGTTGGTTCACTGATGTACTTAACTGCCAGTAGACCAGATATTATGTTTTCAACATGTTTATGTGCCAGATATCAGTCTAATCCAAAGGAATCTCATATGCTTGCTGTAAAGCGCACTCATCGCTATTCCCACTGAATTTAGGAACAGGATTATTTGAATAGTGCACATGTACGTGTGGAAAAGCAGGAGTAGGAGGAGGAGGTGGTGGATTAGTGTTATTAACAATAGGTGGTTCATTATTTTGATCATTAACATTAACATTAGGATCGGGACCAAAACTAAAACTTCCTTGTGTATTTTCAGGGGTGACCATCAAAGAAGCAGATCTAGGCAATGTTTAGCCTTCTGCTCTGATACCAAATGTGAGGTCCCTGAATACGATGGTTAACCCCGAAAGTGTAAAATACAACAAGTCTAATAATCACTAGAATGGACTAGTATTACTTAAATATAAATGCAAGTATATAAATAAAGTAATACAAGACTTAAAGCAATAAACAAGTAAAGTGGAACATTATGTATTTTCAAGGTGTATTTTATGTATGATGTTAAATAAAATACAAGGTTGTGCGGAATCAAGATAATACAAATAAGTATGTATCCTAACAACCTATGAATTACAAATGATCTATATTTGTCAAATAACTCTTTTGGATCGAGATACTTAAAGTTGTGAAGTATCCTTGTTTAAGATCGAGAGTATTTAGACAAATTCACTCTAATGCAAAATGTATGCTTTAAAAGTAATCTTCTCAAAGAAATGACTTTGTATTTATAGGCAACAAAATTCACCAGTGAATTTTGTGCCGTACAAATATGGTTGCATGCATTTAATGATCCGACAAGAACATTAAATGCATTGGTTAATGGTACAAGGATAAAGTCACATCAATATGACTTTATTCTTTTAACCAACCACCTTTACACACGTATAAACTTTGGTAAAGAACAAGTGGAATGTTCTTTGGAAAGTGTATAAAGGCAAAAGTCAATTACTCGATATCAGTGTTCAGACTTGTAAGGTCTAGAACACTGACAATCCTCCAGTGTACAGATCTGGTAAGACTTCCAGTGGACTCCGCCATTTGTCAGTCTTCTTTCTTCAGACTTCAGTCTTCGACTTCAGTGAGAACGTCTTCAGTAGAGTAGATCTGGACTGGGGTGAAGTCCAGTGAGCTAATCTGGAGAATACTCCAGATTTCCTATACAAGTATTTGCTCACTGGTCTTCCATTATTTCTGGACAAATCTTCAGAGGGATTCCAGATTTCAAGTCTGGAGTAGGTCCAGTAGAACACGTTTCTGGACAGATCTTCAGTAAGGCTCTAGTAGTCGAGTCTGGAGCGAGTCCAGGAAATCTGGACCTAACAGAAAATGTTGTTGCTCCTCCTCCTCCTTCATTCTCTGAAGAAGATAGGAAATTGCTGAAAGAGCTTACTGAAAAAGAGAATCTGAACCTTAACTCATCATTCAGGTTAAGGGCTCAGTTCTCTACCATGGCAAAAGGCATTTCTGATTGCCTTCTGCAGCAAAGTTGGGAACCTCTGAAGGCCATTCAGACTGCCATTGATGTATATGCTAAGATGCCTTCTGAGGTCCCCAAAGGGGGAAATGTGCCTATTGGTCTGCTTTCAAGTACTCAGGAATTAATAGAAGCAACCAAGAAGCAAGCTGAGGTACCATCTGGTAGTGCCTCAGTTCAGGGGGAACAGGTTCAGAAATCTGAAATGCAAGCTTCTGAACCTGCTAAGAAAGATAAGGGCAAGGCCCAGTGGTGGATGAACCAACAAAGAAAGACTCTAAGGGTTCTGGTTTGGTGGTTGGTGAGAATGTTGATGAACACGGTTATCCACTTCATGATCCTAATGCTGATAGCAAGAAATTAGAGGCTTTGCAGAAGCAAGTCTCTAATCAATTCATTATGTGGACGGAAAACAAGAAAAGAGAAAGGGTTCAACATCTGAAAATGGGAACCCTTGATCATATTGATGCTGCAGCTCTTGGTCTCTCTCTAGAAAGATATCTGAAGATCAAAAATGATCCAAGAGTGCAGAAAGCTGTTGTTGATATGCTGGAATATGAGTATGGGGTAAATTATTCTCCCTTAGAATAAAAGCTGGACCATCTCACTTTCAAGATGTCCATTGAGGACTTGGTGAAAAATAGAGAAAAAGAGATGGCAATTAAAAAGAAAGAAATTCTGGCTGGAGTTCTGAAGGTTGAAAAAGAATTGGCTAGGCCACCCACAAAGCCCAAAGTGACTGGACCAAGATCTTCAAGGAAGAATATTCGTGATGCTGACCTCTCTACCTTCAAGCCAATGTCTGCTGATGCTATTGAAATTGAAAAAAAACATGAAAGGGATCAGTATGGGCACTATATGAAGCATCGATCTCATCCAGCTAAAATAGTTGATATGAAAGTAACAAAAGCTGATGGATTGAAGCTTTTTGACTTGGTTGTTAAAAGAGAAGGAAGGGCAGCTGAAGAATATCATCAGGTTTCAGTGCACGAGTTTGGGATTTCTGAGCATAGGGAGATGATCCAAATACTGAGAGGGAAGCCGAAATCTGCTTTGATTGGTGCATGGTTATCAAGAATACAACAAAAGATGCAGGCCAAGGTAGAGATTAAAGGCAGATTGTTTGGAAAGAAGGATCATTCTCCACTGAAGAGGAAACCTACTGAAGCACCTTCTGGCTCAAGACCTGCCAAGAAGTAGTTCCTTTTTCAGTTTATCATATACTTGTATAAATATTTGCAAATGTAACAAACACTTCAGTTTGTATATATATGTTACATTTTGTAGCCTATAAGTAGATGATAGGTTTAAGTTAGAAAAACCACAAGTAAAATTCTGAGACATCAATGATCTATAAGATGTACTTAGAAATTTTTTTCAACTTAAACAAAAAATTGCATTTCAGACTTACAAACATGTATAGATAGAAGTCTGAGATGCATGCACTATTTCAGAACAAATAGGGGGAATTTGTTAGGTCGAAAATAGACCAAATATAATTTGTTCAGAAATAGCTGAAGCTTAGTGAAAAATACGTGTATAGAATTCTGGGGTCGCTCAGAATTAGTTCACTGAAGCTTCACTTCAGTTCAGATCAACGTATCAGAATACCGTTTAGAATGAAGTCAAAGACTGAAGTCTAAAGAAAGAGAATCAGCTCAGATGTGGAGCTCAGAAGCTGACTCTACCTGATCGAAGACTGAAGCATCTCAGTGTAAAAGTATTTACACACTTTTACACTGATTACGAGGAAGACTTTTTACTTTACATTTCTTTACCCAGTTAATAGATTTAACTATTAATAAAGGTACAAGGTAAAGTAAAGGTTGGGAATAAGGTATGATAAGTCACATCAAAAGACTTATATACTTAACCTTAAAAGTACACATGTAAGGAATTAGCTTTAATTCCTTAAATGCTCCCAACCATATTTTGTACGATCTGGTCCACGTCATCATGGACTTGGTCTATAAATATAAGTCTTCTCACAACTTGCAAACAGCTTGAAACCTTAGCATTGCAACTTGTGAGATATACTCTAAGTAATCCTTACGAGTATTTCCAAGTTATTAGATCACTTGTATTTCTAGGTTGTTTAGATATTTACACTTGGGTGTTTATCTTTGTTCCGCAACAACCTTTGTATTTGTTTATATATCAATAAATCAAATACATTGAAAAGTACATCGTGTCTCAATGCTACATACTTGATCTATACATATTATCTATATAGTTTCAACCCTTATTGTTTCTTACATTTACTTTCAATACCTTTATCGTATTGTTCATCCATATCTGGATCGTATTCTGAACTGGTCATCTTCCAGTTAGAACTACTTTCCAGTCGGGTTTTAATCATCTATATTTGGGACTCACATTTAGGTTTTCAAACACGATTGGATCTATTAAGTTCGTAGCTTTCGATTATTATCATTAGGTAACAATGAATTCTTCATATTTTAATTGTTATTCTTATTTTAATATGAGTGGCTAATCGCTTCATCATCCATCTTGATGGAGTGCGACAATATGTAAAGATTGCACAACTTTATTAATTCAATGTTGATTTCATTTAACGTTATATCGAGATCTTAGCGTATTTCTTCCTTATAATTTATCTTGAATTGATTGGTGATTTATGTGTGTCTTTAATGGTAGTTATTGATTACATATATTTCATTTTGATTGTTTGGGTACAAACGATTGGGTCTATGACGGGTACGGTAGATAATCGTTCATGATAATAGGAAGTAATGTTTTAACGGTTGGGTACAATCGGTAGATATAATTGTTATTTCAATAACCAAACCAATTGTTTGATTAGGGAAGTTATAAAAGATGTCTTGGGGTACCGGTCTTTGTAACGAAACTAGTTTAAGCAAGAGAGTCAAATGATGTCATTAACTTGACGGGTACGGGGTTGGTGCTTTGTTTGAGTCTCGGTTATTTACTCAACTAATTTGGATTTGAACTTCATTTATGTGCAATCTGAGCGTATTGTTGAGCGAAATCAAGATGGATGTCTTTTAAATTATTGTCTTAAAAACATTTTTAATATCGTTTGAGGACGATCCCTGCCCCGGTAATACCGGATTTAAATTATTTACTTTTACTTGTTGCAAAGTGACAATTCGGTCACAAAACCCTTTTAAATTAGAATTACTTAATGTCAACAATTACTTCATTTTAGTCCCTGTGTTCGATCCTGGACTTACCTTTTAGCTATATTATATACGAACGGGTCCACTGCCCGAGAGTGTGTAGTAGTCAGTTCTAGGGTATTTCTTGTTTTAATTTTTAAACTCGATTTTACACATCATGCGTCTCACTCTTTCGGGGCATAAAGTTACCTTATGAGAAGGAAATTTTTTTACATATTAATACTCGACTATACTAAATTTTAGACACATTTTGACTTATTTTCGCATAATTGACCGATACCAAAATGAAGTAAACACTCCAAATATAAACTCATCTTTTTAAAAAAAAAAATTAATCCCTTTCTAAAACTAGCTTCTATATATAAATTTAGTTTTAGCAATTTTATCTTTAAAATCCCTTTTGTTTAAATTTTTTGAAAAATATAAAATTATGTAGAATAAATATTGTAACTTCCTTTCAATTGATACTCATGTTGGGTCTATGATTATCTGATATCTTTAAACAAATAGTAAAAAGTTCACTATTAAACATGATTTTTAAGCCTTTATTGCAAAAAGAAAGTAAAATACCACTAAAGGAAGAATAATGAAAGAACAAAACTCCCATTTTAGGTGGCGAGAACCCATAAAATCAATAATGGCACTTTCTTTTTTCATTTGTGATACACGGAGCATATATTAACAATTTACCTAGAATAAGCTTTTAGTTTTTCGGGTAGTCTTTATGGAAACCGTCTTTCTACCTTCACGTAGACGCAAGACTGTCTACGTCTCATCACCCCTCATACTCCGCTTGCAGGGATTGAGTTTCATTGTTGTTGTTGTTTTTCGGGTAGTAAATATCAAGGTTGGGAACTTGTGACTCGAGATTGAATTGGTGAAGGGGGGTGTCAGGCGTTTTTGAAAACTCGGAACGGAATTAACGAGAACTCGGATCGGCTTTTATATAGAAAAATCAATTTTTTTGAAACTATATATATTAGAGATTTACAAATAGGTCGTAAACTTGGAAGTTAGACATAATTGTTTAAAAACATTAACATTATACTTGAAAGTTCAAATTTAATTGTTCAGAAACATAAACGTAACACTTGAAAAAAAAATTAAAAAGTTTGACCGAGTCACCCGAGCTTTGACCGATTCATCCGACTTTTGACCGAGCCTCCCGATTTTGACCGAATTTGACCAATGTTAACCCGAGTATAAGCTGTTGACCGAGTTTTATGTTGAGTCGGCCTGACTCGACCCGTTTAATCCTTATTTCGAGTCCGAGTCCGAGTTATCAGCCGAGAAAGCCGAGTTACAACCCTGGTAAATATATGACACCTGAATAATTGTAGCAACTTTTAAATTAGATAAGTCACCAAGATATTATACAATAAGATTTTAATTTTTAGGTATAATTCCATGCAACACTTTTAGATTATATAATTGATTAATAGACCAAGCACTTCAATCTGAGAATGGGGCGGCTGATCATATGATACGAGTATATGACTTGTTTTTTAATTCTTTGTTTAACACTTTTTTCTCCCACTGGTTCTCATCTAAATTCTTTTCTATGGGTAAATCGACACGAGTGTCTCCTTTCTCGTTATTTTATAGTTATGATATTGATATAGTTGTTCACTTGTTCCCATAGAAGTTGTAAAGTCGAAAGTTATTTTAACACAAAATCAGGTGACCCGTTTGAGTTTTAGAGGTGAAAATTACCCGATACAGGCTGAAAGTCGTGTAGAAATGAAGTTTGAGACGTTCATAGACATTAACTCATGATTCATGAAGTGTTTTGAAGTAGATTGATAAGGGATGAAAGCTCATATGTAGTGTTTTGTCAAAACGGGTATAGTTGACCCATCTACGTGTAAAGTAGGTAAAGACAAGTCAACTCAGACTCTCAGAGGGTTGGGATTATAAATATCTTTAAACAAAGATGATTTTGAAGTTATAAAAGTGTTTTGTGACAATTAGGAAGGTTTTTGCGTTGATTACCCATTTATATGAAAATTTTACAGCTAGTAACATAATATTCTCGGGCTTACTTAAGGGCTCATTAAAAATGATTAAATTTCAGTGAAAAGTAATTAAGGATTTGCTAACTAGTGTATCTACGACACTCGTTATTAAACATTTAATGAAGTTTTTATTTTTCTAAATAATAAAAAGTAACTGATAAGAAAAAATGCACTATGCAACTTTTTCTATTTTTAAAAATAATTGTTTTTAATATTTTAAAGTTCAACATTTAACTTTTTTGATACATAAAACGAATAACTGTCACGCTCAAATCATCAAAGGCAAGTGTTAAATGAGTCGTTTTCATGTTTGAAAGCTGGAAATTTAGTGCGCACCGAACCTGTTAAGACACGATATGTCAGCCTTAATTTCATGCTTATTAATTCAATTCAATAATTATTGTTTAAGGGGTAAAGTTACTCTTAAATTAATAGGGGTTAATCTTGTTTAGGAAAATAATAATGAGTGATTTATACTTGTTGGCGGTTCCCTAATGGTGTGAACTATTTATTAGCTTCACGCCACCAAGTGTAAAATCTGAGTGCTTGTGTATGTTTTTCATTAGGGTTTTAGGTGAATCATTTGAGAGGTATTTATAGGCCTCTTGGGAAGGATCCAGAAGCTGGAGGTTAACGGTAACAATAACGTTAACGGGCAGCTGTTATAGCTTGGACAGACGTGCAACGACTTCTGATTTAAAGGTACAAGTACGGGTTGTACGTACTAGTGCACGTTCTTATTTGTACTATTTGTCTGTGGGCTGACCGCAACCTTTCTGGCCAACTGGCGGAGCCTGTTGGCTTAGCTTAATGTTCTTACGTTCCGACCTAAGCCTTAATGAAGGCTTCGGTTTGTCATTAGCACATGTAATCCGGAGGGTCAAAGGTTAAATCGGAGGGTCAAGGATGGTACGTCGTCAAGCCCCCCAGCCTAGCATTATGTTCTTGCGTGATGGTAGGGTAAAGCTAAGTGTGCTTCAAAAATTGTGATTACTGCGAGTAGGTCCGGAGGCTGTAATCCGTAGCCTGCCGTGTATTATCATACACTCTTTCCCCCCTAAAAATGAAAAAAAAGGAAGAAAAACAAAACTTTTGATTATGTCACTTTACTTTTGTTTTATTCTCATTATGGTATCGTTAGTGGGGGACACGTTTTATACTCGAAAACGGCTGTCATAAATGTTGGCAACTGAAGAGTTAGTGGAAAACACGTGCTCGATCCTTACGCTATTCTGCTTCGACACGTCTCATCGTATGAACAGTTGCGTCTCCTTCTCCCTATAAATACTCACTTTTTCCATTCACTTCTTACGTTTTCCCTTTTTCTCTCAAAATTGCGCCCACTTTTCTCTCAAATCCGTAGCTTCCGTAGCCTCTGTGTCTTCTGTCTTCCTCTTTTGTTGTGATCCTCCGCAGATGGGTGTTTTAGTTTCCGCTTTTGTACTTTTATTATGGGTAATAGGAAGGATCTGTGTATTAGTTTTTGTAGCGTTTTGAAGGAGGAGCTAGTTCAATTTTTGTCCGACCATAGGTTTCCCTTAGGCTACCATTATACTGTTCTGCGCCCCTCCGACAATGCGAGGATGGTTCCGGCAGGAAAAGTGGTGTTGTACATGGCCATGTTCGAAATAGCAAACGTCCGCTTGCCGTTCACTACCTTTTTCCTTGAGTTTCTTAAACACTTTAAATGCCATATCTCTCAACTGACCTCTTTTGGAGCCCTTCGAATAACCATGTTCGAAGCCGCTTGCCGTGCTCGCAATGCGGAGCCTACGGTGGGTAATTTTCGTAAGTTTTATTGTTTGGGAGCCGATGGGGATTGGTTTACCATCCAGAAGAGGCCCGGCTCGAAGCTGTCGGAGTGCATATATGGTGTAACCGCATCCATAAAGGGATGGAAGAGGAGGTTTTTTTATGCGGATGCTTCTATTATTCCCGCCAAGTATCCATCTTTGTTAACTATGAAGGGCAATGCTCGTGGTACATTGGCGGACACGTCTACGGAAATTGAGTTTGATAAGGAGTTGGTAGCACAACTATGCAAACCTCCGACACTAAGCCGGACGTTTCCGGAGGCTGTTTTATATTTGGCGAAACTGAGTTCCGTTTGGGCATATCATCCGGCCGTTCCCAGACTTGTAAATAAAGAAGGGGAGGGTACGGAGTCTCCGACCCCTCATATTTGGCCTATAAAAGTTTATTTTATTGTTTATTTGTTGTAGCCATAGTTCCTTTGTACTTGTGTATTTTGTTTTGTTGTTTTTATCCTCTCCTCTCTTTTTTTTTTTATATATAAGCTTTTAACTTTACTTTGTTTTGGTTTGCAGTCATGGACTTTTTGTCGTATATGGGTAGCGACCTTGAGGACATCGATGCTGTTCTGGATATTCCGGAAGGACAGACGGTTCCAGAGGTTCCGCGGGCATCATTTGAGCAGGAGGTTACTGTTTTGCAAGACACTCCGGAGACCATCAAACGTAAGAAGGAGATTGAGGAGAATTTTGCCCAACAACTTTTGTTAAACAAAAAGACAAGTGAACAAGATGAAACTGCCACTAGTGGGGCTTCCGGCCAGAGAGCCAGCCGGAAGAGGAAAGTTGAAAAGAAAGCCATCCCCAAATCTCGCAAGAAGCCTAAGCCACAAGGTGATGTAATATTTGAAGAAGCTACTGGTGGGAACGATCCGAATGCGGAGGAGGGGGAATTCGTTGCGTCTCCTCCGAGGCATGGAGTGGGTAAAGGTTCTATGGCAGTGAGAAAATTAAAGAAGAGCTTGCCTGAAGAAGTTCATGATATTGACGATTCTGATGATGATGATGATGAAGCCTCCGCTACGGGCGACCATGAGCCGGAGCATTCTCAGGGTGACAAACCTCCTTCTCAGCGTATTCCGGAGGTTCCCTTGTCAAAGAGTCCGTACAAGGTTAGATTTTCTAGGATTCCTTCCGACAGTTACTTAGAGAAGGATGAGGAAAAAGAAGATTCTGTCTCCGGTATCATGGTTCTGGCCCGCCGTCAGGAGGTGGCCTTGTTGTCCATTGAAGAATTCCGCAGCTCTACCAACGAGACTACCATCCGGCATATTTCTGAGCAGGTATATCTTTGTATTTCCTTGTTTTGTTTTAAGTATCATTATTATGTATTATTTAAGGCTACGCCTTACTTGCTATTTTACTGTTCTTGTCAGAATGATTTTTGGCGCCGTTGGGATATTTTGGAAGCTGAGAAAGATGACTTGCAACAAAAGAATAAGGCATTGCGCCGTAAGGTCAGGAAGTACGAGCTGGAGGATCCGGAGCTTCAAACAGACAAGGTTGCCAACATGGAAGCGGAGCTTGTTATTAAGCAGCAGGCGGAAATGGCGGAGCAGGAGGTGTCTGTGCTCCGGAAGAAACTTGAAGAGGTGACGTTGGAGAAACAAAAAGTGGATGATGAACTTTACGAGGAGAAAGCAAAGGTTGAACAACTTGGGCTAGAAATTGATGAACAAAAAGTTAGGGAGAGAGATCTTCGAAATAAGGCGCTAGAGCTGGAGCAGGATGTAGAGCGACTGTCACTGGACAGGGCGGAGCTAGTTCGAGGTATACCCATGATTTTTAACAAACTTCGTTCAAGCTCTGACTTCGCCAAGGAAATGGGGGCCGTTCAAAATTGTGCACTGGCTGTTGGTTTTAACAAAGGTTTGGTAAAAGCAAAGGCGCAGGCTCCGGATTTGGACATTACGCAGGTCCCGGGTTATCAGAGGGGAGCTTTCGCAGCCTTGAAAGAGGCAGCAAAACAGTTTGCTGAGAGGAAGTATGCTTATCTGGACGAAATTGTCTCCAACCCTGACCTCCCGGCTGCGGATATTCTTGCTATGAATCCTGTTGGGGCTTCCGGCGCTTCCGGTTCAGTTCAAGCGACTACATCCTCCGCTGCTCATTCAGGTTCTGTTGTTCATAACTCTTGAGAGTTATGTGTTGGATACTTTGTCATTCCTGAACAATTTGTTAAATATTTGGTCTATAAAGCCTTTGTTGGCTAGCACAACTTTCTTCCCTTCTTCTCTTTATTTTTCGTAGGCTACGTGCTTGATGGTGATAAGCCGTAGCTAAGACAATATATTTCTATGCATGCATGCATGCTTGTTTGTTTTTATTCTTTGTTAACACTTTGCATGATTTTTTTATGCGCATGTTTTATAGTTGTATGCTTTGGATATTGTATGATGTTACTCATGCCATAGGCTATTTGGTGTTATGACCGTAGCCTTTTGTTAGGGCCTTTGTGCATATAATCTTTGTTCCATTTTCGTTGAGAAGGAAAAAATTATTATTTTTGCCAAGCCTTGGGCTTACATGGTTGCCAAGGTATTTTGGGCTTATGCTTTTCATCCCGAGGGATGCTTTTAGATGTCTAGGAATTGTGGTTCCGTTTACATCTTTGCAAGACTATTGGGGTCCTGTGACGTGAGGTTGCGAGCCTACACGTCTGCTTACGGAGGCAAGAGCCAGCAGTAGCGTATTTACATTTGCACAATAGTTTCGGTACTTAGAAAAATTTCTAAGGTTTGTTTGCATAACTTTTCACAAGTTTTGCGTTGCTTAGGCTCCGGTTGGCCGTAAGCTACAGTCATTTTGTGATATCTTATCATCGATGCTTAAAAAGAGTTGTTTAAAGATGTCGCGATACTTAGGCTCCGTTTGGCCGTAAGTTGCGATTTGATTAATTTTACTTGGCCTTAGCCTGTTTACATGATGGGAGGCCGTAGCCTATTTGATAAAATAAAAGTAAAAATATTAACAAGTAGCATTTTTTTAGTTGTGAGCCATTCCAAGTTCGTGGGAGGTCTTCTCCTTAAAGTGTGGCTAGTTTGTAGGATCCATTGCCGCAGGCTTCTGTCACTTGGTATGGACCTTCCCATTGGGGTCCCAGCTTCCCAACTTTCTCTGCTTTACTTGCATCGTTATTCCTGAAGACGTAGTCTCCGGGAAGAAAGGCTTCTTTCTTGACCCTTTGGTCATAATACTTCTTCATTTGTTTTTTGTATGTTGCCTCTCTGATGGAGGCTACTTCTCTTCTTTCTTCAAGCAGTTCTAAATTCTGTCGGAGTTGTTCTTCGTTTTCACCCTCTGTATTAAACCTGCGGATAGTTGGTACACTGGCTTCGGCTGGAATCATGGCTTCGGAGCCGTACACGAGGCTGAATGGCGTTTCTCCATTACTTGTTTTTGGAGTTGTTCGCAAAGCCCATAGTACTTGATGGAGCTCATCTAGCCATCCATTCTGGCATCTTCCCAATCTTGTCTTGATCCCTTGCACAATCTGTTTGTTCATTGCTTCTACTTGTCCGTTAGCCTGCGGATGGGCTACGGATGTGAATCTTTGTTGAATTTCAAATTACTGCAAAATTGAGGGAAAATTCCTTGACTGAATTGTTTCCCATTATCGCTGACTATGACTTGTGGGATTACGAATCTTGTCACGACCTGCTCCCATACAAAATTTTCCATCTGCTTTCCTAAAATGGTGGCCAAAGGTTTGGCTTTGACCCACTTTGTGAAATAATCAACAGCTACGACCAGAAATTTGATACGTCCCGGAGCCTGTGGGAAAGGTCCGACGATGTCAATGCCCCATTTAGAGAAAGGCCACGCTGCTGTTACTGGGATGAGCTCGTTTTTGGGAGCCTTCGGAACTATAACATGGACTTGACATGAAACACAAGCTTGAATTTCTTTCAAAGTATCTTTGTGCATGGACGGCCAGTAGTACCCCATCTTGGTGATTTTGGCCACCACCATTCTAGGTCCAGCGTGGGCTCCGCAGAATCCTTGGTGTATTTCTTGAATAATTGCCTTTGCTTAATTTGGGCCTACGCATCTTAACAGTGGTTCCAAGTAAGATTTTCTGTAGAGGCCTTCATCTCGGAGGGTGTATTGTGGAGCTTTAATTCGGATCTTCCTTGCCTCTTCTTTGTCTGCAGGCAGCAGTCCACTTGTCAAGTACTCTATAATTGGTGTCATCCAAGTTTGTCCTTCTTCTTCCACAGGTGCCACAACAATCTCTTCTTCAATAGAGCTTTTTTGCAACGTTTCGACAAGAACTTCTTTAGTTAGATGAGCGAAAGAGGTGGAGGCTAGCTTACTCAGAGCATCTGCTATTTTGTTGCGGCTCCGACTCACATTTTGTATCCGGAAGCTCTTAAATTTTTGCCTTATCTGCCTCACTTTTTCCAAGTATTTCTTCATTGCTGGCTCCTTTGCTTCATACGTCCTATCTACTTGAAAAGCTACTATTTGAGAGTCTACACAAACATGGATGTGATCCACTTTCATTTGATTCGCGATTTGCATGCCTGCTAATAGTGCTTCGTATTATGCGGCATTGTTTGACGCCGTGACCTCCGCAAGGAAGTCTGCTAGTATTTGCCCCTTGATTGAGTTTCTAGGCTTGAATTTAATTTCG
Source organism: Erigeron breviscapus (assembly GCA_034093135.1). Lineage (NCBI taxonomy): Eukaryota > Viridiplantae > Streptophyta > Magnoliopsida > Asterales > Asteraceae > Erigeron > Erigeron breviscapus. The sequence continues at coordinate 74,116,566 of CM067175.1, read as the reverse complement.
TGCTCTCCGAGTTCAATTGCCCATTTTGCTAATCTTCCAGAGACCTCCAACCTAGTTAAGACTTGCTTGATCGGCTTGTCTGTCAAGACCTGGATAGGGTGCGCCTGGAAATATCGTCGGAGCCTCCTAGCTGCATGAACTAAGGCAAGAGTTAGCTTTTCAATTTCTGGATACCTTGTTTCCGGAGCCTGCAAAACTCTGCTAACATAGTATATCGGCTGTTGGACTCCCTTTCTGTTTGTTATCAATACGGCACTTATGGTTTCACCGGAGGCTGCCAAGTACATCTGGAGGGTTTCCCCTGGAGCCAGAGCTGTCATTGTCGGCAGTTGGCATAAGTAATTTTTTAACTCGGTGAAAGCTTTTTGGGCTTCCTCCGTCCATCTGAAATGTTGTTTTTCTAAACAACCCTTCAACGTATGAAAGAAAGGCACAGATCTATCTGCTCACTTGGATAAAAAGCGATGAAGGGCTGCGAGCTTGCCATTGAGGCTTTGGACCTCTTTGAGAGCCTGCGGGGGCTTCATATCTTGAATGTCTTTGATTTTCTCTGGATCTGCTCTAAATCCTTCCTTTGTGATTATGTGCCCCAAAAATTGACCTTCCTCCACCCCAAAAGAACACTTTTTGGGGTTCAACTTCATATTGATGGATCGGAGGGTTTTGAAAGTCTCTTCAATGTCTAAGAGCATATCTTCTTCGCTTCTGCTTTTAATGACCATGTCATCTACATAAGCTTCCAGATTTCTTTCTATTTGTCTCCCGAAGGCTTTATCAACCAACCTCTGATATGTAGCTCCGGCATTTTTTAAGCCAAAAGGCATCTTTTTGTAACAATATATTCCCTCGGACGTATAAAAGGCTGTTTTGTCCTCGTCGTCCGGATGCATCTGTATCTGGTGGTAGCCTTTGTAAGCATCTAAAAAACATTTTTGCCGGAAGCCCACAAGTGATTCAACCTTCCAATCAATTTCCGGAAGGGGATAACAATCTTTAGGGCACGCCTTGTTAATGTCGGTGAAATCGACACACATTCTCCATCCTCCGTCATGCTTTTTTACCATTACTGGGTTGGCTACCCAGCTTTGGTACTTAACTTCTCTGAGGATGCCAGCTTTTACCAAATCTTCCACCTGTTCCTTCGCAGCCTTGCTTCGGTCTGGAGCTAGGCTCTGACGCTTTTGTTTGATGGGCTCCAGATGTGGTCTTGTATTCAGGCGGTGTTGAGTGTCAAAAGTTTCACCGTTTATCTTCAATTCTCTGGGGACGCCCGTCATGTCCGCAGGCGTCCAAGCAAATACATCTTTGTTTTTATCCAACACTTCTTTCAACTTCCTTTTGTATTCAGTTGGTAACTACTTGCCAATCATTATGTGTTGGTCTGGATACTTGCTGTTGATGAACAACTTTTCTGTCTCTATTTCAAGGTTTTCATTCTTGCTTGAGCACTCTCCGGTTTTCGGAGCCCTAATTTGAGCGCATTGTACCTCCGGCCGGGGTTCGGTTTTTACAAAACCTACCCCCCTTGGAGTTGGGAACTTTACGACTGCATGAACTGGGGATGACACCATACCCATTTTTCTCATTGCTGAACGACCAAGTATGACGTTATATGGGGATTCTACCCTTACTATCACGAACGTCAAAGCTTCCGTTCTTGTTCGCAATTATGTCTTCCAGTGGCACCGCTTTTGCATCTGGAGCTTCGATCACTGGATTTTTGCCATTGTTTTGTCTTGGTCCCGACTCCTTGATTCCCTTCAGTAACATCGAGTATTTTCCTGACTTCATGGCTTCTTCTACCTTGTTCTTGAAAACTTTGCATTCATTTGTTTCATGGCCATAGCGATTGTGGAATTCACAATATTTAGACATGTCTTTGTTCCGGAGGTTTACTTTCATCGGAGCCTTCTCCGCTGCCAAAATGTCACGAGAATTCTTTGGAGCATGCTGGAGAGTAGAGTGACTTCCGGAGGCTCCTCCTTGTGATCTATTGAATGGAGCTGTTTGGAACCTTTCGTGCCGAAAGTTCCTATTTCTTCTGTGTCTATCGAGGCCCTTTCCGTAGCCTGGACCTGTGACTCCGCCCGCTGTTTCCTTGCCTACTAGAAATGTGTAAGTCTTGTCCATTAATACTGTGTACTCTTGCGGCAAGTCTGTGGAGAGGAATTCCACAAGGGGCTGAAACCGTAGCCCATGGACAAAACCTGAAATCTTCTGATTTTCACTGAGGCCCTTCATCAACGCCGTCTCGTCCGTGTAGCGAGTTATAAATTGCCGGACACTTTCATTTTCTCTTCTTTTGATATTGTGGGCTTCTATATGCATTTTCTTGTATTTTCTCTATTGGCTGAAATGTGAGCGGAATTTTGTTTTCAAGTCTTCAAAATTTGCTATGCTTCCTTCTGGCTGCGCGTCTAGCCATCCACGCGCCAAATCTTGCAATGTAAGAGCAAACATATGACAGGCTATCGGAACGTTCCACCTCTGCATCCGGATCATCCCATTGAAATGTTTCAAATGGTTGTCTGGATCATCCTTTCCATCGTACATTTCTATCCCCTTCGGTAAGCCTCCCTCCGGCAGCGGATAGTCTTCGATCCACTGCACAAATGGTCCCGGATCTGTTTGAATTATCATATCTTCCTCACTTGGGAACCATCCCGAAGGCGGCGGAGCGTGCCTCGTAGTGTTGGGAATGTGTGATTGAGAGTAATTTGTATTTTGATGTGGAGTATTTTGTGTTTGTCTTCTACTGGGTTGCGGGGTGGAAAAATGAGTGTGCATGTTCCGCGACCCCCTGGTAGGCTGCGGTGTAAAGTACTGTTGAGGGTTTGTATTTGAATAATGATTGTATTGCGGAGGTTGATTACTGTAAGCATGATAGTTATGGTTGTATGTTTGGCCTGTTGTACGAACATATTCCTCCGCCATGGGCGGAAGGTTTGGGCCTCTCTGGTATTCTTCATTTTGGCCATTGAAATTTCTTCTTGGGGCCTCATCAAAATGGACTCTTGCTCCTGGTCTACCGCCGGAGGCTCTGTGGACGGGTGTTTCTGCTTCAAAATCTTCTTCCGTCGCCTCCGTTTCATCTGAGTACGTGAGTCTTGTTCGTACACTTTGCATATCAATCTGCCTGAGATACTCTCTTAGGAGTGGTGCGAGCTCCTCTAACTGCTGGCGGTCGGAGGAGCCAGCGGTGTTGTTCTTGAGGTTTCGAAACCCGGAGGTGACCGTAGATCACCGTCTTCTGCCATTTTCGTACAAGATTATTGTGGTTTTAGTGCGGATGGCGCCACTTGTTGGCGGTTCCCTAATGGTGTGAAGTATTTATTAGCTTCACGCCACCAAGTGTAAAATCTGAGTGCTTGTGTATGTTTATCATTAGGGTTTTAGGTGAATCCTTTGAGAGGTATTTATAGGCCTCTTGGGAAGGATCCAGAAGCTGGAGGTTAACGGTAACAGTAACGTTAACGGGCAGCTGTTATAGCTTGGACAGACGTGCAACGACTTCTGATTTAAAGGTACAAGTACGGGTTGTACGTACTAGTGCACGTTCTTATTTGTACTATTTGTCTGTGGGCTGACCGCAACCTTTCTGGCCAACCGGCGGAGCCTGTTGGCTTAGCTTAATGTTCTTACGTTCCGAACTAAGCCTTAATGAAGGCTTCGGTTTGTCATTAGCACATGTAATCTGGAGGGTCAAAGGGTTAAACCGGAGGGTCAAGGATGGTACGTCGTCAATTTTCATTTTAATTTGATACAAACTATAAATGCATATTTTTCATATTTTTAAAAAGTCGAATTTCATTGAATGTACGATAACTAGTGCTCCAGTGACACAAGTTAACAAATCCAAGTAATTATGGACTTGGAAGTTAGATCCAAAGAACTCCAAAATGATATCACCCACACGGCCACACACGAATTAACACACGACTTTGTATTTCTCAAGCATTCGATACTTGGATTGAACTCTTATTAATTTTTATTTGTAGTTATAATGAAAAATATTTGTTATTAATTTATCTTGACAAGATTAAATTTTATTGTTGAATATTTTTAATTCAAAGTATTTACTTAAGATGACAAAAAAACTACTCACAATATATGCCCTTGTTATAGTTAATTAATACAACTAAGATTGACTCGTTATGAGGTCATTCATTATTCTGATAACGAATGAAGACACTGTGAGTGTTCTTATATGATAAAGCTTTAAAGAAAGACGATGGTTGAAACTATATAATTTGTTTTAAAATTTTAAGTGTGATATTCTTTGATCGAAAAGACAAAATAATAAACATATGGTTTTGCATATAGTTGCAAAAGGTATGGGGAAACAAACGGTAGTGGGTGGCTAGTTAGGGGAATATGAGGGATTTTGTCACGCTAAATTTATTCCAATGTTGTGCCCATTTTTGGAAGGAAACAACAACACGTAGGTGATGTTAAGAGACACCATACACATAACATTAAACTATCATCCTAACTACAAAAAGCAATTATTATAAGTGTTATAATCTTATAGAAACAAAACCTTGTACTAGCCTATTGCCCTATCAAAATATATATAGTTTAGCTCATCTTTAAATTATATTAAAAGATTTTCGCTTTCTTCAACTATTACCTTAAAAACCATAGTTTACATAAACTCCATACTACTACGAGTACTTAATCACTTTTTCAAAATAAACATATAAATTATATTAAAAAATAATTTGAAGAGATAAATAGTGATCAAATAGATATAAACCAATCATCAATAGATGAATTGGTATATGGTGGAGCCTGAGACTGAGAGGTCTTGGGTTCAAATCCTGGTGTGAGCAAAATGCTCCCAGGAATAGACAGGGGTTTTCCCATAATGGGTTTTCCTCTGGAATTGAAGTTGGATATATGAAGAGGCATGCCACTGAGCCAAATTCGCGGTTAAAAATAAAATAAAATAGTGATTCTCTATATATAGAGGAAAGTTGACTTCCTCAATCTATAAATTTTCTTAAATACAGAAAACCCATTAGATATGGTTTTTGTTGGTTTATAGAGATAGAAGAGATTATAAAGGATATGGTAAGGTAACCTTATAAGATATAATTAAACAAGTCTGAAAAAAGACAAAAAAACTAAAAAATAAAACTGAACTACTACTTTATCAATCAAATGTTATATATTTATTATTCTCTATGCATTACTCAACAATTACAATGCGTGACCATCCTGAGGTAAAAGAAAGCATCAAAGGATCAAGAACAATATACAACCAAGACTATAAAGGAGAAGATATTTTTAGAACTTTTTTTTAAACAACTACTACTGGATAGCTAACTAATTAGTGTCAAATGCAATCTTCAATTCACATAAGGGGTAAAAAGAATGAGAAAATCAAGTCTTCAAGATTAATGATGCACAATGAGTGGATCTGTTTCAAGTGAAGAGCAATCCGAAGGTTTCTTTATCAAATCAGACACCACAATAACTTCAAGATTATTAGCTTCCATGGACTTCTTTGTTTGATGATTCTGGTTTGAGACCGGTAACGTCGAATTATTAGAACAAGATGGTGATTTTGTTAACTCTTTAGCTCTTTCAACTTGAATAGTCCAATCTGTTTTACAAAGAACATATAACATGACCAATGCACATGTTCCCTGAGCTGCAAGCAACCCTAACCAAAGTCCCGGAAACCCCAATTTCAAAACGAACCCCATAACGATTGCAACCGGCATTCCAACCAAGTAAAATGAACACAAGTTAATATTAGCTCCAATGGTTGGTCTTGCACTTCCTCTCAACACCCCACAACCTGTTGTTTGAGGACAATTTCCTAGCTCACATAGTCCCACAATTGGCAATGCAATTGAAGTTAGTTCAAGAATTTCTGTCTCATTAGTAAATAACCTTCCCCATTGATGCCTCATCAATGTTGTGAACAACATTGCCATAAGGCCTAACACTATAGCACAAAAAAGTGAAACAATCATCGAAATTCTAGCCTTAGCCGGTCGGTTAGCCCCTAGCTCATTCCCAACCCTAGTTGACACACCAAGGCTCAATGCGGATGGAAAAACATAAACCAAAGATGTAGTTTGTATTAATATCCCCATTGATGCCACGGTTGCTTTAGGGTTTACTAGTAACCCACACATTATTATCATTAATTCGTACCACCACCATTCGAGACAAACGGATACACAAGTTGGAATTGCTAATGCTAGCAAAGAAGACCATCCACGGATACAATCACTACTTGGTGCAACCCAAGAATCTTTATAAACACCCGAAATATAAACAAATGTGAATAAAAGAAACAATAAGTTGAGATTTGTGAGAACCATTGCAATTGCCACCCCGGAAATCCCCATTTTGAAATACCCTACTAGCAAAAAGTTGAGTGGGACATGCAAAAGGACCGAAACAGCGGAACAATAAGTTAACGGTAGGATTATGTTTTGAGCTCGAAGATAAACACGAAGAGGGTGAAGAAGAGATAGCAAGAAAAGGTCAGGAATCGCGAAAACGATAAAAGTATGAGCTGCTGATGAGATTTCTTCATCTTGTCCACACCATAATAAGATTGTTTTCATGTTGAACCACATGAAAGAAATTGGGATAGAAGTTGATAAAAGTAGAAGAACTGTCCTTTGTAAAGTTATTCCTAATAGTTTCATTTGTTTAGCACCATAAGCTTGACCACAAATAGGTTCCATACCCATGGCTAAACCCGAAATAACGGAGTAACCGGTGATGTTGGCGAACCCGATGGATAGAGATCCTCCCGCGAGCTCGAGTTCACCAAGATAGCCAAGAAACAACATGGAGATCATAGCTCTTGAATATAGTAGTAAACCGGTTATGGCAGTTGGTCCTGAAATCTTTCCAATGGCCTTGATTTCTTCCAATGCCTGAAATTTATGAAATAAATGGTCAATAAAGACTAAAGATTAAAGTAAAGGTTGTTTGTTTCTTAATCAACATTATTGACACTAGAGTCTAAAGACTACTTATAATCTTGAAATTTGTTAGACTAAGTAACTATGTATGCTTCTAGCATCATGCTACCCCCTTACAAACATATGATCAAATGAATTTTTTTTAATATAGAGAATAAGTAGTAGTAGCATGCTGCTAGCTGCATATAAGTTATCCCCATAAGAATTTCGAAAATTAATTAGGATTATATTATATATATATGTGTGTGTATGTTTGATGATTTGTTACCTCACAAGGGGTTGGCCATGAATGAAGGTGATTATCATTATCATAAATAGATTTTGAGGGGTCATTATTATGATGATTGTTAAAATGGGTATCCTTGGAAATGACATAATTGGATGAGGAAGATGGTGTTGGGTTACACATGGCTAAAAATTTTGGTGTTAGGGAAAGAGGGAACTAACAATATAGTTTAAAAAACAAAAAAACTATAACACAAAAGTTAAAGATACAAACACAAAAACAAGAAAACAAACAAAAAGGGAGAAAGAGAGAGTTTGTGGTTAGTTGGTAGCAAAGCAAAGTACTACTAGTAATAGTTTGTGTTTTGTTTTCTTAGGGAAAGAAAGGGAAGCTTTAGGAGGAAATTGATGTAGTGTTGAGGCCATAGGAGTTGGGTATATATATACATATAAATGGGTCGGGACCTACCAATTTGTATTGCTCCCCACAAACTTGTCACTATTAGGAAGAGTAAGAGAGAAAGAGATGCCATCAAAAAGCGGCTCAAAAAATTGTTAATTTGCTCCAACAAATTAAGAGAGGTGTGTGAGTGGGGGCCGATCCACATCCTTTCATCTTGCTTTATAGACACATATGTATATTAGTGAGTAACCCGTGTGAATGAACAATATCGTTGTATGCTGCTTTATATATGTTTAACTAATTTTATCATGCATAAAATAAGGTGACATATGTATATAGGAAAACTTAATCTTATACAACTACAACTCTAGAAGTAGTATATAAGATAATGAGGGTTATACAAAACAATTAACTTCTTGTGTATGTATCACTTTCCTAATGATCCGAAAGTGACTTGTAAAATAGCGTGCATTAAGGAAAGCTTTTTGTTCTGCCTTTACTCAACTATCATTTATTTTCATAATAAGAAAAAAACATGATATGAGATGGAAACTTAACGACGACAAATTATCGTCGCTAAAGATCCATTAAATGACACACACACAAAAAATCAATTTTTGACTTTTGTAGTCAAAGTAAAATATGTCGTTGCAAAAGTCGTCACTAATTAGGTTTTAAAATTTTATTTTGATTACCATTTGCCTCCAAAAACAAAAGTCTCCGCCTAGGCTTTAGCGATAATATTTCAATTCCGTCCCTATGTGTAATTTTTAAAATTTTTTTTAGTTTTATGTTCTCCAATGGAGAAATTCTTTAGCTCGTCTATCATTTAGCAACGACAAAGTCTTCGCTATATGTGACAAATACCCTGGTGATAAAAAATATTAGTGTATATTTTGTTCGTGAAATACTCTTATTAAAACTGTCTTTCTTGGTTTGTATAGTTTTCATGATGTTTGCTTGTACATTTTGTCACTATATTGATTATGTTATGAGTAATTTGTATGATTTTTTTGTTGGTTTATTTTGTTTGTTTCTGTATATTGTTGGTATATATATTTATCTGTTGCTAAGACTGATTTGCGACGAAAAGGTAGACATATAGTGACGACACAAAGATGTCGCTAAAAGGTGTTTTCTATTGTAAATTATAGAACAATCTTAATTAAGGACGGTTTGAGTATTTCGTCACTAGGGCGTCTTTTCTTAAGGTGTTTGAGGTTTGGAAGCCACAAGTAGGAGGCATTGCTTTTTGGCTATTAACCATCTTAGTAGTCGTATTATGTACAACAATATTGTTAACGTTCATGAAACTTATATAAAATTAACTTGTTTCATTTTAAACATATGCTAGAACTCCATGAATACTTTTTTTGGAACTAAGCATACTATTTTAATTTTAGAATCTCATCGTGAGTATCAAATTGATATATGTCAGGATGAAATGGGGATGCATTTGTGGTAGTGAATGGTTGTCTCTTTGAGGAGCTCATAGATTGCCAAGGAAGTTCTGATATCTTATCTTGTGTGACAGCATTTCTTTGAAATGCATAAGTCCCATCAAATGATTGGTGACATAAGAAATAGATATAATTTGGTTCAATCATATCAACTGAACTCTTATAAGTTTGAATTTTATCAAAAATCATACATATAAGTGTATTGACTGTTATGGAAAATAATTGGTGAAACTTTCAAAATAGTAATCTACAATCTACAATATATATATAACAAAGTCTTAAATTCTTTTATGGAGAAGTAAGTACTGTTAGATGAGTTCTAATTTTTAATCACAACCCTTGATTAAGATAATAGTATTGTTCTAAATAATTGAAGAAAAAGACTTGAAACATTTATAGTAAGGATAGCATATAAAATTTCTATTTCACCGCCAAAAGAGTTTTGCCCATGAGTTTTAATTTGGAGATAATGTTAAATGTCACTTTGTGGTTTCTTTTATTTATGGTTTTATTTCTCCTCTAACTTTAACTATACATACAGTATATGAATATGAATTCACCTTTTATCTGTTCGTAAGGATAATCTTTAAAATTTACTTCTTTTTAGGTTCCCTTATCATCCACCCAATTTCTTGCAAGTTGCAGCCGCTATTAGAATAATTAATCTTTACATCAAGGTTTGACAAGTGGGATTTTGTGGATGGTTTGGAATTGAAGTGTGAATCCATGTAAAGATTTTGACATGACCATGGCCTATATGGCATATATATCATATCTACCAAAATACGAGTTCATAAAACATGAGTTTAATTTACATGCTATATCTATCATCTATATATCTTCATTTATCACTTACACATATGACATGGCACATTTTGATAAATAGTTTCCCTCTTGGCAAATGTCGTTTATATATTTCGGTATAGCATGTAAAAATTTCACACTAGCTTATTACGCGGTGCTAAACTCCTAATAGAACATGTTGATTTTGGTATTGATGGAGGATGGTGAAAATCATATCTTATTGTGTTAATGCATCAGGCCGGTTAACAATGCTTGAACAAAAGTGGTACCAAGATAGGTGACATGGTGGCTTGAAGTGGTGGCCATGGAAATGTTGGCATCTATTAAGCCAACCATATTTATGCATGTTGCATTAAGAAGGGGACCATAACCAGAAGCTCTCCTTGTAATCCTTGCTTCTTTTGCCCTTTCATGATATGTCCAAGTCACTATTTTCATTGGAGTACTATATATTTTCATTTTAATTAACTAGGACATTGTAGCATAGGTTATGTAACACAATATATAATAGTCTGATTAGTTAAATAAGTTTTCAGCCTTTCAAAAAAAAAAAGAAGTTAAATAAGTTTTCTTGGGTGCATATATAGTTTCCTAGATAATTAAGTAGTTTAAAATGAATGTAAGCAAATTGTTGAGATTTGCATAGATTGTACATGTGTATTTTATTTGGCAACTTCTAAAATTACTAATACCATGTTTGCCATGATCATATATGACTTGCTGATTCAATAGACCATCTTTGAGTGCCAAGAACAATGCCCTTTGACAACATAAATGCCCTTTCAAGATAGTTAGCGAGGGCGATCGTCACATAGAAGCAAAAAACTTTGATTACCAATATATATGACAACTTAAGGATGACAACTTCATGAAAACATGTTTTACATCATTTATGGTCGATGTAAATTGGGACTTAGCCGGTAGAGTAGCAACCTTATTGGTTTCTTGATCTAGCTATGATGACCTAATTTCTAACAAGCATTAGTTTTTGATATACGCTTTGATGTCCCCTAATAAACCACTCTACATCTCAAATGGAGGCTTTGTTTCATCATCAAACTCTCTATTAATGTTAATAAATTCATATGGTATTAGGTTTTATGAAATTCTTGGGGTACGTTCTAGCTTTTATTTTAGAACATAGCTAACGGACAATGATAAGAGCTCATCGAGTTGAGTCACCCGAGGTTTACCCACTACACGGAGGTTCGAATCTTGTCAGGTGCAAATTAATATAACCCACCCTCTATTATTAATCCTAGATTTTAGCTAGAGGGAGTCTAGTGGAGTTTTTCCTCTAATGCCTCCTTAGGTTGGGGAAGCGGGACCCAGTTAAGACAACCGACTTCCCTTGCTGATTGGACCCTCGCCTTTGGATGATGGACTGTGTTCTAATTTAAAGTCATTATTCCAAAACAAAGGTATGGATATAAATGAATTAGAGATGATCAGGTAAGGCACAATCATAAGGTGTTTGATTTATGGATGTAAGAAAGGGGAACAGGAACAGAAGACTACGTGCATCCTTGCAAACCATTCAACTTGTGTCGCATTTCTCACACACCAACACATATTGGGGGGCAATTGGCTCTTCGTGTATTTGCTCTCTACCCACATTGCCAAAACAGGTATCAGTTTTGGCTTTATCCCACAGATATACTTTCTTGAAATTATTACCAACACTACATAAAAGAGTAGTATTGTAGATATTTCATTTCACTAGTATTAATAAAAATCTTTAAATGGGTACAAAACTTCTTAAAAATGGTGCCATTTTGATGATATATACATGCATGTTTTATAAACTTAATCTTATAGATTCTGTTACATGACGAGAAACTTCTAGGCCTTAATTAGGCATTGTATCTTTAGTATAAAATGTACTTTTAGTACGGTATTTATACATCCATTTTAATGCACCAAACAAAAGTTGTATGGAGCTTTAAGCACTTAATTGTCGATGAATATTTGGTTTTGAGTGGGGGGGAAGTGGAGAGGAAACAAGAAAGATGCAATTGCAATAAGATGGCATTAAAGTTGACAAAAGAGGAAGTCTCAAACCAAATGAATTGTAAAGTTATTGCCAAATCAAATGCATTTCGCTAATATAGCATCAATCTTTTGGCATCCATATTTGCCCTCTTATATTCGTGTAAATTGATCACTTAAATCGTCTTTAAAGAAACCTTTTCAATGACATGAGGTAATCTATAAGATCAATGAACTTCTGTTGGACCCTTTTATTAATTGTTAAGACTTGTTTTAGGATTTTAGTGTAAATCTGAGAAATTAGGTTTATTTCTTTTGGACCGCCACAAACTATGCTTTAAACAGAGAACCGATTCTAGGCTCTTAAGCATGAAACGATACAACAATTTAGCAGCATCGCGATGGTTGGGGGTTAACCGCCTGGAAGACTAGTATAAATAGGTTAGTTTGTTTTTAGTTTATGTAAATCATTGTGTAAATTTGTTTTGAATGAAATGGAACCAAATTTCTTGATAAATCTTGTGTTCAATTCGATCCTGGTTGTGAACACCTGTTATCAACAACTTCATGTATCTCTCTCAAATCTTCTGTTATTACATTTACATTCTATTAATAGATTGATATCAAGTATTAAATATATGTCCTTGAAGACCCTATGCAAGCCTTCTACATTTTATATCGATTGTTATCATATACTGACACCTATTCCGCGACACCCAGATATTTGTAACATACATACTATATTTGTCTTAGTATGTGTGTATTTATCCAAAATGGAAGGAGTCTATCTACTCTCGGTTATTGGTAACACTGTCTACATACACCACCCCATATCCAGCTCATGACAGAATCGGGTATTCTTATTGTGTGTAGTTATTCAAACACGTTTGGATGTTTATGGACCTGCATATGGAAAACATTCTCTTAAATGGAACATAAAAGAGATGCAAAAAAAGGAACTTCAAGGATCAATGTGCCTTTCAAATCAAACTTTTTATGAAAAAAATGCCCACCCATTTTGCGAGTCACTTTGGCTAATACTAATATTCCTGCTAGCAAGAAATTAAAAAATAAAAGAAAATCTTATGAGGCTATAAGAGGAAAAAAAGATACATTCTTGACAAAGGGAATAATTATAAAAATGCGTCGTGGGTATTGGCTAACAAGCGTTACAAAGGTGTTATTGCCCGTAAAGAACTTGTTCTGTTCCAAAGCTAGGAATAAAACAGAATAATTGTAAAGATGAAAGCAGAGGAGGAAAAGGGTGCGCATAAAGGAAGCATTCTTTCACTTTGGGTAGAAATCTTATCAAAAATGGACATCTATAATCAGCATATTTCCAGTTGTATAAGCTTGTGGCCGACGAGTGGGTTTCAAGCCGTTCGTACATCGCTTCTAATAAGAATCAAAGCATCATAGTTGAGTCACTAATATGTTATCAATATTGTCACCACTTTAATTCAACAAAAGGGTGTGATTTCTAGATTGTAGGAAACCTGCTTAATACACCAAAGCTCACTGTTAGAGAAAGCAATTTGCTGATTTTGAAACATTCAGGTATGATTGGGTAGATTCGGATTATTTACTTTTATCTCTAGCGTGTCACACATATAATATTCCGGGGTATAGATCTAACCATCTCAACTCCGTGTTTCTGGCATGCTATAGTTATTTAATCTCTCGACGAGAATGGAATATTTTGTTAATAGCTTTAAAGAAAATGGGTCCAATGATTCACAAAATATACTAGACCCATTTCTGACATTGGACCCATTTTCTTTAGAGCTATTATCATGGGCCCATTGTAATCTATTGCGTTTGTTTTAGTGCATAAAACATCCTGGCTCATGAAACATCCGGAGTATAGATCTAACCATCTCAACTCCGTGTTTCTGGCATGCTATAGTTGATTAATCTCTCGACGGGAATGGGAGATTTTTTTAATAACATTAAGGAAAATGAGTCCAATGATTCAGAAAATCTACTGGACCCATTTCTGGCATTGGACCCATTTTCTTTAGAGCAATATCAAGGGCCCATTGTATTCTATTGTTTGTTTTAGTGCATAAAACATCCTGGCTCATGAAACATCCGGAGTATAGATCTAACCATCTCAACTCCGTGTTTCTGGCATGCTATAGTTGATTAATCTCTCGACGGGAATGGGAGATTTTTTTAATAACATTAAGGAAAATGAGTCCAATGATTCAGAAAATCTACTGGACCCATTTCTGGCATTGGACCCATTTTCTTTAGAGCAATATCAAGGGCCCATTGTATTCTATTGTGTTGTTTTAGTGCATAAAACATCCTGGCTCATTTTATTCAAACCATTAAATTATCATATAAGCAAATATAGTGTTTGTAATCATATGAACAAATACGGTTTCAGGTATGCGACATTTATCTTCCGGCAACATAAGTTACATGTCTTGTTGCAACCCGTTTTGACCTGTCACCGACATAGCCCACTAATTTCGTGTGAGTGTTTTCACTGCAGATAGCAAAGAATCTGTTTCTCAAATATAATTATGCAAAATCTCATGCCACTTTCATCATATATATAATGATACACACCATGACACCATGGTACGGATGCATATAAAATAAAAGAGACGATAGGGGAGAATCGACTCTTTGAAAAAGGTGGTAAATACATAAGTCATTATAATACCACTAAAAATCGTTATTAAAATATAATGATATTGTCATTATAATTAGTGACTTATAGTGACAAAAGTTGAGATTATGTGTTGCAGAATACTCAGTGAAAAATACAAAAGGGAATACAATCATAGCTGATGAGTGTCAAAATTTGGGGCTTTCACAAAATGGCCAAGATGGCTACAAGTCCACTGGAAAAGGCTGCAACTGCAAAGGCTGGTGAGTCATCATAATAAACAAACCAACTGGTCCCATGGTCCAGTTTCTCAACTTATTAATTCATGTACAAAACATCCAACAGATTAATTGAAATAGGCTAAAATCTATAGGAATTGTGTTGAAGTTATGCATTGATTATTACTTGACATTGCTTGCAAGTACCATGGATCACTTTCTGAATTAGTTCAAAAGTTTATTGGACATTTACAGGATTACATTTTGACAAAAATAACTGCAACATCAATGAGTACTCTAAAGGATATGTCACTAAGACAAATAGATAAGAGACAAGAGAAAGGTGGTGATACTTAGGAGGGAGGGAGCGCCTTGGTGAGTAATACGCTACCTCATGGATATTGGAGCAAACACCGCTCAGGGGGAGAGAGCGGGAGGTGAGTGAAAACGGGAGTGGGCTCACACTCTCATTGTCGTTCCTCTCTCCTTGATCTCTTTGTTTGTGTTTTTATTTTTTACTTTAGAAAAAATTTTAACAGTTTTTCGATTGACAATCCTAACTTGCATAAAAAGCTTGTACCTTCCATATTAAAAGTTCACCAACTGAATTTTATGGTAAAAGTACAATTAACTTATACACGTTAATGACAGGCCTATGTCATTAGCAAAACGCACCCATTGAAAAAAAGGGTGAGAGATGGGTGAGTGGAAAAGAGTGTCCTAGTGATTAACATCCGTACGAATGACATTTTTACCAGAACTCTTAAGTTCAAGTCCTTCTACATATAATCCTGGGGGATGATCGAGAAGAGTACGAAAATAGCCACGAGATACCCCTGGGGCTATATAACCTAAACTTTATCCGTTTACACACATATTATTGGACCGGATTAAAGCAATGTAGAGCAAATGTGGTCGCCAATGTTTTTAATACCGGTATATACTGGCCGGTATTACCGGTACCGGAGGGTACTTCGGTATAACTATCCTGTTAGTTTGTCCGATATCTTTACCATTCAATACCGTCCGGATTTTTGAGTGGATTGCAATTGTATTTTGACTATTTTCGTTAAATTATAACAAGTTTTGTAGGAGTTTCATAAAAAAAAAAATTAAATTAAATTAGCCGTATCGGCCGGTATTTCCGGTAATACCGATAATACGGGAAAAAATTACCACCGGTACGACCAAAATACCGGTTTTTAAAACATCGGTATTCGTTGTACTTTATGAAAAAAATTCTATTTAGTCACTCTACTATAACTTTTTTATCTCGATAATTTATCTCTTAAAACATGTTGTATGTTTATAAAAACTGATGTAATAATACTTACTTTTAAAAAATATCTATAAGTGTCATGATGTATACCATTGAACGTTTTTTATGTACATCAAGCCTCTAATGCTTTAGCCCTCTATGGATTTAAGCACATTTGAATAAATTTTAACAAAATAAATCATATGTGTGCATGTGTATCCATTTTAATGCAAGTTCATCTAACAGGATAAATTCCGATTCCTAATTGAACACATTTTACAACACCCATGTTAAAAATATCTAAGATTGGAATATTGGATGCATGTTATATAGTTATGTGTGCTTGTGTATCCATATAAGTGCAAGTTCATCTAACTGGATAAATTCTGATTCCAATTTGGCTATTTGACAGATTCTAAAATACCCATGTCAAAAATATCTAAGGCTGGATGGTTTAAGCCCATCCTCTAAACATATAGCAGATGGCCCAAAAATATCTTATGGATAGCCATCACATATACCTATCGTCGTTTATATTTTTAATTTAACACAGATGTGGCCCAAAAGTATCTTTTTGGATACAGCCAAGATAGCTGATCTTTATGAGTTTATGGATAATAATAATATATCGATTAGATAAAAGGCATAGAAAGTTATATTTCTAAAAGAGATGATATTAAAGTATGTTGGAAAACGTAATGTCAAACACGTGTAAATAAGGATGGAGAGAGTAGGTTCGGGGTTCCATCGTGCCGCTCGGCAATAGGCAGTAACACCGCCGCCGCTATATCGGCGAAGCCAATCGGGAAAAGAATTCGGGGTATATCACCGAGGGAGAAAAAGAGTGAGGCATTTTGGTTGAGTCCTAGGTAGGAAATCCAAGTGTTTCCATAAATTTAAAAAAAAAATTTTTTTACTACTTTTTAAACATTTTCACCTTCATTATCTATATCTATACTATCTAATAAAGAGAAAGGTCATTTTTTTCCTTTAAACAATTCAGCCTTTGAATTACTTTTTTTACCTCTAACCTTTTAACACCTATATACTAAACCCTAAAACTGTTGGAGTAGATTTACATTACATGAAGTCCATGTCAGCATACTTGGAGCTGTTGGAGTTTCATTTAGCACGTTTTATGTTTTCAATTAGTTCTTTTGAATAAGTCTTTATGAGTCCAGTACGTGGTAGTAGTGGTAGTCCTATTCTTTAGGTCAGTTGGAGTCTTTCCTATTTTCTAGTATGGTCAGTTGTTTTTCTGTTTGTACTTTGCCTATATAAGGCTATTTTGCATTAATGAATATTATCAGTTTTGAGTCACAAATACCAGTGTTTACTTTAACATTTGGTATCAGAGCAGAACTACGATCATAGTGAGTTCTTTGTGAGAGCAATCATGAGTGAAGAGAATTTGAAGATTCCTGTGTTCGATGGTCATTACGATCACTGGAGAGAAATAATGGAGAATTTGCTGCGTGCAAAACAACTGTGGGATTTGATCGATCCAAGGATCAGAGAACCAACAGTTGGTGTCGCTTAGAGTGATGCTCAGAAGAAGAAATTGGAGGAATTGAAGATGCAAGATCTACAGGTGAAGCACTATCTTTACCAGGCTATTGACCGAGTCACTTTTGAACAGATTTTGGATAGAAAAACATCCAAATCTATATGGGATTCCATGAAGCGGAGGTTTGAAGGCAATGCCCGGGTGAAGAAATCCATGCTGCAGAAGCTTCGAAGAGACTTCAAAGTTCTTGAAATGAAGACTGGTGAGACTATTCCAGAGTATTTCGCGAGGGTTGTAAATGTTGCTAATCAAATGAGAAGCAATGGTGAACCAATGCCTGATGTTAATATTGTGGAAAAGATCTTAAGAACTCTCACCGAAAAGTACATGTATATCGTTGTCTCCATTGGAGAGTCCAATGATATTGAGCAAATGACAGTTGATGAGCTCCAAAGCTCATTGATTGTTCATGAACGGAAGTTTAGAAAACCTGAAAAGGAGGAAGAGCAGGTTCTCAAAGTCGAGCAAGGTGAAAGTTCAGGAACAAGAGGGCGAGGAAGAGGACGTGGCAGCCCGCGTGGAAGAGGACGTGGACGTGGTAGGCTCTCTTTCAACAGAGAAACGGTGGAGTGCTACAGATGTCATAAGCTTGGACATTTCTCTTATGAATGTCCAGGTTCCAAGAAGCAAATTATGTTGGGTTCGATGAGGAGGAAGAAGTGATGCTGATGGCACAAATAGATCCAGTCAATATCACCCCGGAAAAAGAGGTTAGTGTGTTTATGGCTCAAACTAGTGAAGAAAGAAATTCTGGTTTATGGTTTTTGGATTCTGGTTGTTCAAATCATATGTGTGGGGATAAAGGGAAGTTCTTTAACTTAGATGAAACATATTCTCATTTTGTGAGATTGGGAAATAATGCACGGATGGCAGTGGGTGGAAAAGGACAAGTCAAACTTTTATTTGATGGGGTAGGATATGTTATCAGTGATGTGTACTATGTGCCTGATTTAAAAAATAATCTCCTTAGTATAGGACAATTGCAAGAAAAGGATTTAACTTTTATTATTAAAAGTGGTGTTTGCAAGATCTACCATCCAGATAGGGGTCTACTATTTGAAAGCTACATGACAAACAATATGATGTTTCCCCTTCTTGCACAAGCAAGTACCATGAAGCCCCACTCACGTGATTGCCCCAACAAAAGTGAAAGTAGTAACCCACTTGTTCAAGATAGTGATAAAAGCTTCTACACTAGTGATGGAGACATTTCTAGACTTTGGCATGAGAAGTATGGTCACCTCAATGCAACAAGTATTGGTCTTCTCCAACAGAAGGCTATGGTGATAGGAATGCCAACTTTCCCAGTAAATGAAACTTTATGTGTTGATTGTTGTGTTGGAAAGCAAACCAGGAAACCAATTCCAAAATCCAGCAATTGGAGAGCAAAAGAAATTCTAGAGCTTGTGCATTCTGACATATGTGGCCCAAATAAACCTACATCTCATCATGGAAAAAGGTATGTGCTTAGCTTCATAGATGACTACAGCCGTAAGGGATGGGTCAATTTGTTGAAAGAGAAATCTGAAGCTTTTGAAAGCTTTAAAATCTTTAAAAGCAAGGTGGAAACAGAAAGTGGTAAGAGGATCAAAGGGTTGAGAACAGATATAGGAGGAGAATACTTGTCTCAAGAATTTAGAGTTTCTGCTTGGCTCATGGGATCAAGAGACAGCTGACCACAAGCTTCACTCCTCAACAAAATGGCGTGGCGGAGAGAAAGAATCGTACGGTGATGAACATGGTGGTGAATTTATTAGCAGCAAAAGGCATGCCTAAGTTCTTTTGGGCAGATGTGGTTGTTTGGAGTTTCTATATTCTAAACAGGTGTCCAACTAAAGCTCTTAAGGACATAACTCCACAGGAAGCCTGGATTGGAGAGAAACCTAATGTCGAAGATCTAAGGGTTTGGGGATGCCTAGCACATGTTCATATCCCAAAGGAAAAGCGTACAAAACTCGACAATAAGAGCAAGCTATGTATTCTTGTTGGTAAGAGTGAAGAATCAAAGGCATACAGGTTGATTGATCCTGAAACTTTGACTGTGGAAGATAGTAGGGATGTTCTGTTTGAAGAAAATAAAGGTTGGGATTGGAGTAATGATGAAAGAAAGAAAGATGGTGATGTTCTGACTTGGAAAGATAGTGTGGAATTTGAAACTAGTTCTGATAATGAAGGTACCGAGCTGGCTGATCAAAACTCTCCAACTGAGACGAATGGTGAAAGTGATGTGGCCGAATCAAGCAATGCAAGATCAGGGGAGGGTAGACAGAGAAGGCAGCCTGCCTATCTGCGTGATTATTACACTGGAGATGAATTAAATGCAGTAGAAGTGATAGATCAGGAACCCGTCACTTTTGAAGAAGCTGTAAGAGAAAGTAAATGGAAAAAGGCCATGGATGCTGAGATAGAAGCTATTGAGAAAAACGATACATGGGATCTTGTTGAACTACCGAAAGGAGTAAAGTGCATAGGTGTGAAGTGGGTTTTCAAAACAAAGATCAATGAACGAGGTGAAGTCGAGAAACACAAGGCTCGGTTGGTCGCTAAAGGTTGTGGTCAGGAGTACGGTATTGACTACACGGAAGTTTATGCACCTGTGGCGAGAATGGATACCATTCGGCTTATGATTGCCATGGCTGCACAACGGGGTTGGGTACTACTACAGATGGATGTTAAGTCTATGTTTTTACATGGCGTTTTGGATGAAGATGTTTATGTGCAGCAGCCAGAAGGATATGTAGTTAAGAATGAGGTACATAAAGTGTTGAGTCCCAATGTTTGTTGTAAATTTAATGATGACAAATCTGACCTATAAACACTTAGTAATCTTTTGGTTCTTGTAATCTGATCTGGGTCAGACTAAGCTGACACAGCTTGCGATATGTAACTGACCCAGATCACGCTTCATGTTCGTAATTGTAATACTATATCGAAGCTAGTGTTATTCAAGCTGCATCAACAACATTAAAGCATTCAATCCAAGTCGAAGAGGAGGATTGAAGATAGAGGACCAAACTGTTAGTGGAAGACAGATTGGAACTGGCAGTCAGCTTGGAAACACTTAGGCAGATTGGTGCCGTGACAAACCGCCCAATCTGTGTCAACAATCAAAGTGAAGATAACAACCTGGATTGAAGATAAGGACTATGACGTGACTAGGAATATTCCTAGTATCCAGGTTGGTGGTTGTTTACATATGCGTGTCCACACTCTTATTGGACGATGAAGAATGTGCAGCTGTACGTGGGGGACCACAAGTACGATGAAGGCACGATTGGTTATTCTTTTGATCGTCCAATACAAGAAGACTACGTGGTTGATTTGGACACCAAGTGACGAGGAGCTTTCGCCTATAAAAGCAACACTCCTTGTATGCATATGTGTGGCAATTCCTGAGAATCATTCTTCACACAAAGTTTCTCTGCTCTTACACACAGCTTAGTCTGTACGAGATTCAGCTTGGGTTGATTCTCTTGAGCTGAAACTTATTGATTGTTGTTTGTCATTTCATAGGGTTGTTTAGATATTTGTAGGCTATCTTTATTCCGCAACAACCCTGTAATTCTTTGTATAGATTATTTCTTAATAAAGAGTTACATTTGAAAACCGCAATCTGTGTTCAAGAATGCTTTTATTCTCTACTGCTTTACTGTTTTAATGATTCTTGTTCTTTACATGCATTAAGTATTTTGAGTCTTAAAACGTTGCTTAAAAGTTTGTAAAGTTCGAGAAAAGTTGTATTCACCCCCCTCTACAACTATCCTGTGTACAATATACTTTGGTATATTGATACACCGTGGGACGTATCAATTGGTATCAGAGCGGTGGTTGAGAATTAACTTGACTTGATCCTTGCATATTTTCATTATAGTAAAGCATTATGTCATCTTTTATTGATAATGGTTCTTCAACCAGACCACCCATGTTTGACAAAGATGATTTCAGTGGGTGGAAAGGTCGAATGTCTTTGTTCCTTGAATCCATCGATAACAATATGCCTGACATCCTTCAGGATGGTCCTTATGTTCCTACACAGACTGTAGTGGTTGAAGCTGTGGTTAGGGAAGGTCATCCAACCATTCCTGCCACAGTTAAATCCATAGTAAAGGATAAGGCAGATTGGGGGGATGAGGATAGGAGAATGGCTAACTTGGACGTGAAGGCCAGAAATTTCATTGTCCAGGCTGTACCCAAAGACCTTTATCATTCAATAAAAATGTGTTCTACAGCAAAGAAAATGTGGGGTACATTGACTGTCATGTTTGAGGGTTGTTCTACTTCCATGGAGTCCACCATAACTACCTTAACAAGGAAGTATGAGAGATTCTTCTCTTTGAGAAATGAATCCTTAACTGACACTCATACCCGCTTTAACTGCTTTACTGGTTAATGATTCTTGTTCTTTACATGCATTAAGTATTTTGAGTCTTAAAACGTTGCTTAAAAGTTTGTAAAGTTCGAGAAAAGTTGTATTCACCCCCCTCTACAACTATCCTGTGTACAATATACTTTGGTATATTGATACACCGTGGGACGTATCAATTGGTATCAGAGCGGTGGTTGAGAATTAACTTGACTTGATCCTTGCATATTTTCATTATAGTAAAGCTTTATGTCATCTTTTATTGATAATGGTTCTTCAACCAGACCACCCATGTTTGACAAAGATGATTTCAGTGGGTGGAAAGGTCGAATGTCTTTGTTCCTTGAATCCATCGATAACAATATGCCTGACATCCTTCAGGATGGTCCTTATGTTCCTACACAGACTGTAGTGGTTGAAGCTGTGGTTAGGGAAGGTCATCCAACCATTCCTGCCACAGTTAAATCCATAGTAAAGGATAAGGCAGATTGGGGGGATGAGGATAGGAGAATGGCTAACTTGGACGTGAAGGCCAGAAATTTCATTGTCCAGGCTGTACCCAAAGACCTTTATCATTCAATAAAAATGTGTTCTACAGCAAAGAAAATGTGGGGTACATTGACTGTCATGTTTGAGGGTTGTTCTACTTCCATGGAGTCCACCATAACTACCTTAACAAGGAAGTATGAGAGATTCTTCTCTTTGAGAAATGAATCCTTAACTGACACTCATACCCGCTTTAACGCTTTGGTTAATGATTTAGCTGCTGTTGGAATTTATAAGAATAATAGTGTTTTAAAGAGCAAATTTCTTGATTCTTTACCTCCTAAATGGAACAATTATATTTCATCTGTTAAATTAAGTGCTGTTTACAATGATCTTGATCTCCCTGGACTCTTTGGTTTGCTTCATAACCAAGAGTGTTCAGAGGCAGAAAAATTAATAGCTATGGGTGATTCTTATAGTCAGCCTGCTGCTGCATTTGTTGCTTCCATGACTGAACACCCTAATTCTGTTAGCAATGAGATCATTCCATATGTAAATGATGATATTCCTGTGATGTCTAACCATAATTCTGTTTGTGCTGAATCTGAATATGAGAAATCTGATGGTGATGAACTGGCTAATGAGGTAGCTATGTTGGCTGAAAGGATCAGAAGGAGATCCTTTAACAAGTTTAAAGGAAAGGGAAGAAGTGGCCAAGCTGATAGAGCCAAGAAGCCTTTTGATATGTCCAAAGTCACTTGTTACAAGTGTGGCAAAACTGGACATATGGCTGGTGATTGTAGATCCAAAGAAACTGCTCAAGCTGTGCCAGCCAAAGGTGGAAGAGGTGAAAAATACTCAAAGCTCAAGACTAAGTACAAAGCCTTGAAAGCACAAATAGCTGAGCTGACTGAGAAGGTGAACAAAAATGAGAAAAGTCTTGACTTGTCCAAACTGACCATTACCCAGTCTGTGTCAGATTCCAATATTAAAACAAACAAGAACTCTAGGAGAATGAAAAGGAAAGTTAGAGACCACAGTGTTCCAAAACAAAAGGTTAAGTTGTTAAAGAATGAGAAGTCTGGTTCTCAAGGAAGTGTGTCACAAACCAAATCTGAGTCTATTTCAAATATCACTAAATCTGACTCTGACAAAATGATTTCCAAATATGTTGAGTCCAGAACTAGTGAGGTTTCAATTGATGCAAATTTTCTTAAAGATGTTTCTAATCCCAAAAATGTTGATCAAAGAAAATTAAGAACTGAATGTCAGAAATCTGGAATAGGCAAAGGTTTTGTTCAAAAGGAAACCTTAGTTGTTGCTAAAAAGAATTTCAAATCTGGTAAGGGACAGATCAAGCAACAATGGGTATCCAAATGTGATAAGAGTCAAAGTTCTACGACCCAATCTGAGTCAGACCCTTTGGTCAGCTCTGGTGAACCCATCTCCAGATGGGTTCCCAGAATGAACTAATCTCTTATTGCAAATGCAGGGCAGTCATGATGATAACACCTGGCACTTGGACAATGGTTGTTCCAAGCATATG
This sequence comes from Erigeron breviscapus, assembly GCA_034093135.1. Lineage (NCBI taxonomy): Eukaryota > Viridiplantae > Streptophyta > Magnoliopsida > Asterales > Asteraceae > Erigeron > Erigeron breviscapus. The sequence goes on along the minus strand of CM067175.1, from coordinate 74,092,674 downwards.
ACCGGATGTAAGTCCCTGCTATGTAACTTTAGGATTCGCGCTGGTCCTAATGTTACTTTTGGAGATGATTCTCAAGGAAAGACAGAAGGTGTTGGTGTTCTTTCGAATGGTCCTCTTACTTTCAGAAGAGTCTCTTATGTTAATGGTTTGAAGCACAATCTGATTAGTGTGAGTCAGTTGTGTGATGCTGGTTATGAGGTGAGATTCAGGTCTGATAAGGGGATTGTTCTTGATTTAGAAGGCAATGTGGTTCTGATTGCAAAGAGGGATGAGTCTTTGTATTCTTTTGACATGAGAAATCCAACTGTCACAAGAGAAGTATGCTTCATGTCAAAGTCTCAAGATGAGCTGAATTGGTTGTGGCATAAAAGGTTGTCTCATATGAATTTCAAAGACATCAACAAGCTGTGTAAGAAAGAGTTGGTGTCTGGTCTTCCAGTGATCAAGTATGAGAAGGACAAGCTGTGTGGTGCTTGTGAGAAAGGCAAGCAACATAAAGCTACCTTTAAGTCTAAAACCTGCTCAACCATTGATAATTGTCTGGATCTGCTTCATATGGACTTGTTTGGACCAATGAGTACTCCATCATTCACTGGAGTGAGGTACTCCTTGGTTATTGTTGATGAGTATTCAAGATACACCTGGGTTTTCTTTCTTAAACACAAGAGTGATGCTGCTGACACAATCATTGATTTTATCAAGGAAGCTGAAATTCTTTACAAAAGGCCTGTTAGGCAGTTAAGGAGTGATAATGGAATAGAATTCAAGAATATCACTCTTAACTCTTTTTGCAGAGAAAAGGGAATTTCACAAGTCTACTCAGCTGCTAGAACTCCTCAACAAAATGGTGTTGCAGAAAGAAGAAACAGAACTCTTATTGAAGCTGCCAGATCCATGATGGCTCAAAACAATGTGAAGTCTCATTTCTGGGCTGAAGCAGTACACACAGCTTGCTTTACCCAGAACAGATCCCTCATTGTGAAAAGACACCAGAAGACTGCATATGAACTTCTTAGGGGGAGAAAACCTGAAATCGGTTTCCTAAGAATGTTTGGAAGTTCTTGCTATATTCTAAACCAGAAAGACCACCTTGGTAAGTTCGATGAGAAGTCAGATGAAGGTTTCCTTCTTGGATATGCAACAATGATGAAAGCCTACAGAGTGTACAACAAGAGAACTAAAACAATTGAGAACTCTGTAAATGTAAGCATTGATGAAGGTTGTTCTAAGCCAGATTGCTCTCCTCCTGAAGATGAAGACTTCAACTTTGAAGAACTGGCTGTACCTGAGAATGAGCCTCCAACAAATCCTCCAGTTGGAGCAAATAATGCTCAAACTCAGGGGGAGCAACTTTTAGAAGAAGAAGAAGCAGTTCCAATCTTTGAAGATGCTCAAACTGATCCTACTCCTACTGAAGTCATAGTTCAGAATCCATTTAATGACTCTTCAACTGGTTCAGACTCCTCCATTCCTGTCCAAGCTGATCAGCCTCTTCCTCAAACTGATCATGCTGAACCATCAAATCTGAATCAGTCCATTGTCACTGTTACTAGATGGACAAAGAGTCATCCAATTGACCAAATCATTGGTGATCCACTCTCTGGTGTGAAAACAAGAAGAAAGGCAACAGGCAACTTCTGCATGTTTGTCAATTTTGTAAGCAAGGTGGAACCAACTGAGGTTGATGAAGCTCTGGAAGATCCCTCTTGGGTTAATGCAATGCAAGATGAGCTAACACAGTTTGAAAGAAACAAGGTTTGGGAACTTGTTCCAAGACCTCATCACAAGACTGTGATTGGAACCAAGTGGGTCTACAGAAACAAAATGGATGAAGGGGAGTTGTGACCAGAAACAAAGCAAGATTGGTAGCTCTTGGTTACAGACAAGAGGATGGAATTGATTATGATGAGACTTTGCACCAGTGGCAAGATTAGAGGCAATCAGAATGTTTTTGGCCTTCTCTGCTCACAAGGGTTTCAAGGTCTATCAAATGGATGTGAAGAGTGCTTTTCTTAATGGAAAGTTGGAAGAAGAAGTCTATGTTGAACAGCCTCCAGGTTTTGAAAATTTAAAGTTTCCTGACCATGTATTCAAGCTTGACAAGGCTCTCTATGGGTTAAAGCAAGCTCCAAGGGCATGGTATGATACTTTGTCTAAATTCTTATTAGCTAATAAATTCAAAAGAGGTAATGTTGACAAGACTTTGTTTGTGAGAAAGTATAATGGTGATATTCTGCTGGTACAAATATATGTAGATGATATAATATTTGGTTCTAGCAGTGAAAGACTTTGCAAAAAGTTTTCAGAATTAATGTCTAAAAAGTATGAAATGAGCATGATGGGAGAACTAAACTATTTTTTGGGTTTACAAGTTAAACAGACTAAAAATGGAATTTTTATAAACCAAGGAAAGTATGTTAAAGACCTCTTAAACAAATTTGGTTTTAGTGATTGCTCACCTATGAAAACTCCTATGGG
>CM067175.1:74027373-74089196 GCA_034093135.1 Erigeron breviscapus | reverse complement strand
CCACTACCTGGAAATAATCTGCGAACACAACACAACAAACAAAACCTTAATAGCACCTGAGGTACAATTAAACCAAACTAAAAATAAAACAAAGCAAGTAACTTCTCCGTGCAAAGCACGAAAAAGGATCGATTCATAGAATCTCAACCAAAAGTACTTAAAATCAATCCCCGGCAGCGGCGCCAAAAACTTGATGTGTGAAATCTAGTTTAATAATTTGTAACAAGATCTACCGCTAACTGACTACAACACACTTACGGGCAGTGTACCCGTTCGTATGTAATATAGCTAACTGGCAAGACCAGGATCAAACACAAAGACTGAATGTCGCACTTAAGTTTGTAAAAATGTGAAACAAGTAAAGGTTTGGGTGTGACCGAGTTGTCACTTTGCGTTTTGAAAGCTAAATAATTAACAAGTAAAAGTACTCAACCGGTATTAGCGAGAGCACACGAAAATAGTTTGATTTGTAAACAATAATTAAAAAGCCATCTATGTCGAATCCGCTCCACAAAAAGTCTAGGTTGCATATAGGTTAAGCTCAAAATTCATTAATGTTGGTGATAATAATCGTGACAAGACAAAAACACAAACGGGTGCACCTAGTTTGTAAAATCGACTCAATCACCTAATCAATTCAATTTCTTGCAACAAGTGGTACCACCATCCTATTACAATTCCTTGAACTAACTAGTTTGTTTGATTATTTAAATAACATTTTTATCTTTGTGAAAGAAACGTGGTACCACCAACCGTTAAATCCACTTAACAAAGTAATTTCTATTAAACTTGTATCTTTACTATCATACCATGACCTAGCAAGAGTTGTTCATAGACAAACAACTAAAATAATACTTGTATTCAACTAGTACCACTATCGAAGAACACAAATACCACCAAGAACACAAGATTAAGTAAAAGAAATCACTTGATTAAGATCTTGACAAAATGTTAAGTAAAACCAACTTGAATTCAAAATATTATGCAACCATAACTAATTGTTTCACTTCATCTTCATAGATGTATAAAGATTTAGCTACTCATAATGAAAATAGCTAAAGATTCAAATAAAAAGGAGAACATAATGTACCAAAATAGAGAATAAGTTCAAATTGAGGTAACAATCGAGCTACAATCACTAACAAGAGCCAAAATTAATCTTCAAGTCTTCAAATGAGTTGGAGTAGTGTAAAACCCTTGAAAAACGGCTGGAGAATAAGTGGGTGAGCTGAAGTATCCAAGATTTTTTTGTTTAGGGTTGAGTGGGGGCTGGTATTTATACCCCAGGAGAGAAAAAATCCGTCAGGTCATGTCATACTCGCGCCGCGAGTAGTCAGGTCGCACTGCGAGTGGTGCCAAAACTGGAGCATTCCAATGCAGGGATTTTTGTTGCGTCGTGATTCCCTGGTCTCGCGCCGTGAAGGAGATTTTGTGAAGGCTCGTGCCGCGATGAACCCTGGTCGCGCCGCGAGTTGCTTCAGTTCTTGCTTTTCCAGCTTCGTTCTTCATCATGCTTCATCCGTTAGTGCATATGGACCATTCCTGAACCATTTTCTATCATTTATGAGCGATGTACCTGCTGTAGATCTGAAACCACTAGCAAACACCATAACGCACCATAAAACAAGTATAAACGGCTACAAAACGAGTATAAATAGTCCAAATAAGATGTGTGAAATATGCATAAATTGAGACACATCAGTTTCGTTAAGTTCTTCCCATACAGCCATAACATCTTTAGAAAAGATTTGACCCAAATAAACATCATCAGACAAAGACTAAGAATCCAAGAAAGTACCACAGAATTACATCTTTCCCATTGTTTAGCAAGCACATCATTATCAAATGGTTTTTCACAAGTGCCATCTATAAATCCCAATTTGTTTTTGGTTTCCAAAGTAAGTTCCATTGCACAAGCCCATATTTTATAATTTTCAGTGCCTTTAAGTTTCAGACTAATCAAAGGAGTACCAGAGGTGTCACTAGCATGCAGATACAGAGGGTCACCAAAGTCAAGTTTACTTATAAGAGTTCCAAAGATGTTAATATCATGTTCAAATTCATCATTAACAGGTCTCAAATTGTCATCCAGAATATCAGCCATCTTAACAAGCAGAACAATCACCAAAGAACCACGACAGATAAGAGCACAACAATAAGAGTCAAACACAACCCTAAAGGGTAGAAAGAGCAGAGGCCAGATTCAAGGACACTTACAGTGCCTTGACAAGTATACTCTAATACCCTATCTTCTTCCAAGAAAGGTTAGAACAAGAACAAATATTGCAAGAAAGATAACAATTAAACAGAGATGACAAATAAAGATTTAAAGCAGAAAGACAAGAACCACAATAATCATAACACCTCAAAGTAACAAGAAACAACAGAGACAAGAAGATTTAATCAAATCTTATAACAAACTTGATAACAACCCTAGATGCTTCAACAACAATTTCACAATAAACAGAGATAGTCATAGAAACACACAAATAAGCAAATAAACCAGATAATCCAAGATAAACCAACAAAGAGACAGAAATATAGAGAGATCTCAACCTATAGGCCAAACCTCTTGATCTCAGAGCACTCCAAGACCAAGAAAGGGTTTACTACCGAGAAGAGTAGGAATAAGAAACTTACAGTGGGGTCGCCAACAGTATTTCCAATAATAATCAATAAGGGTCAAGAAATATACTCCAAGAATAATCAATCCCTTTTATCAAAAGATTGATTTCAGAAGAAGGAGAGATAAGCAAGATGAATAAAATCAGCCACAAATCTAAAGAGATCATGCTGATTAAAAAATCTTGCAATGTACTGCTACTAGTGGCAAGATAAAGATTCTAAAAAGAATCTAACCCTACACACAAGCAGAAACAAGAAAATAAGAACAAATAAATTTAGGGTTTTTTAATCAAAAATATTATTAGATCTAAAATATAAAAGAAGATAAAAAATATTTTGAATATGAAATCGATTTATATAATCAGTATAAAAATATAGATAAAGATTTGAGCTTAAGCTCTGATACCATGAAGAAAATTATAGATATATATGTAAAATAGACACTCAACATAGCAATGATTTTGAACGAACTAGTCATAAGATTAAATCAAAGTTTAGTTACAGAACAAGCAAAGAAATCAAACGGTTACATCGAAGAAAATAGGGTTTCATCAACAACGGTAGCTGCTAGAAGAGGTGAGACTACAGTGCCCTATCTCTTTCTATAAATACACGAGATATATTACATCCAGCCCCTTGATCTTCTTGTCTTCTACATCTTCTGTCCAGACTCTTCAATCTTTTATGTCTTTAGTCCAAGAAGGTAAACATGCATGAATTGTCCAGCATTAGTCCCTCTTTCTGGCAAAGCTTACATCCAAAGACCATTTCCTGCCAAAGCAACATTTTAAGTTAAACAACAATTAATTTGATAATTCAAGATCTTCATTTTAGATTTGTTCCATTAAAGAATTCAGGGCCGACAATATTGTAAGTTTGTTACAATATACACTATTGTTAGTAATTTTTCTATTTCAAGGATTGTGATGTTTGTTTCATGATTGAATGATAAGGGGACATTTCGATTTTAGCCAACAACGTGGTCAATTATTGGTATTTTCATTTTTAAGTGACTATCGAGCAAAAAAAGTTAGTTGGTGTTAGGTAATTTTTTTCTCAAGTTAGTAACTAAACGTCAATGCTTGGATTTAAACATCGGATTTCTAAAAAGGCAAAGACTCTCGCCTTCTTTTTAAACCAATAGACCCAAGAGTCATTAGCTAAGTGACTATGAGGTCATTGTCTCCATATTATTTTTTTTGAACATTTTATCATTTTTTTTGAACATTATTGTCTCCATATTATTTTTTTTGAACATTTTATCATTTTTTTTGAACATTATATTTTTTTGAACATTTTATCATTTTTTTTGAACATTATTGTCTCCATATTAAACAAATCATTTTGTCGTTGACTATATTGTCTCCATATTATTTTTTTTGAACATTTTATCATTTTTTTTGAACATTATTGTCTCCATATTAAACATTTTTGTTTTTTTGAACATTTTATCATTTTTTTTGAACATTATTGTCTCCATATTATTTTTTTTGAACATTTTATCATTTTTTTTGAACATTATTGTCTCCATATTATTTTTTTTGAACATTTTATCATTTTTTTTGAACATTATTGTCTCCATATTAAACATTTTTTTTTTTGAACATTTTATCATTTTTTTGAACATTTTATCATTTTTTTTGAACATTATTGTCTCCATATTAAACAAATCATTTTGTCGTTTATATTGTAACAATGCACTAGCTTTAGTGCCCCAAGGTATATATTACTGTCTTAACCTCTTTTCAAATATATAAATACAAAACCCTCATATTTACTAATCATGAATCATGATGCAAAATATTGCACCAATTAGTAATATGATAAGGTTTAATCTAGATCCACAAATAGGTAAAATCTTTATCGAGATTCAACTCTTTCAAGTCAAGTTTTATACTGTGGCATATATATGTAAAATAGACACTCAACATAGCAGCGATTTTGAACGAACTAGTCATAAGATTAAATCAAAGTTTAGTTACAAAAAAAGCAAAGAAATCAAACGGTTACATCGAAGAAAATAGGGTTTCATCAACAACGGTAGCTGCTAGAAGAGGTGAGACTACAGTGCCCTATCTCTTTCTATAAATACACGAGATATATTACATCCAACCCCTTGATCTTCTTGTCTTCTACATCTTCTGTCCAGACTCTTCAATCTTTTATGTCTTTAGTCCAAGAAGGTAAACATGCATGAATTGTCCAGCATTAGTCCCTCTTTCTGGCAAAGCTTACATCCAAAGACCATTTCCTGCCAAAGCAACATTTTAAGTTAAACAACAATTAATTTGATAATTCAAGATCTTCATTTTAGATTTGTTCCATTAAAGAATTCAGGGCCGACAATATTGTAAGTTTGTTACAATATACACTATTGTTAGTAATTTTTCTATTAAACATTATTAGTCAAAAGTTTCAATGTCCCAAACATAGAGGTTGGTTATTGTAAAACAAGTATTAAAGTAAAACAAATAAGATAATATCTTGACCCTTAGATCATGATAAAATTGATGCAAGATGATTTTCATGATGAATGATGATTTTTAATGAAGAAAACATATTGTTTTATTTATTTTATTTTAATATTTGTTTATTTTAACATATCCAAGATTTAAAGAGATAATAATAAAAGAGAAATGATAAACATAGCCCCTAAGGCTAAGTTTAATTTGTCAGGACATGTTTAAAAGTATTGTACATTTCATATAACCATCTCCTGAAAATATGTATAATTATCGGAGTACAACAATATTATACTCCCTCCGTCCCATTTTAGTTGTCCACTGTTGACTTTCAAAGTCTTTTTGTCTCAACTTTGACCGCAAATATTTTTGTTTATATTCTATAACACTTGATATAAAATATATAAATAAATTTGATTTTAAAGAACTTTTCAATGATATAACTTTCATCAAGTATTATATAATACAAACAAAAATATTTACGGTCAAAGTTGAAGCAAAAAGACTTTGAAAGTCAACAGTGGACAACTAAAATGAGACGGAGGGAGCAACTATCTAACAAAATTAACTGTAGGCAGGGGCTACATTTAACATTTCCCATAATAAAAAACAAATATAAATAAGTCCAACCAAAATTGGTGATGTCTTCTCGACAATGATTCACTCCAAAAATTACCAATAAACGCGCTTCAATTTCCAGTTTACAACCTGGTTCCTTCTTCTTCCTTCATATTCCCATTTCCAATCTTCAGATCCAACTCAAACCCCTTTAAACATTCAACTTACAATTATCCATTTATTTATTTAATTACAGTCAACAATATATACATACAACATATACATATAACATATACATATATAAAGATTTCCTTGATGATCGATGGCTTCGATTAGAAGAACACTTTCTCCTTATAGAAATGGAGGTAATACAAGTCCTTTTTCACCTAATTCTCATACTAAACTTAACCCCACTACTAGATTTGCTTCCCCTTTATCAGATTTCGGTGTAGGTGTTCGTAGATTTATAGGAGCCGAAAAACATAGTACTAATTCTAAAAAAGTTGGTCTTTTTCGTACTTGGCGTAAGTCGGTTTTCGGTTATTTCTTGTTTTTCTTGGTGGGTTTTTTGTTAGGTTTAGCCCCTTTTGGTGAACTTGAACAAAATGTTCAAAGTCACGATTTTTCTTTCGAAATTAAACGTGGTCCGGTTTTAGATGTTAAGCAAGATGTTGATCATGTTGTTAGTGATAAAGTTGAGAAATTTGATAATGTGAATTTGAAGGAAAGATTTGATTATGATGTTGATAAAAAACAAGTGATTGTTGTGACACCGACTTATGGTAGAGCGTTGCAAGCGTTTTATTTGAATAGATTAGGGCAGGTGTTAAGGCTTGTGCCGCCACCGGTGCTTTGGATTGTTGTGGAGATGAATGTGGAGACAAGTGAGACTGCAGATATACTTAGAGGAATGGGGATTATGTATCGGCATTTGGTTTGTAGTAAGAATGTTACGGATATTAAGGATAGAGGTGTTCATCAGCGGAATAGAGCACTTGAACATATTGAACATCATAAGCTTGATGGGATTGTGTATTTTGCAGACGACGATAATATTTATTCGCTTGAGTTGTTTGAGTCTTTGAGAAATATCAGGTACTTTGTTTGCTTTTTTTATGATCTTATCATATTGTTTATTCTTTTGTTTTCTTTCTTGCATTGTTATACTGTGATTATGTGTTTACGTGTGCGAGTGATTATGATACTGAATGTTGATATGCGAGCGAAAAAAAATGGTGTATGTTTGCTGCAGTTACTGATTACTTTGGTTGGTAACCTGTGTGAGCATGTATTATTCTATCATGGGGGTGTTTGGGATTGGATATTTAAACTGCTTTTTTACGTGTGAAATAACTATGGTGCCTATAGAATGCATACTTTTCTCTCTAAAATAGACTATTAATATGGCAAGCATTTTGTATGGAAATAGCATAACTTTCTCCCTAATATAAGCTGAAAGTCACAAACAGTTCATAAGCACCGCACATGTCTCCTAAAAGTAGCTTCTTAAAAGATAATAAGCCATAGGCACCTAAAAATATATATCCCATATATCTCCGTCAAGGCAGTGTAAGAATCATACATCTTCAATGAATTTTATCAGATGTGCATGAACAATTAAAAAAAAAAGACAGACTGGCATGCATGTTTAAGTGCATAAGAGAGTATGCACTATGATACTGCTTATATGTTTAAGATTCTTTACTCTTACTAGGTTAAGGTGTTAACTAAAGCTTCTTTTTTTTTTATCTTCCCACCAAAACTTTGAGAGTACATACTGGATGGCATCTTTTGGTAGATTTTGTTGGGGGGGTTCTTATCGTTGCAAGTTTTTGAAGGAATGTTTTTAGTTTGCACAGCAAAAAGTTTTAGCGGGATATGTTAAAAGGAATATATACGTGCTTTCATTCCATCACTCCATCCTTCGCTAAACTTTAAAGTTCTTGTTTACTTTGCTGACTGCAGCCGTTTTGGCACTTGGCCAGTCGCAATGCTTGCACAAAGCAAAAACAAGGCAACTTTAGAAGGTCCTGTATGCAATGGAAGTCAAGTAATTGGGTGGCATACAAATGAAAAGAGTAAAAGGCTTCGAAGATTTCATGTTGACATGTCAGGATTTGCGTTCAACAGCACCATTCTGTGGGACCCAAAGAGATGGAAAAAACCCACCTCAGCCTTGATTCGTCAATTAGACACCATTAAGGAGGGATTTCAGGTATGCATCATTTATTCTTTTTTACCTCTTGATTAATCTTTTATGTCAGGGAGTCGGTTAAAAAACGATATTAAATGTCAATGTGTGTTTACTGGTACTATGACATTTCAGGAGACCACTTTTATTGAACAATTGGTAGAAGATGAGAGTCAAATGGAAGCTACTCCATTTGGATGTTCTAAAGTTATGAACTGGCATCTTCATTTGGAAGCTCATGATCTTAGTTATCCTAGAGGCTGGTTGCTTCAGAAGAACCTCGATGCTGTTCTCCCTATCGAGTAAACGCCAATGCATGTGACCTTCTTAAAATCAGCAGTCGGAAAGAGGTATTGCTCAAGCTTCATATATAGTTGACCCTATAGATAAAAGCATCATTGAACATTCATGTTTCTCTATCTACAAATGCTTACTCACTACCCATCCATCCAATTGATTAAACAGCTGATTGATGTGGCCATGAAGAGTATACAAATGTTTGTCTGAAAGAATGATGATCTAGGAAAATGAAACATGGGGGGAAATGAGTGACAAAATCCTAGACAATTTTAGGCTAATAGTTTTTGACACCATCTAAGTTGAATAGAGATACTGCTTGATTAAAAGGAGAGAATGAGAGTTACAACTCAAATAGTCAAATGTCAGTACATAAATAGAAAGAGTTGATCTGACACCTCATGCTGGCAAGGAAAGAAATGACACAAGGGGAGGTCATCTGAAGGCAGCTTAGTTTATTTTTAGAAAGCAAGTAACTTTCAAGTTTCTCTTTGACCAAATTTCTCTTATTAACTTAGAAAGACTTTAGAAAGCATAGAAACAGCTATGAGATAGCCACAAAACTAGGTAGAAAACAATGAAAAGCCAAATAATAAACTATTTTCTTTTTGAACCTATAGATTATGTAAGTTTTTTGCTTTAACTTGAGTTTTTTTTTTTTTCCTCTTTTGTTTTGGCATTTGAACCTTCCAACATATCTGGATTGTCAATACCACTAGTTGCATGACATATGATGAATGTATTTTACAAAATTGAGACTTGGATTGCTTTGTGTTTTACAAATCGAGACTTGACTGCTCTGTATTATGTATATCATTAAACTTTTGCTATCTAAAAGTGAGTGCCCATTAAGAAGAAAGAAAAAGAGCTACCCTTCCATTAAAAACATCAAATATTATACTTAAATATAAAAAAGCTTTGATTTTGTTAGTCGCTTAATCAAAGTTTTTTCTTGCCCCTGTCTTCCGACGGGCATGAAAGTTTGCTTTTTACTACTATACCAATTGTCACCAACTTTTGGATAACTAGGTTAAAGCACAGTTTTTTCACTGCGGATCTATATCTCGATATATCTACTTCTAGTCTTTTGTGATTTTTGTTTTGGCGCCAACACTTGGGTTTACATTTAACGCATTTACCTTTCATTGATACCATAACCCATTAGATCCCTGTAAATAGAATTACTTCATGATGGTTTCGCTGGGTGGCTTTTCTTGATTAGGAATGCAAATCAGGTTCAGGTGGTGTCTGGATGTGAATTGTAGAAGTGATTATGTAAACGACTAAGGGGAGAAACGTAGGATGTTTTTTCAGTTCAGGTTACTTGGGGATGGCAAGTCTTTGACTTAGATGTTCAGGCATAACTAGGGTATCTGTGTGACCGTTTCCGAACACTTCCTCTGGCTACCCCCAAGATGTTTATCTAGGGAGGTTTGACCCTGAGACCTACTGTGAGGATATCAGGACGCCTAACTACCAGGCTGATTATTTTCTGCAATCAATAGGGTGATACTTCGTAGAAGATAGTGGTTTTAGTGTTCTTTTGGTGTTTGAATTCATAATAATGAATGTTTAAGACTTTCTGGGTTTAAATAGGAATTAATACATAAGATGACCAAAAGAACATCTTTGTGGAAAGAAGGGGACACACTTTGTGAAAGTCGAGTTTAGAATATATTTTTTATGTATTTTGAAGGAAAGAGTATAAAGTTAATGTTAGTCTTTCCTCAGGTAGTCAATTTTATAGCAGCCAGTGTGAAACTGATTCTGTGACTACTATCAGTTTATTTGAATTGAAGTTGGCTTGTCCAATCCAATCATCAAAAACTCATTACTGCATCTTTAACTTGCAGTAATCAAATCATTAGTTCCAAAATGCAAATCAACACCCCTTGAGCAAAATATTTGAATCTGATATTAAGTTTAGTTATTCATTTTTGCCATGTAAGCATCTATGAATCATATTGAAAACGCTTCTAAACCAACCTCTTGCTTCGTAGAACCATGTATTGCAAGTGATCCGAAAAGGTTCATTATGCCACCTTAACCTGTTATGGATGGAAATTAGGGGAAGATGTGATAGACATGTTTAAGAGATTCAATGCTGTAAGCTGCCTTAAGTTTTTTGTTCCCATATGTGCAACCAAAAGATTCATGACACTAATTTTGTTTATTTATTTATTTATATTCTTTATCTATTTTGTTGAAATATGTGTTTCAACTAGAAATGGACATGACACACAATTTTGCCCAAGAATACTACTGCAAGTTCTACTGTCAGCGCCATGGCTGACTTATTTTCCGAAGAAGTATAACCATCAATGACATGACATGCTCACAAGTTTCTTGCTTTTTTGTGACAGTGATAATGTAATGTTATTATTCAAGTTGGCGCATTCATCAGTTTCGAAAAGCTATGACCAAAAGCAGCTCTGCCCTTTTTAGAAGCAGTTGCGAAAGAGATGAAAGAATGATATTGGTTTCAAGTTTTATGTGAATGCTTATTCTTTTGACTATATGGTTGGTTGGGTCAGAGGTGCCATTGCCTTCTGATATTTGGTCAAATTCTTTTTAAACATGTGAAATCTTTGGTAGAGTTGCCTTGTTTTTGTACACCAGAAAAGGTGACTTGAAAATCTTGTTAATTGAGCAATAGCATATATTTTTCTTGTTTGGAAGAACAGATTGTGCCTTGTTTATTTTTTTTCCATACATTAGTCAACTTTTCTTGTTTGAATGTGATTCTCATAATATAGCATTTTTCATAGCAGATATACATTGTATGAGCATACAAAAACGCAACAACACATGCTGCATCTCTTCGTTGTCTGCTTTGCATCAGCTATTATGAGTCTTCAAACAGAAGAGCTCTACCTCGTAAAGGAGTGATTATTCCTTTATACTTGTGACTAAATAAACTACTTATAGTAATTGATATTTCTTTTGGAAACTAACAATTTTTGCTTGCTTTATAACCACATCTATAGCTGACTAAATCCACTATGTTTGAGTCCCACACAAAAGCTCTTGCTGGCGGGATCTGGGTTGATCCGACAGCCTGGTCACAAAGAGGGTTTCAAACTGTAAAAACCATCCACTCTTTGGTGAATGTACCCTGACTTGTCTGGTCATGACTTCAGGTTGATCTTTATAAATTAGCAAGTCACCAAATCTACCCCTTTCTGTATATTCCTACTCATTGATCAAGAAGTCTTGTCACATTTTTACTAGTGCTCGGAAAGTTACACCAGTTAGAAGGGACAAGAAATAAAAATCTCACTTGGAAGGCTCGTTTCTATTCGAGTAAACAATTATAGAACATTCTCTGCTGTTCAAAAAAAAAAAAAAAAACAATCATAGAACACATGGACAACTACAAATTCTCATTGCTGCTGTTTTGAACGTTTTGAACTCCCACACTATCTTGCTTAACCTATTGTTTCACTATGTTGCTTAGCTTATTGTTTCTCATAATCCCATACAACTTAGCCTTCACACAAATGGCCTCACAAGATTTAAAGAAAGCACATTAAATCCAGCAAAAATAACAGAGTTATCTTGTCATGAATAGAGGCCACATAAAGTTTCATGCCTAACCCATTTCTACTTTCTTGTTTGAACTTCAACTTTTCAATCAGCGAGCATACTTGAATATCAAACTGAAACAACGTACAGTCGTACACTCATGATCATCCTAATCTTGCCTCTCTTCGTAGGACCTGCTCCAAAAAGCCAATTAAAAGGGTTCAAAAAGTCAGTCATTTGTTAAGTAAAAATGAAAATATAATGTATGACTTCCAGAACATCCGAGGACAATGCGAGTATGTGTTCCCTTCAATAAAATGCACGGAATATAATCGCAAACATAGAACAGTGTTTATATACCTCTTCCGCAAATTTGATCAAAATGGTAGTACGAGGTCGTTGTTGACCGTCCACAGGAACAAAATGAGCTGTAACTACAGCTGGGAAGCCTGCATTATCTAAAACTCCCTTCGAATAGGAATATAAAAAATATCAGTTACACAGCACGTAGCTGGCTGGTAAATTATTTGTGATTTAAAAGTTAGTTACTTACCCTTACTATCCCAGCAACAAAAGCACCACAATTGAAGGTTCCCATGTCCTTCGGTACAGATATAAATCTAGAATAATTCAGAAAGAATACGTTGAGATTAGGAATGTTGTGAGATAACATTTGCTAAAAGAAACACTTACCTATTGACTAGAAGCTCCTTCTCACTGATCATATATTCATCTTCGTGTTCAGTGCCTTTCTCTAGAGAGTCAGCTACCTAAAATGTAGAACCATTCATTAACAATTGTCAAAGCAAAAGCATTCAACATTCATAATAAATTCAAAAACATTAATAAAAGTATGTGTTTAATAGGATTTCTGTTGAATGGGGAAAATACTACAAAAGGTGATTCTAAGATCACATATATTACTTGATATACCACAACAATGCATTATGTATTTGATGTAAAGTTATACAATTCAATGTATGAAGTAAATTATGTCGTATACAAAGCACCACCCATTCAGAGAAGCATAACTCGAAGATTGGTTCCATACAACTGTATGTAATGAGTTTCATAAAACTGTAGTCTGTAGAAAGAAAACCTTATAGAATATTATAGCAACAAACCTTTCCAAATAAAACCTTCCATACTGTACTGTGTATGAAAGACAGGATACCCAACAATCGTGTCTCTCTTCTATTACCCTGCAACATCAGGGGGGAAAAGAAGCGCAAAATGAATTTACACTGGGGAATAAGAAAATTATGCTAAATGAAGTTATCATAAGCTGCAATGATGAAATTCCTACCTACTAGCATCCTAGATTTATATATGATAATTGAATATGATATAATTACTCTCTAAGGAAAATTCAAGGCAACATTTTGTCCCTTAATATAAAAGCAATGCAGTTATAAACATATTTTGCATTTCACTCAATGTTTCACCAACACAATTGTACCTTCTCCCTGTGGCAAAGAAGCTCAAGAACACGTGCACCAACAGCATATCCAGCATCCTCCAATCTGATCATATAAGACTATAAAGCATCAGATAAAAGAAAGTTGATATTAAAGATCACACACTCATAAACGGTGACAACAAATATAGGCCTGGAAACCTATTCCTGATACTTTCAAGTTTCAAGTATAAATGGTGGCTGGTAATTCTTATTGAGACTCCTGTTGAGTAATTCAGAGGATCTTATAAGATATCTTATTTAAGCCCGTTTGAGGCGTCGGATAGATCCTACATATAGGCACCGAGAATTCAATAGACAAAGGTATCATTCTAAAGAAAGGGAATTTGAGGTAAAACAGGCATAAGAGAATTGAGTTACAGAGCTAATATTCAAACATCTAAATCTTAGTGACTGGAGTGCAGTCGTAACAAGGTAGCCATACTGGAACATGCGGCTGGATCACCTCCTTTTCAGGGAGAGCTATTGCTTCTTGGGTATTTTGGTTTGACACTGCTTTAAACCCAAAAAGAAGGGAGCTACGTTTGAGTTAAACTTGGAGATGGAAGTCTTCTTTCGTTTCTCGACAGTGAAGTAAGAACAAGCTCATGAGCTTATTATCTCAGGCCGGAACAAGTTGATAGGATCCCCCTCTTTACGCCCTAGTATCTGTATGATATTATTGCCCCAACTTGAGGAGTAGTAGATGTGTAGAATTGGTCTGCTTGTGAGCCGAACACATTTTATTATTATCATGTAATGGTGTACTATATGGTTTTGGGTCCCTTTAATATTACATACGTATACTTACATTATATACATACAAATACACAGATGTAAATATGATCTTTTCTTTAGGATTGATTGTAAGTGCATGTTTTGGTGCACAATTTATGGTCGTTGCTATATGGATTCTAAGGGCTGAAATACGAGAGGTTGTAATTGAAAGGCAAAATAAGACCTGCACACGGATTGCGAGGTCGTAAGTGCAGCAAGCCCACGAATTGTGAAGCCCAGCCCGTATTTGATGTGTAACATTAGGGTTTGTGTCATGTCATTATAAATACATGTAAAGGTCTTAGGTTTGAGTTGGACGAGGTTAGGCAGAATTGGCCTAGCAATAGCTATTGTATCGTCCAAGGGATACAAGGTAGAGATCTATGCCTTGTTGTTCTGCCACTATCATGTAATTCTTAATTAAGTCGTCACTATGCTTGTAATCCGTAAACATGGTGATGTAGTCATACGGATTTTATTTTGTAACCATATGACTAGTAATAATAGAGAATTACTTTCGTCATTATCTCAATTCTTGTTGTATCATGTGTGTATTTTGCTGCCTCATTATCAACGTATTCACATGGATTCCACACATGTGAAAGACGTATAGATCTCGTGATTATGATCCTGACGAGAACTTTCATTGATGTAGCACATTCTACCTCATAGTTAAAAGGCATCACATAGGGAATGTTGTTTGGATGCATTTTGTAGGCAACTGTTGAGACTCAAACATACCATCTCAAGGTGGCCCAAAGATCGAAGAAGATACCAGGGTGCAAACAAACCTCCCTAAGTAAATACCTTAGGTAAGCAGGGAAGAGTCCATAAACGTCCACAAGAATACCCGATGGGCCACATACGTCGGCTCTCCCAAGGTATTTAGCCTGAACACAGATCCCTCTATGTTTACCCGTTATATCAAGAATTAAGACTCAAAAATCAGAATCGGTTAGGCAGCTAATCATAGCTAGAGATATATCGTATGGGGCTTTACATTTACGACAAGCAGTTTCTTTACGAAAACTTATTCAGATATTATCATCTCTTACGAAACTTGAAAGCAGTTTATCTCAAAGTTAATCAGGGAAATCCTAAAACTCGATTTCACTCTATGCTATCTTCCAAAATAATCATAATACACAGGTTCCCTCTATCTTAAAAAAAAAAAACAACATTTCAAAAACAATACCGTATCACTCAAAGAAATAATCAAGATAGAGCTAATTACAAAAATGTAGTTAGGGGGGGTACCTTCTTTCAAGCTCACCAATGTTATCAACTTGAGTTTGATTGTATTGAACAATCTCTGAAAACAAATATGCAAATGCACTCAAACTCACCTGCACATTTATTCAATTATCAATTAAATAAGAATAAAAGATTCAAACTTTAACAATTAATTAAGAAAAAGAAATGAAATTGATACATGGGTATGGAATATTAAGAGAGTAAATTGAATTTAGGATAGATCTGGGTATTTGTAAAATATGATCGGAATATAGATATAGATATAGATATATAGATATAGAATGAAAATAAACGGGAAGAAGAAGGGGGACCTCTTGTCGAGACTTGGAAAGGGGTTTGTCGAGGACATTTGAATACTGTTTCATCTTATTCCCACTTCCTCCTACTCCGATCATCTTTTCCCTTCCTCTCACTAGATTTACTTTTTCACTATTAATTTACTGGTAGTATTTCTCGTTTTTTAAGATTTTGTTTCAGAACCTGTTTTTTAACCTTAAAAAGGTATTCCGGGAAAAATACGAGTAATAGTTATGTCAAGGCAAACTACCAATACTTGAACAGTCGCAAAATGCTACACCAATAAAATTGTATTCCTAATTTTTTTTTATTTTTTTTTTTGTCTTTCAAAGATTTGGTAGGAACAAATCATAAAAATGAAAGTGTAATAGAAAATAAAAATAATGAAAAAAAATAAGTATTTGGAAAAAGAATGGATGGTATATGTATAGTAAGAACGAATCATAAGAAATAAAAGTGTAATAGAAAATAAAAATAATGAGAAAGAAAATAGGTATTTGAAAAGAAAAATGAATTATGTCGTTTGATACAAATAGCGAATATATATAAAAGAAATAATTTTAATTATTAATTAAGATTGACACATAATATCATCAAATTTTATTTTTTCTTATTCTCTACAATATGTAGAAAATGGAAATCAATCCCACTTTTTCATTCTTGATTTTATTCTTCGGTACAACCAAACAAGAGAAGTCTTTCTCATTCAATTTCTCCTTTTTTTATTCCATTGTACCAAACACTCCCAGGGTAATGATCCTAAACAAGACATTTTTACCATACACAAAATTTTGTATGCAATCAGAAATATAACCATATGATGCATGTACTTTATATTTTTAGGTATGACAATATATTCTATGTATCGACCATCTCTAGTTTTATTAAACGACATAAATTATAAAAGCACTAGCTCATGTCTGCAGGATGCAGCGGTATGGTGGTGATGATGGTGGCGGTGAGGTGATGGAGCCCACGACGGTGGTAGTGGTGCCTGTGGTGTTGACGGTAATTGCGTGGTATTAATATGAGAGTAATTGATGTAAAAGAGAATATTTTATTTATTTTAAGGGTTAAAATGTATGTTGTAAATAATTTTATTAAAAGTATTATAAATATATTAGATTTTTGGCACGTATGTTACACGAGTTTAGATAAATTTCTAACAAATAACTCAATAAAAATTCAATATAGAAAAACAAGTCTCTCAAGCTATGATGATGGTCCATGAGCTTTAGCTTAATGGCTGAAAGACCACCCCTCCTTACACGAGATCTTGTGTTCAAGCCTTGGGGAGGACATAGGAATTAAGTTCCTTTATGAGGGCTTGGCTTGGGTATACCCAGGTTCAAGTCTGAGGGGGTAGGGTTTACCCCTATTAATCGTTGTGCCTTCGGGCGGATTAGTAGGGGGTTTTCCCCCCATCGGGTATTTGAAATAGACATTTCTACTTCGAGGGAGCTCTCTAGTGCGGACCCGGTTAAGACAACGTATGCTAAACCTCCCGCTGTCGAATCGCGACATGAAGTTTTCAGCGAAATTCACCTTTAAAAAAAAAAGCTATGATGATGATTTTCTTATTCCGGGTTGGATTATGCATAGTTCGCATACCGTCAAGTTATCCAGGCCCAAATTAAACGTATAAAATGATCCAGACCCAAATTAAACGAAAAGAAAAAAACCCACGAATAGTTGAGTTAAAAGTATAAATTTGGAATTAAATAGAAATATTACCCGGGCTTGCGAATTAGAATTCGTGAAACTCAATAATTACCTTTGTTTTCTTTCCTTCTTCCCCCTTTTTACCGTATTCACGTAACAAATCAAAACCCCCCTTTTTGACCTCTCTCTGACTTCAAGGTTCTTCAGTGAGATCAACTGATACTGTAAACTGTGGTATGAATTTATCTATTATTATTATTATTATTATTATTATTATCATACTTTTACTTTTATCAATTTATTCTATCTATATCTAACTTAAACTATGTATATATATATGCCCCCTACAACTGTTCGACAAAATGTGTCAATGAACAAGTTCATAACCCATTATTAAAACACATTGTTTTTATTCGTTTCCATTACTTCACTTCAATAAATATATGTTGTTGGATACATAGCAAGAAAGATATAAATACAAACTGTATGTATATATGTGTGTGTGTGTGTGTGAGTTTGTTATTTAAAAAAAAGAATATTAATTTAGTTCTTTCTTGAAAAAAGATTTGAGGACTGAAACGGTTTAAGATTTCCATATAATTTTTAGTTTAGTGCAATTGTTTTTATTTTTTTATTGCATAAGTATAATCAAAGATTGCTTCATTGCTTGTTCGATTGGGACGGGCTGGTTGGGAGAAACTCTTTGTGGACTTGGAGTTTGAGCTAAAACTTATATAGGAAGTTGGGTCGTTGTAGGTTGTCGAGAACCCTTTAGCGTCCCCTACTAACTCATCCTGTGTTTCTGTGAATGCGTAGTCACGGATTATGACCCATGGCGTCAAGTATTATTTGTGAGGGTCGTATTGTTTGTCTTAGATTGTTATTTTATAAAACCGTCAAGGGTTAGAAGACTGTACTTGAATTAGTTGATACTTGTTAGTGCCATCACTATGCTCTTTTGATTGTGTTAGTATTTTAGGGTATAGATTAGACTTAACATGTACTTGATACGGGTCAGGAGACATGGTGTGTGCACCTGTAGAAGCTGATGTGAGTCCGGACCCAAATAGCGTGGATGAAGGGGACCGTAGCCGTTGCACTGTGCCAAGGGAGCTGTGCAATGTGGCAGTCTTGGCGAAAATTACATGGTCCATGTGCATGTAATGCAGAAAATTCAAATCAGTTAGCCATGAATGCCGACTTATGTTAGGAATTCCTCAGGACCAAGTGTCCACTGGTCAGTGATCTAGGTGGTCAACAACCTTGCTGATCAGTAACCACACCGATAGTGACCCTTTAATCCTTTATATCTGTAAGCACCAGTAACTGTTTTGTAACAATAAATATTACTTTTGGACAGTTCTAACTGCCGTGTGGTTCAGAAACTTTGGGTGTTCAAGGATTATCTTCCTGTAAGGTTTGTGATTTCACAGTCAAAAACAAGAACACTACTTTTCATATTATCCGAAGGTAATATGTGTGAAACTTAGGCTGTATAGGTTATTAGGATTGAATTATTGCTATTAGAAACTGATTATACGATTTGAAGTGATATCCCGTCTTTGAATTCCTACCTAAATATACAGATTCCCAACTGAATGTGTTTTACTATTAACGTTAACTGAATCCCTAACTTAAACCTGTCGATCTTGAAAACTCTCTCCTAGACATTTTCATAGTAATCTTCCAGAAAAAGAGAAGGAAAGTGGTTATGAAGTATATTTTTATAATTGGTTTTCTTGTGTTAAGAAAAGTGCAAGTCTGAAAAGGTGAGAAAATGCAGACAGTGCTGTCATACTTTTGGTAGGAGTAGGATTCTTGGAGAATGATATCTTAGCCTGTGATAAATTGAGCTATAGCTACAAGTGAATCAGTATTGGATTTAATGGACGGGATGTTCACTTGAAAGTTGAAACTGGGTTTCATTGTATATAGATATCTAAACAGATTATCAGCCTTAGGTTTTTCCTTCCTTTTATAAACCCAACATAAACGTGTATCATCATCAATAAAAGCCACCCAGACTTTTTTTTTTTTGAAAATACATGGATCATCAAGGGCTCCAAACATCACACTGACTTCAATATTAAAGGCCTTGTAAGCTCATACAATCTTGACAAATGAATAGATTTGTGAGTTTTGTAACTACACAACTATGAGAATGGAACTCAGAATGATTCATCCATGGTATAGAGTAAGAAGAACCCTTTTAAGGTAACCAAAACTAGGATGTCTCAATATATGGTGCCAAATAGTTACTTTTACTTAAACCTTGATTACTTCTGCCATTTGAGTCTTTGATGTCAAAGTAGTGGAAACCTTTATCATCTTTTCATTGTCAACTATCCATCTTGATCTATTTTATTGAAACACACATGGTTACGCGAAAAAGATGATACAACGATTAGAATAATAGACAGGAGGTGGCGATTAGAAATTTAGAATGATGGATTTTAGGGCTATCATAAATTTGTCAGACCTTCGTTGCAATTAGATATGGCATTTTTCATGTCCAAATCATGAAATATAGGTTTTAAATGAAGTAGAAAAGATTTCATATAACTAGATGCTCTTGAAGTTAATATCCAGCAAGTAGAGTATGAAAGTGTATGGCAAGCATTTAGTTTAGTACCTGTTTGTACCAAACAGCTTTATAACTACCAAATATCCCATTCTACCGACATTAGAATTGATCAGTTTTAAAATGGTATCCATCTGCTCTTGTCTCATGTGCAGTGGAAAGCGAATGAACAGCTTTCATGTTTCCAGTATGTTAGTTTTCCGTATATTTTCTAACAAGTCTCAACTTTCACGTTTGTGTTATTTGCAATGATCATGCCACTTGTGAGACTTCTTTCTGGTCTTTTTTCTGACCGAGTATGACAAATATTCCTTAGACTGAACTTTAGAAAAACTGCTATTAATTAATAATTTTAGGGTTTGGAACCAATTATTTACTTTCTAAGTTCATTATACACCACGGTAAGTACGATAAGGTATCTATAGGTGCACATAATTTTCATATTCTTTATTGTGGTTGCGGTTATCTGATATTTCTGTCAGAATAATTGAAAAAGATCTAAATCCTGCTATATTCGTCCAAGGGAATAAAAGAATGTTGTAAGCTTAGACGTTTTTCATAACATCAACTCGCGGACTTAAGATTTGTTTCCCAGATCTGAGGACATGTTGTTCTCTAGCTATTTACCCATCTGATAGTCATCATCTTTAAGTTCTGTACATCTTAAGTTGAACACTGACCCTCAGGGCAGGTTCAATCATGGCTGCAGTCAAGTAGCCAAATTTCACTCTACCACAAATTTTCTTGTGCAGAGTATAAGGTTTTCTTCGTTCAGTAGTATGGTGAAGTGAGAACATAGTTGTCAAAGGCGAGCGCCTCTTGCGCCTAGGCGTAAAAGGCAGGCAAGGCCCAATCTTAACGCCTGAAACCCTAGGCCCAAGGCCCACTAACTGTATGAAGCGCCTGTCTACACTTTTCCATATAATAAACCCTTTGTTCCACATAAAAAAATCATGTATATTATAGGGATATCACAACAGAATCTTTGTTCCAAAATCACTTGGTATATATCATTATCATCAATATCATCATTCATCATACTATTCTTCATTTAACTAAAAGGTAAGTTTTCTTCTATTTTTATATTATTAAGACTCTTCTGCTATTTTATATACCCTCTTTAGCTGAAATTTTCTTCATTATCATTTGTTAGAGACACTGAAATTTTATATACTCTTCTACGCTTTTTTTTTCCGGGCCCGCGCTTTTTTTGCGCCTCTCGCCTAGGCCCCATTTAGGGTCATTGCGCTTTGAGTTCGCTTTCGCCTTTGACAACTATGAGTGAGAATATATGAACTATTTGGTTTTTAGCAAAATATTGAGCTTCAGAGGTTATTCAGCTTATTGTTGAAGGGCTACTCTGATAGTGATACATTGTCAGACATTGTAGAAGGTGGCTAGGTGCTTTCCTTTTAAGTTGATCTTTTTGGTGCCATATAAAAAGCGTCAATACTCCATTGTTTTCAGAACCGTACTAGACCGCAGCCAATTTGACTGCTTGAACTGGAAACCGGTGCCAAACACTGATTTAAAAAGCAGGCATGACCATTGATAAACGAGCTGGAATGAACTGGCAGTCGGTCAAACCTGGTTTTTGACCATCCTTTTCCTTGTTACCTGGTTTGCTGTAAGCGATCATATGTTGCTGCCAATCACCACCCTCACACCACATGTTGTCAGTGAACACCATTGTTCACACTTCACAGCCACCCTCACTCTCATACCACCCCCACCAGTTCCATCCACCAATTTTGTGACCAACATCAAACTAGTATTGATAAAGTAAAGTTTGATAACTGAATATTTTATATTTGCATGTTTGAAAATTCATGCTTTAAGGGGTTTAGGATTGATAACCAAAACTTAAACACTGAAAATCAGATTGCAAAGTAAAAGAGGGGCTAGGGTTTTCAGCGGTCAGAGATCCAATGGTTGGCTAAAAGAGAATGCCTCAAGCCAGCCAACCAGCGATTCCAAACAGATGCTGTGTTAACATGGTTTGCTGTAAGCGATTCCAAACAGAGCTGGTGATTGTAGTGGTGGGACATCAAGCTTATCATGAGCAGGAGACGGAGAGTTGGTAGAAAGGAGAAGACCTTGCTGTGTTAGCCGGCTTTCAAACTAGCCGGACCTGTTGGATCATCGGTGAACTGATCATGAAACTAGTTGGACTGGTTGAATTGGTGAACTGGTCCCGTTTGAAAAACACAGCAAGCGATTCTAAACAGAGCTGGTGACTCTAGTGGTGGGACATCAAGATTCTCATGAGCAGGAGACGGAGAGTTGGTAGAAAGGAGAAAACCTTGCCGTGTTAACCGGCTTTCAAACTAGCCGGGCCTGTTGGATCGGTGAACTGATCATAAAACTAGTCGGACTGGTTGAATTGGTGAACTGGCCCCGTTTGAAAAACACAGCAAATGTGTGCAAAAAAATGATCATGTTTTTATCATTGTATGATTATATAATATGCAATGTACTCATGATTTGGTGTACGAAGGAACGATATTCAGGGAGATAAAAAAAAATCTAAGATTTTGGTTCTAGACTTCTAGTATATCAAGAAATCATTTTATAACCTGAATACGATGATTTAAGTTAGCTTGATTTCCTTTTTTTTTTCTTTCTAATTTGTATTCCATGGATTCATGACTGTTTATCTTAACAGATACCAATGAAGATTGCAATTGAAGGATGTATGCACGGGGATTTGGATAATGTATATGCAACTCTTTTGCATTTACAAGAAGTTGAAAGGACAAAAATTGATCTTCTAATATGCTGTGGTGATTTCCAGGTGAGCACTAAAGATCTTCAGTTATGAATTATTATTGACATGTGTATTTGTTCTCTATTCAGCATTCTTTAGAAACTTGTAAACTCTGGATTTCTAAAGCCTAAAATTGTTTTAAATATGATCATTTTAGCAATTTGAAATTGTTTGACAAAGCCTTGTTTTGATTTTAGCTGTTAGAAGTGGTATTCTTTAGTAGTATCTGATGTGGTTTTCACATAAATCTCACCATCTGTGGATTATGTTCTAAAACCAATAATGTTTAAATTTTTGCATTTGTATATTGAAAATTTTAAATTATCATTATTGTTATTATTCTGAGCAGGCTGTTAGGAATGAGAACGATTTGGAAAGCTTAAGCGTACCACCTAAATACAGGAGCATGAATTCTTTCTGGAAGTATTACTCGGGAGAAAAAGTAGCACCATTTCCAACTATATTCATCGGAGGAAATCACGAAGCATCTAATTACTTGTGGGAATTGTGAGTTGTTTTTTTTATTGCTTTCTTTGTGTTACAACTATTTTGTTAATGATCTTTATAACTTTTCTGGTTAAGATATTTTATTTTTTATTGATGATTTTACTAACATATTAGCTGTTAATCTAGATACTATGGAGGATGGGCAGCCCCTGATATATACTTCTTGGGATTTGCAGGAGTTGTCAAGTTTGGAAACATACGTATTGGTGGCCTTTCTGGAATTTACAAGTCCCGCGATTATCATTTAGGTTACTTACTTATATGCTCATTCCATAACTTGTTTATACATCTATTCACACTGTATATTTCATTGTATTCATTTATCTCTGTTAGGAAATCTTCTGAACAAAGTTTTATAAGTTAAAGCTCGTCTTTTTATTTAAACAGGACATTTTGAAAGGCCTCCATATAACCACAACGAGATCAAGTCAGTATACCATGTGAGAGAGTACGATGTTCACAAGCTCATGCAAGTTAGTGAACCTATAGATATTTTCGTTTCACATGATTGGCCCCTTGGTATCACTGACCATGGCAACTGGGAAGCTCTTGTCCAATATAAACCTTATTTTGAGGAGGAGGTAACTTCAGTCTTTAATATAACTGTAATCTGCTATGTTAACTGTCGTTAACTTAATTTTAAAGTAGTACAGATTCAGGAAAAAACTTTGGGAAGCAAACCTGCTGCTGAGTTGCTAGAAAAGTTAAAACCTCCTTACTGGTTCGCTGCTCACCTACATTGCAAATTTGCTGCTCTAGTTCAACATGGAGATGGAGGTCCTGTCACAAAATTTCTTGCACTGGATAAGTGTATCCCGAGAAGACATTTTTTGCAGGTATAGTTCCACATCCTTTCATGTTATCTTATCTACTGGTGGATCATTTTCTTTTCATATATGACATTTCTTTTTTCATTTTCTGATTTTCATAGATTATCGAAGTTGAATCGGAGCCTGGGCCACATGAGATACACTACGATGAAGAGTGGTTGGCAATAACCCGTAAACTAAATTCTGTTTTTCCTCTGAATGCCAGACGTTCAAATTTTGGGTATGTACATCCATTGAGACATTTCTTTGGAGTTATCTGTGCAAAACTGGTTTGTGACTCTTTTTTGGTTTTAGGGGTGGACATGTTGACATGGAAGAAAGTCGTCAATGGGTAAAGCGTAAGCTGCAACATAGAGGGACAAAACCTTTTGAGTTTGTGCGTACGGTTCCATGTTATAACTCTTCTCAGACTGTTGCTAATGGTTCCTTTTCTGGTACCAATATACCCAAATGCCCTCTTTGATATTTTTTGGTGTTAAAATTGAAGTCTTCATTTTGAAACTAATCTGTTTAATTTCTTTGTATCTAGGACATAATCGGAATCCCCAAACAGAAGCTTTTTTAGATCTTTTGGAACTTCCATACCTTCTTGATGATGGAGAGCCCATTAACAATCCAACAGCACCTATTCCCAGAGGTATAATATTTTTTTTAGTGGGATCGTCTTGGCTCTGCCTGAAGCTTATTTGATGATTCAAGTTACTGATCGTCTTTTCTTTGCTAATGCTACTTTATTTCCGTTTCCTAAAACACTTGTAGGTCCTGTTGATTATGATAGTGATGGACCCCTTGATGATGCGGATGAAATAGAACTCCCAGAAGATGATGATGAGGATGAAATAGAACTCCCAGAAGAAGATGATAAATATGAATCTTGATAAACCGTCCATAACATGTTCATTTTCTCTGTCTTTCCTAGTTACCTTCTTAGATTAATGACTTCTAGAATGACATGACAAGCGAAACATGATCATCATGAACTGTAACCATAAGCTCCTTATAAGTCTTGGGTTATATGCCACAGAAAACTTGTAATTGTAGTTAGTTTGGGCCATTCCTTTTTGTAGATATTGGAAATCAAATGATATTTACATACTAGTCTTTTTAAGTGGCAGTATTTCATTAGAGCTGACAATTTTGACACGATACTTGACACGACAAGAAGTTAATAGGTTTTGTGTTTGACCTCGTGGTCAGATAAGTAGATTTCCTCACAAAAGTTTGAAGTTCAAATCTCGCTAGGCAACATATCAGGGGTGGCTACAAGAAAGGTTTGGCAACGGCATTGGCATACCCTAATTAGGCCGTGTACACTTGAGTCAAAAATATCCACAACAGGAAAACCTTCCGTGATTACGCATACTTAAATATCTTACTTATTGTTATTTTTGATTAGGATATGTCAAATCGCATAAATGTAATCCATGGAACGTAGCGTAACGGTTCCAAAACTTATCATTTAAAACTAAAACTTTCAAAGAAAATATGATTTGTCAACCTGAATCCTGTCATCCTGTTAAAATGATGATAGAATAGCTAATGGGTCCATACTTTCGGTCATATTAGACTTTTCTTTTCTAACATGATACAGTATTTGTTTGGCGAGAACTTGCTAGCTTACAATATTTCAAGTCAAAAGTGCTTTAAGTCGTCTTTTAACAGACAAAAACAAAGTTGGTTTTCTAAATTAGACTTCTGTGTGAAGTTATCCTTTTTTTGCCTCCTTTTTCGTTCAAATTTGCGCCTATGGAATTCTTCTTAGTGTAGCTAATATGTACAAGTTGTATATGTATAGCTTGGGTTGGCATTATTATAAATTATCTTTGCTTGTAGATCTATAATTCTAGATAATCATAAAGTGAGTTAGTCTCTATCGTTACATGCACTTCAAGTTAACTATATATATATATATATGATATATATATGATATATATGATATGATGTTCTTAGCTTGTAAGCATAAAAGCATAGACCAGTGGTTACTTTTATTGATGCGTGTTGTAACATTTTTTGAAACGCTTTAAGACCAAATTGAAGTCATATTTCATTGTGGTTTTCTTCATGCTACTTTATTATTGGCCAGTTGACCTTTCAATTCCTTGGCGTGGTCACCATCTTGTTATATATATGGTCGTCATTTTGTATAATTTGTTGGATGTTGACCATTGTGTCCCGTGCGACGATTGAATATCAAGTAATAATTAGTAGCGGAACTAAGAATTCTGATCACCTGGTAACACAAGTAGCCTAATTTGCTAATACTTGTAACACTAACAAGGAATTACAAAGCATTGCACAATTTTGGAAGAATCACATTTCTAGACATAAGGCGGTTTAACGCAAGTAGACATGGTTCAATATTGATTCTCTTTGCGGTTAAACAACTTGTTATCATCATAGTCCTCAAGTTCTTGTTTAGTGAAATATTGTAACATAAAGAGAAAAGTGAAAACAGTCATTAGATGATTCTATCGATGTGAATTATCAATGTAACATACAATGTTCTTGAACAAAGCTCTATTTTTGGTTTACACGACTTTAGTTAAAACATGTTGGTCCCAACCGATCGTACATTCATTGATTTTCAAACAATTATTGTAGGTTTTTATGTCATAGAAGTTTGAAATATGTGATACCAAAGTCTCTGCCAATTCAAGGCCTATGTTATCATGTAGGAGGATAGGCCAATTATATACCAGATGATGGGCTGGGTTTAACAATCATTGTATGCACTAGTAACAAAACATTATTGGTCTCTGTTTATTCATCTTGCCCGACAACAACCGTGTTTGCGTTCGAGACTAACTTAATGGTTCGATGATAATAGCATCTGTCCATAGTGGAGAACATTGCCATTTGCAAAGGCGTTACACCCCTAACCAATTGTGAGCTATGCATATGAGGGTGCCACTAAAGTGTTGTATATGACGATTAAATGAGGATTCTTAGCGAAAATGCTTAAGCCTCAAACCACCCGACCACGCCATATGAAGTTAAAGTCCAATGTAAATTGTCTAAACAGTAAACCAGTGATGGTGGCAGAAATTTCTTTTCGATAGAGCATATTTAAAACATTAGTCTTCCATGTGTATATATTCATATACATATATATATATATATATATACATGTATATGGTAGAAATCCAGAGAAGTTTAAGGAAAAGGAGAGAAGGTTTATTTATTTTTTTATTTTTTTTTTATTTTTTTTTTATTCTCTTTTTAATTAACTAATTTCAAAAAATAGTTAAAAAAATAATTATTTTTTTCCCTCTAATCTTAGGGATACAGTACGGGCTTCGCCCTTAAGGATATTAATAAGGGGTAGCTGGTGGGAGTGATATGTCATAGAGGGTGATAGGTCATAGGGGGTGATCGGTGATGGGGAATCTACCTAACGGGCTCCGCTTAGCCATCATGGCTCCGCCATAGACTAACAGGCTTCGCCTATAGCTTACGGGCTACGCCTTTGAAAAAAAAAAAATTTAAAATTTATATTTTTTTTTTAGGAATTAATTAATTAAAAAGATAATAAAAAAGTGGAAAAAAATCAAAAAAACAAGTTGAAAAAAAAATGAACATTTTTTATCTCTTCTCTCCTTAAGGTACCTTTTCTTTTGATCCCTACCTTATATATATTTATATTGAGTAAATTTCAAATATACTTTTAAAATGAAAGGTTTACATCGTATCAAAATTAAGGCTATGTCAGTTGCTTACACTACCACCATGCTATCTTCGTCCCTGCGTATAACTAATTTTTCCATTTATATAGTTAACTAAATGAAACATTTACATGTAATTCAATCAATTTAAATTGTAAGTTAATTTTCTTTTCAAGGAGCACATATAGATACAAACAAGTTTTGCTTCATAGTCGATGTGAGTTTCATACGTATAGCTAATTAAAACAATTAGTAATGAGTCAACATACGTAAATCATCCCTACTTATGACTTAAAGACCATTCGTCTCATATATGTTAACTAGCTTTGAATGTTTAAGTTTAAAACTCGATATGATTTTGACGAACTTTTTGTGTCGTAAACGTAGTCTTTTCTTTCTTAAGATATTCGATGCGATATTGTTGACCTTTGTGAAATAGATACCCACCCAAAAAAGCAAACTAGATAAACAAGAAGAAGAATACAAGTGTTGTAACTTATATGATAAAATGATTGGTGTTCATGTCTTCTTGGACTCCTTTTGCCTCAGTTGTTAGTTCATACTTTGCTTTCACTAAAAACCGACAATATTAGTCAAACCACCAAGTTACTAAAAAGTCAAACCACTTGATATCACTAAAATATATATAAGCTTTCTTTCTTTACACTTGGAAGTAAAGTACACACATGCCTTTTTTGTTATAAGTAAACAAGTTTAGCCAACCCTTTTTAGGATAATCCTACACGTGTTTTCCATCATTAGTCGATCATTTAATTAAACAATGTGGTGGTTAATTAAGCTTGTCCTTAATCCAAGATACCAGTTCTTTGACACTCAACAGAATATTACATTTTGTCATGTATTTGTTGAAAATATAAGGGCGAAAAGGTATCCGATATTCTTTTAGTAAAAGAAGTTTTCTTTCTTGAAACTTCAAAATAATTTTTGTCTTTTTAATATTTTCAATTTTGGTTCAATTTAAGAGTCGTTTAGTTCTCAGAATGTATAAAAATTTAAGGGAATGAAATTTGAATTTTTTTCCATCATGTTAAATTAATATAAAAAATTCAAATTTCATTCCACCAGTTATAAACTATAGGAACCAAACGACCCTTAAGTTTTTGATACATGGCTTTAAATATAATTAACGAATTAAGTCAATAATGTATACCTAACATTCATATCAAAGATGGATAACTTTTTATGCTATTGGCTAAAAATTAACCGAATATGTTATATACGATTTGATTCTCTTTATTAGTTACTTTTATAGTATTATTTTTGTAAAATTGTAATTTCCTAACAAAAAAAAAACGAATTAATAGATAAATTATTTGGAGTAGGTGAACCATGAAGTCAAATACAGTATGATATACATTTTCCATTTTGGCCAAAAAACCGGTCTGCAAAGAATGCCAAAAGATGGTGTACATCCTTTTTATATCGAGACGAAAGTTTAGCATGAGAAGGACTTAGAATGAAATTATAGACAGAAAAAGATCAAGTTTCAAACCTTGACATAAGAATATTCGAAGTAATTTATGATTAAAATAAATTCGATGTAAAATGTAATTCTTGGCTGTTCGAAAAAAAAATATTAATAATGATAAAAAAATATTAATGAGTTAATAATCCGATCATTAACTTATGGTACATGGTGTTCCTAGTTTTATGCTTCTAAAAATTAATTCACTATATGTAAACCGTTTAAGATAAGTTGAAATGTAATAAGCTAGCTAGGCAGCAACTTGTCAGGCAAACTAGCTAGTTCATTGTTCATCACAGTTGTTTACAATTGTTATAGGGTAATGAGGTCCAAAATGTAGCTAATCATACACATTACACACATACACATGTTACTATAGTTTACTAAATAATATATTTGTGTGATTGGGACGAAGTGGGCCAAAAAATTGGTGCCTGCCTTTATTAAAACTTAGCGGCATTTTCAAAAGGAAGGCATATCAATTAAAAATGCGGACAAAAAAAAAACGTGATTTTTTGATTTTAATGGATCAATGTGTTGTTAAACACTTAAATAATGATAATTAGTTATACACAATGTTATTTTTATGAATTTTTAATGTATCAAAATGTAGTTTTTAAGTGTTCTCACTTTAATGGTGTTCTTATTTGATTGACCCCATATATATATACATATATATATATATATATATACATATATATATATATACATATATATATGTATGCCGCTATATCGGTCAGCATTTTGAAGCATTACGTGACCAATAATGAGAAGAACTAGTAGCATTCTTGACACCCTTTTGAAGATTTTCGACTCGCGCTACATTTGTTTGGTTGGCCAGGTCCCGGCGACGTGATATTGACACATACTGAATATTAAGTTTCTCTCTAGACAATGTGGTGTGGGGACTATGAGATGTGGTTATGACTTACTTTTATGCTTTTGGGTAGGCATTTTGATGAAAAGCTACAATTGAAAGATATAGTAGTTTTGTCCATTGGAAAAAGTTTCAACACTTGGGCAAATAAGAAGTATTGAAATGTTGCTTTACATAACATCCATCCTTTAAAACTTTGAAATCTCATTGAATAACGTAATTAGTTCATAATGCATTATTTTAAACATTCAAGTTATCGTTTGAAAAGAAGAATATTAAATAGACCTCACCTTTCTGTTTGGAGGACCCATATATAATAATGGGGAAAGCGAGCGATCAATTCTCTTAATCTAAGGACGATAGTGAAAACCATTATTACCCACGTACCACTCTTATATATTATTAGCAAATTCATTTTATCATTCCTTTGTAAGGATATGATTTTGAAGAAAAAGGGTATACATCAATCCCAAATGTCTTTTTTCTAAGATATACTAATATTTTTGGAAATAAATAAACATGTAGCATGCTTCATTACGAGAAAAGTTGCTTGTGATGAGCTGGCCCAATGCCATTAACTGGCCATATCGGGTGCTTGGTGTTGCCATTGTTGAAACAAATACAAATTTACAAGTTAAAGTGTGTGTTTATAGCGGATTGTATATGTGTGAAATTTAATTTATACTGTGTATTGAGAAAGAATTAACGTGAAAGTGGATGATTGAAATTAAAATGAAGTAAAAAGTTACAACACATTAAATTGGTGGTTTATATACGTGACCTCTTATTTTACATCTAGACCCCTCAATTCATAAATGCTTACAAAATAAGTACAAAACACTCAAATAGACACTACTATTATTATTTCTAACAATTGTTTGGGGCTGGATTCATCCTGACATCGTTTGTGGTGGAGGAAATGTACATCAACAATTTTGTTTTTACTAATATGTCTGGGATCATTTGGTTGAAGACGATTAATGCACAAGTTAAAATATTGTATACATGGCGACATAATAAAAGAAATGTGACGTTGATGTGGTAGGTGAGGTCGTCCCGGGGAATCATTATCTACCAAATACCTAATGCTCTAGGAGATACATCAAGTCGTTTGCTAATGACAAATATTAATAAAATTCTAATTAGCTAGATAATAAGAATATAAATAAAAGGAGTTTAACGAATATGAAGCCAATAAAGTAGACATCACGATCTTCTTACAAAGATCTTGAGTTTGAACATTATTAATTAAGTTAATATCTTGGAGATGACTAACGAAAGTGTTTGATGTTATTTAAAATCAGATGCGTTGATATGTCGTATTTTATACCCATTTCCCACATTGTATTTAGTTGATTTTGCATGGTTTATGAATCGTTTTTTGTATACATTTGGTGCGTTTATGGTATTTGTTAGTGTTTCAGGTTACTGACAGGTATTTAAGCGTAAATCTGGAGAAAACGACATTGTTGAGGTGAAGTAAGTGCTAACGGAGGATTTCGGAAGCATTTGGATGAAGAGT
Source organism: Erigeron breviscapus (assembly GCA_034093135.1). Taxonomy (NCBI): domain Eukaryota; kingdom Viridiplantae; phylum Streptophyta; class Magnoliopsida; order Asterales; family Asteraceae; genus Erigeron; species Erigeron breviscapus. Next base: position 74,057,860 of record CM067175.1, on the reverse strand, counting down.
GCAGGAAGTCAACAAAAGTCAAAGCTGAAAAAGACAATTGCGCCGCAACAGACAGTTGCGCCGCAACCCAATTCCAGAAAGTTAAGTTGCGCCGCAACTGCCCTAGTTGCGCCGCAACGTCTTTTGTTCCTGGCCAGCCACGAGTCAACAATGGTCAAAGGTCAACGCGAGTCAACTGCAAATTGCGCCGCAACTCCTAGTTGCGCCGCAACCGAAAAGCAGAAGAATAAGTTGCGCCGCAACTCCATCAGTTGCGCCGCAATGCGTTCAAGTTCAAGCCAGCTTTGGTCAACGAAAGTCAAAGTCAAATGCAAAAGTCAAACATAGTTACGCCGCAACGCCCAGTTGCGCCGCAACTGGGTCCGATTCTGGCAGATTTTGGGAATCATATAAATAGCTTGCAAAAACATCCCAAAACCCTTCTTCTCTTTTTCCAGCCGTTTTTGGAGCCCTATTCAGAGATATTTTCATATTTTCATCATATTTTAGGTTTTCAAACACGATTGGATCTATTACGTTCGTAGCTTTCGATTATTATCATTAGGTAACAATGAATTCTTCATATTTTAATTGTTATTCTTATTTTAATATGAGTGGCTAATCGCTTCATCATCCATCTTGATGGAGTGAGACAATATGTAAAGATTGCACAACTTTATTAATTTAATGTTGATTTCATTTAACGTTATATCGAGATCTTAGCGTATTTCTTCCTTATAATTTATCTTGAATTGATTGGTGATTTATGTGTGTCTTTAATGGTAGTTATTGATTACATATATTTCATTTTGATTGTTTGGGTACAAACGATTGAGTTTATGACGGGTACGGTAGATAATCGTTCATGATAATAGGAAGTAATGTGTTAACGGTTGGGTACAATCGGTAGATATAATTGTTATTTCAATAACCAAACCAATTGTTTGATTAGGGAAGTTATAAAAGATGTCTTGGGGTACCGGTCTTTGTAACGAAACTAGTTTAAGCAAGATAGTCAAATGATGTCATTAACTTGACGGGTACGGGGTTGGTGCTTTGTTTGAGTCTCGGTTATTTAATCAACTAATTTGGATTTGAACTTCATTTATGTGCAATCTGAGCGTATTGTTGAGCGAAATCAAGATGGATGTCTTTTAAATTATTGTCTTAAAAACATTTTTAATATCGTTTGAGGACGATCCCTGCCCCGGTAATACCGGATTTAAATTATTTACTTTTACTTGTTGCAAAGTGACAATTCGGTCACAAAACCCTTTTAAATTAGAATTACTTAATGTCAACAATTACTTCATTTTAGTCCCTTAATCGCTGCTGGGGACTTAATTTTAAGTAGTTGTTATTTTGTAGTTCGATCCTTTTTCACATTCATTTGTGAGAAAGTTATTGCTTTACTAGATAGTTTGTATTTTATTTCATTTCAATTATACCACAGGTGCGGTTGACGGTTTGTTTGTGGTGAGTGTGCAGGTTCTTGTTAGTTGATGAATACAAGAGCTTCTGGCCGACCTTTGCTTAGCCCTTTGTCTAATCCAGGGAAAGTCAGACGTCGCTTAGTGTCAAGAGACAACCAGGAACCATCCACATCAGTCAAAATAGATTTAGAAACCGAAACCAGTATTCCACCCACCCAGAACTTGGAAGATCAGTTGGCCGATCAGTTGAAGAGATCATCGGAGCTTTTCAAAACAGGTGAAGATTCAGATTCAGAAGTAGAGGAGAAAATTCAAACACCTGAACCGAGTGTACTTGTATTCCCTCGGGTTAACCTTAATATTAACCAACAACCAAGGGGTAGAAGAATGGGTGATGAACAACCGGTAGATCCGAATGCCCGTCCTTACGGGGAGAGAAGAAGAAATATACCGGCAGACCGGGGCACAGCTATTCGCCCTCCGGCTATTTCAGTAGATTTTTCTTTGAAAGGGAATCACCTCAAGAGTGTGGAAGAGGATAAGTTTGATGGGATTCGAAGAAATGACCCATATGCACATCTTGAGAGGTTCGAGAAGATCTGTAGGCTATATCAGTATGGAACAGGGCAAGCTGAGGCTGTTAAGTTGGAACTATTTCCTTTGACTCTCACTGGAGATGCAGCTGCATGGTTTAAGGAGTTACCCGATAACTCATTTACCACTTGGGCCGAACTTCGAGAAGGATTTATTGATGAGTTTTATTCTATGAGAACTCAAAGGCAATTAGAAAATAAAATCAGAGGTTTTTCTCAAGAATCCGGTGAAGATGTTGTTGATTCATGGAAACGGTTCAAGGAAATGCTCAGAAATTTCCCTGGACATAGTATGGGTACTGAAGAAAGTTTTGAGATTTTCTATGATGGTTTGGATAGAAAAACCAAAAGGGAGCTCGGTTATGCATTTGGGGGTAGTCTAAACAACATTTCCCCAAATGAAGGATATAAGATTCTTGAGGATATGGCTAAGGAGTATTCTACAAGAGATGAGGACCGAGACAAGAGATCTAGTAGAACCACTGTAGCTAAGGTGGAAAGTAGTGAGGACTCTAAGCTTATTACCGAAGTCAAGGCTCTCTCGAAGCAAATGAATGAGAGATTTGATAGTCAAGATAATATATTCAAGAGCCTTGAGAGAGATGTTAAGGTTATGGCCGACGGTTGTGAGCATTGTGGAGACTTGCATTATACGGAGGATTGCCCGGATAAACCAGTGCAAGATGTTAGTTATGTTCAGAATCAAGGGAATTTCAACCAAAATACCGGTTATCAAAACCGACCATCAGGTAGTTCTTACCCTACTTCTTCTTTTAATGCTAATAGTTCTGGTTATGGTGGTAACAGGTTTAGTAGGTTCAACAATCAACGAGGCTCGGATCCAGAATTAAGAGACATAGTGAAGGATTTCATTGGTGCCCAAAAGGCAACTAATGAACAAGTTACAGAAGAGTCCAAGAAGGTGATTTCTGTTTTGGACGCTTTGACTACTCGCTTAGATGGATTGGGGCACAAGTTGGATCAAGGAGCAAAGAATCAACAAGCCACCATTAAGGATTTAGAAGGAAGGATTGAGAGGCTAGGAAACTCAAATAGGCAGCCCGGTACTCTACCGAGCAACACTCAGCAGAACCCAAAGCCTCAATTCAATAACCAAGGGCAAAATAATCAAGGATCGGGACAGAAGTATACCCCTCCTAATGCTCGAAATGAGCAAGTGAATGCCATCACTACGAGGACAGGTAAGACTTATGACTCTGCAAACCCTTTACCTAATGATTCTTCTCCACTTGTGCAGGTTAATGAAGAGGAAGAAACAGGTGATGAAGAAGTTGAGATGGAACCGAACCAAGCCGTACCGATACCGGCCGTTCCATCCAAACCCGCCAGAAACCGACGGTGAAGCCTTATCAACAAAAGATTCCATTTCCTCAACAGTTGAGGAAAGAAAAAGTCAAGGAACATTTTAAGAAATTTGTTGATCTTATTCAGTCTGTTAATATAACTGTTCCTTTAGTTGATTTGCTTGCAGGTATGCCAAATTATGCGAAGTTCCTCAAGGAACTTGTCAGTGATAAGAAGAAGCTCGAAGAGGCTAAGACTGCAGTTATGAGTGCCGAATGCTCAGCCATCATTCAGAATCAGATTCCTCCCAAGTTGGAATATCCAGGGAGTTTTCTAATTGATTGTTCTTTTGGTGCTTATTTGTATGAGGAATTGGCCGATCTTGGGGCTAGTATCAATTTGATGCCTTATTCTGTTTATAGAAAGTTGTCTCTAGGAGAGTTGACCCCTACCCGCATGAGCATTAGGCTCGCGGATCGTTCTTTCCAATATCCCATGGGGATAGCGGAAAATTTGCAAATTAAGGTGGGGCATATGATATTTCCGGTCGATTTTGTTATTCTTGAGATGGAGGCGGATGCTAAAGTCCCTCTCATTCTTGGCCGACCATTCCTTATGACCGCGGATGCTATCATCCAGGTTAAGGCTAAAGAAATTTCCCTAGGGGTTGGTGATGACCGAGTTGTTTTTAATGTTGATAGAGCACTAAAACATCCTTACTCTTGTGATGAAACTTGTTTCAGGTTAGATGTGATTGAAGAAGAAGATGCTTTGGAGAAAGAGCTCATGGATTTCTTGGACATGGAAGAAGGTGAAACATTGCTAGCTTGCAGTGAAGAAGAGCAAGAGTTGGTTGGAGATATGATGCAAGAGATTATGGCATTAAGTGTTGATGAAACTCCACCAGAAGACGAGACCTATGAAGAGATCACGGGTAGTGATAGCACACGGGTGCTAACCTCGGTAGAGAACCCTCCTACCGACTTGGAGCTCAAGCCACTTCCGGACCATCTTGAGTATGCATATTTGGAAGGTACATCTCTTTTACCCATTGTCATCTCATCCTCATTAATGGAGGATGAGAAATCTAGACTTATGACCATCCTAAAGGCCTATAAAAAGGCCTTTGCATGGAAAATTTCCGATATTCCGGGTATAAGTCCAGAATTTTGCAAACATACCATAAACTTTGTTGATAATGTGAAACCGGTTGTGCAAAGGCAACGAAGGTTGAATCCAAATATGAAAGATGTGGTTAAAAAGGAGATAATAAAGTTGCTTGATGCGGGAATCATATTCCCCATCTCGGATAGTTCATGGGTAAGTCCGGTACATTGCGTACCGAAGAAGGGTGGGATGACTATAATTTTAAATGACAAAAATGAATTGGTTCCCACTAGGACTGTCACGGGGTGGAGGGTATGTATAGATTATCGGAGATTAAATGATGCTACCCGCAAAGACCATTTTCCCTTGCCCTTTATTGATCAAATGCTCGAACGGCTCGCCGGTAACGAGTATTTTTGCTTTTTGGATGGGTTCTCCGGGTACTTCCAAATACCCATTGACCCCAAGGACCAAGAAAAGACCACCTTCACTTGTCCCTTTGGCACTTATGCCTATAGGAGGATGCCATTTGGTCTTTGCAATGCCCCGGGTACTTTTCAAAGATGTATGATTGCTATATTTCAGGACATGATCGAAACGTCTATGGAAGTTTTTATGGATGACTTTTCTGTTTTCGGTAGTTCTTTTGAAAAATTGTCTTGAAAGTCTTGATAAAATGCTTGAAAGGTGTGAAAGGGCACACTTGGTCTTGAATTGGGAAAAGTGTCATTTTATGGTGAAAGAGGGTATTGTTTTGGGACACAAAGTTTCAAGAGCGGGTTTAGAGGTAGATAAAGCCAAAATTGATGTTATAGCTAAATTGCCTCCACCCACTAATGTCAAATCAATTAGAAGCTTTTTGGGTCACGCCGGGTTCTACCGTCGGTTTATAAAAGATTTTTCAAAAATCACCCGGCCGATGACAAAGTTGTTGAAAAAGGATGTCTCATTCAATTTTGATAAAGAATGTCTTGATGCATTTAACTCACTTAAAGTTAAGTTGACCAATGCACCCATTATGTCTCCACCCAATTGGTCATTACCGTTTGAGTTAATGTGTGATGCTAGTGATTATGCTTTAGGGGCCGTGTTAGGCCAAAGGGAGGATAAACATTTCCGTCCTATTTCCTATGCTAGCAAGACCTTAAACCCGGCTCAACAAAACTATACCGTGACCGAGAAAGAGTTGTTAGCCGTGGTTTATGCCTTTGATAAGTTTAGACCCTATTTGGTTTTGAATAAGACTATTGTGTTCACCGACCACTCGGCTTTGAAGTACTTGTTCTCGAAACAAGATGCTAAGCCTCGTTTAATTCGTTGGGTCTTACTTTTACAAGAATTTGATATTGAGATTAAAGATAAGAGTGGGGCTGAAAATGTGGCAGCCGACCACTTAAGTAGGCTCGAAAACCCTCACCTTGAGGAGTTAAAGGAGCATGATATTAATGATGCTTTCCTGACGAGTTTCTAATGCAGGTGGATGTGGAGGAGGACCCATGGTATGCAGACATTGCTAACTATTTATGTGCAGGTGTTCTTCCTAAGGAAATGTCTTATCAACAGAAAAATAAATTCTTTTCTGAGATTAAGCATTATTTCTGGGAAGAACCATATTTGTTTCGAATGTGTGCAGATGGCATGATCAGGAGATGTGTGTCCGGTGCAGAAACCCGGAAGATTTTGGATGCATGCCACTATGGACCAACCGGTGGTCATTACGGACCATCTGTAACCGGTAAGAAGGTTGTGCAGGATTTTATTGGCCTTCAATCTTCAAGGAAGCTCAAACATTAGTGGAGACGTGTGAAGTCTGTCAACGTCAAGGTAACATTTCAAAAAAGGATGAGATGCCACAGAACTTCATTCAGGTTTGTGAGGTATTTGATGTTTGGGGAATTGATTTTATGGGACCCTTTCCGCCTTCAAATAAGTGTCTTTACATTTTAGTGGCGGTTGATTATGTTTTGAAATGGGCCGAGGCTAAGGCCTTGCCAACTAATGATGCAAGGGTTGTCATTGATTTCTTAAAGCAATTGTTTTGTCGTTTTGGTTGTCCTAAGGCCTTAATCAGTGATCGTGGAACTCATTTCGCGAATCACCAACTTGCTAAGGTGCTAAAGAGGTATGGTGTCACTCACCGTTTTTCAACCTCCTATCACCCGCAAACGAGTGGCCAAGTAGAAAATACTAATAGGGCTTTAAAACGAATCTTAGAGAAAACCATAGGTGATAATCCTAAAAATTGGTCTAAGAAGTTGGATGATGCATTATGGGCTTTTAGAACCGCATTTAAGACTCCAATTGGGACTTACACCTTATAGGTTGCTTTATGGGAAGACATGTCATTTGCCTTTAGAAATAGAGCATAAAGCTTATTGGGCTCTTAGGAATTGCAATATGGACTTAGTTGAAAGTAGTGAATTGAGAATGTTGCAATTTCATGAGTTAGATGAGTTGAGGTTGAATGCTTATGAGAATTCTATGCTCTACAAAGAGAGGACTAAGGTTTGGCATGATCGTAGGATTAGAGAAAAAGATTTTAAAGCCGGTGATAAAGTTTTGTTATTCCTTTCCAAGTATAAGTTCAAGCAACCCAAGTTGACTTCTAGGTGGACTGGCCCTTTTGTGATCAAACATGTCTATCCATCTGGTTATGTTGAATTGTTTAAATCGGATGGAGCTACTTTTATTGTTAATGGTCACAGGTTGAAACTTTATCATGAATAAGAGGAAAATGTGGGAGTCGTCGTTGACGAGCTTCCATTTTTCGAAAGGAATCAATGAAGAAAGGACTGTGAGTCGAGCTAAAGACTCGTAAATAAATTAAGCGCTTCGCGGGAGGCAACCCGTGTTTCTTGTTTTCATTATTGTTTATTTGTCATTGGTAATGTGTTTTAATAAGAATTGCAGGTAGGAGCCGCTCTCATGCCTTCCGGTAAGTCGTTTTCAAGGAAGAAAACAAAGGTAAGTGTGGGGGGTGCATTGCGCCGCAACTCTACGTTGCGCCGCAATGAATTGTTTTGATTGCGCCGCAACCTATCCTTCTGTTTTTCAGTTGCGCCGCAGGCCGTTGTTGCGCCGCAACGTGTAATGTTTCAGAAATACCGGGAAAAAAAATTAAGTTCAAAAATAGGGTGTTGCGCCACAACGGGTGACGTTGCGCCGCAACCCGGGTCAAACCGGGTCAAAATTCCATTCAATAAGGGGATCGGGGGTTTCATTTTTCCCTCACACACACATCAATTATTGAGATCCTACTTTTTCCTCTCAACTTTCCAACCGATCCACTATCAATTTTCTTCCAAATTCCCTTTAATTTTCAATTTTAATCTTTCTCTTTAATCATCACAATGACAAGAACAGGAAAGGTATGTGATTCTTTAACCTCTCTTGTTGATTTTAATTAGTTAAGTTTATAATGTTCTTGCATACATTCGAATTTATATAGATCTTATGCTTAATTTGCTTCTTAAGTTCGAATTTGTGAGGGATTTGCAAGAACAATGAGGGGTTGGTTGTTTTGATTGAAGGATTGATGATTTGTTTTGTGGATTGTGTTATTCAAGTTAACTTAGGGTAAATTAAAGCTTGTTTTTCTTAATTAAATGCTGAACCCTAAGAATTAAGTTGTTATCTAGTTTGTGGAATTATTTTTGTTAACCCCTGCTGCTGCTCGATCTGCCAAGAAAAACACAGGCGTTGCACCGCAACTGCAAAACAGACAGTTAGGTTGCGCCGCAACTGTCCTAGTTGCGCCGCAACTCAACCTTTTCCAGACCTGTGTCATTTATGCTTATATATATATGCTTATATGTCGGGTTTCCATGTTTTAATTGTTTCTTGTATGTGTAGGAACCCGCTTCTTCTAGCCGTGCAGGACGAGGCAAGGCAAGAGCCTCGTCGGCTGCTGCACCTATTGAGAGTGGTCTTACTCCTGAGGCCACTGCTATGGGAATTCATACTCACCCATGGTTACGATTCCCTAGAGCTCCTCCCGAGAAAAAGGTTGAATATACCAACAGGTTGGCATCTATTTATCAGAAAGACATAGTTGAGCCTCGGTATATGGAATCTAGTATGTTGGATACGTTAAATGCTCGTGGGGGCATTAGTAGGTATATGCATCTGATGGGTAGTTCGAATGATATGGATGGTAATCCCGTAGCTAAGGAATTTAGTTTATGGTTTGATATATTTCGGAATCCGGAGATAGTTTGTAAGGAGGTGTTTAGAAGTTTATTCGACTATTTCGGTTGAGAACATCGAGAAAGTGAAGGATGTGTTTGTTGAGCCGGTTATATTCTTTCGTTGTGGGGGTGTTAATAGAACCCTCACTATTGCTGAGTTTGGGTTGTGCACGGGGATGTACACCCAAGAGACGTTGGATGATCCTGCTTTCGAGCGTCTTTTAGCCATTTCTGTTAGGGCTACTTCTGGTTTTACTAGGGAAGCAGGTGATTTTAGAGATTACTATAACCGGGTGTCTGGGGGTCGCGCTTGGAAAGCAGCTTGTGGGGAAAATACACTCCAATCGCATATTTTGCGCTTGTTCCACAAGATGTTAGTCCATTCTTTTGTCCAAAGGACTAATCATCCGGACAAGCTATATATGGAGGATTTGTGGTTGTTGAGGTTGTTTGATGAAGGTGATGTGAATAGGAAAGCATGTGCCCCCTATGTGTTGGCAAAACATATGGGGACCAAAGGAGTTCGTGATAGGGGGTTAGTCTGTGGCCATTTCATTTCCAAAATGGTGAAGTATTTTGAGGGTGCTGATAATGCAGTCGCTTTGAACTGCAAACCTATGAAGCCATTCACTTGGAATGATTTGAAGAGGTGAAATTGATTAAGCCTCTAGCTCATAAGAATGATATTCCTGAGTTGATTGATTTTGGTGGTGCTGACTCTGATGATGAGGAGGAGGCAGAGGCAGATGATGATGATGCTGAGATGGCTGATGCACCAGAGCAGCCGCTAGAGCCCGCACGACGTACTAAGCGTCGTGCCACCACTACACCTTCTGAGGGACCATCTTCTTCTTCTGCCGCCCATTCAGGTCCATGGGATTTTTCTTCTTTGGGGACTGTGATTAGTAACATGTGGGAGTCTCAGCAGAACTTTCAGCATTCCCATGAGCAGTTTCAGTCGAGGGTGGACAGTGATTTTAGGTGGATGGGCTCAGGTATGGGTCGTATGATGCATGATCAGCATAGATATCAGCCCATGTGGGAGGCCCAGTATAGGGGTGAGCAGTTTCATCCACCCCAGCCAATTCCAGACTACAGCCCTCCCAGTATATTCATTCCAGAGCACAGAGCCGGAGGTGGATTCTTCTATCCACCAGAGCGCCAGTATGAGGTGGCTCCTTCCCATGATCTTGGAGGGACGGGGCCCGATAACCCTGTTAGCTTTGGATCTTTTGCAGGTACGCAGGCTGGTGCAGATGCTGGAGGATCAGGTTCGGCAGAACCATCGTTTGCTGAGCAGGTGGTTGGATCGATTTTTGGTACAGGACATATGCCTGGTTACCCTTACCCTCCTCAGTGATTTATGATGGGATGATGCTGCTGCCATCTGTTGGTGATGATGGCTTGTACTTTTATTTGTTTGAACAATTTTATTTTCGTACTTTTATTTATTTCCATTTGTTTGGTTTGTAATCACCCTTAAGGGTGATAGAACATCGTATTTTACTTTTCCATTTCCGTTTGAATAATTAGGGATAGGATTTATGCATGGTTTATTTGATTATGTTGCTCGTTAATGGTGTGTTCATGTTGATAGCAAGTTGAATGTCATGTGCATATGCTGGCAGTAAGTTCAGCGACATATTTTGTTGGCATCATATTCAGGCATGGAACACACCGTCATACCCGGCAAGTTTTTCTTGTTCTTTATTTTGCTTTTTGTTTACTTTCCCCTATTTCCCATAGTTTGCCTTAGTTCATTGGACATTGAGGGCATTGTCCAACTCAAGTGTGTGTGTGTGTGTGTGTGGGGGGGGGGGGGGGTGGTAAATAGGAAAAAGTCGGGTATTTTAGAGGATTTTTGAACTTTTGCATGCTTGTCCTTGTAGTTATTTGCTTTTGTCACTTAATTATAGAACTTAATAAGCAATTTGACTACACCTTGGTACAAAATTTTAATATGTGGAATGTGTTTTGACTGATTAATTAGGCAATCCCTTCTGGATTAATAATATGACTAGCACGCTCAAAGCACCAAAACACCCAAATTGTGAGATTATTGATTCATTGCTAGTTATGATAGGTGTTACGGTTTTGGAATTATTAGCCTTGTTAATTTGTCCCTCTCGTAGGCTTTTGGATTTATCCAGGAGTAAGGGTTCTATTTAGAGCTCTGAACTATGATGTGCAAGTTTGAGGTTGGTTTTTCCATTTCCGGATTATTTCATTTGCTATGAGTGTGCCGGTGATTGCGTTGATTCTAAAACTTGTCCTGGTTGATCGTTCCGTGTTATTTATCAGAAGAGGCAAATTTAGGATAAAAACCTTTGTTCTTTTTATGTTCACCCCTTGTTTCGTAAAAAATTTTTATGTGCATGTTTTGTTAATGTGTTTAGTAGCTAACTACACTGGTTAGTGAACCACCTGTTTAAACCCTTATGTTGCACTCACTTTTAGTGCAAGAAACAATAGAAAACTTGTTGTCACTAGCCTGTTCTTTGTTATTAAATCCACCCTTAATATATACCTTTTCCTAGCTATACCGATAGTCGAAGTCCTGGTGGGTCATTGGTTGCCTATGCTAGTGGATGGTTTGGGGTTGTCCTTTATGTCGGGTTGGGATATTCTCGGTTACTGAGAATAGATTGATTTCGTCATGTTTGTTTGGATAAAGTCTGGATCGTTCATTTGAGCATATGAGTATATGATTTGTCACTGTTTCAATATTATTTAGGAGAATACCAATTAGTCAGAGTAAAAGTAGCTCACAAAAAAAAGAAAAAAAAAAGAATAAAAGAATTGAAAAACAGAAGAAAAAAAAGAAAAAAAGAGCTTGGGCTGTCAGTTGGTATTTCTCACTTTTGGTCAAATCATTTTTGTAAGTTGGTACATCAATTACACCAACGAAAGGATCTGAATGCTATAATCTTAAGTTGTTATTTGTGGGTTGGTGCGTTTGTTTAAGCCAACATGGTTAGAATTGGTTGATTGAGGGTATTGTCTGGACAACTTCTCGGGTTTTGGACCGTTGGCAACTAGTGACATGGGATTAATGGATTAGACTATTTTGTAAAACTTTGTTAAATGTTGTGTTATTTGTTTTTAACACCCTTTGTTTACCCAAATTTCCATACCCTTTTAAATACCTTGTTTAGCCTCAAGTTCATTAAAACCCTTAAAGTCCTCTTTTGATAGACGTTGTGGTGCTTGCATCATGGCGGTGAAGGAACGAACCTAGTACAAGCCTATGGTTAAAAGATTATGCATCACGACTTGGCATTGAGTGATTATTCAAATATTCAACCCCAAGTGTAAGTTAGTTGGAGTAGGATAGACGAGATATCACTGATTCGATTCTTTTGTGCTTAGTCGTGTTATTAAGGCTTGTATATCATTCAAGTATTGTCAAACATTCCAGTTTTCATTTAAGATTAAAACTGCCTAACCATCTCGTTTCATTTTCAATGATGGTTTAGCTTCTTTTTGATTACGGTAATGTTATTCCCATATGTACCAAGGTAAATTGAAAATTGAAGTTTGGAATTGCTTGAGGACAAGCAAAGCTTAAGTGTGGGGGATTTGATATGTCGTATTTTATACCCATTTCCCACATTGTATTTAGTTGATTTTGCATGGTTTATGAGTCGTTTTTGTATACATTTGGTGCGTTTATGGTATTTGTTAGTGTTTCAGGTTACTGACAGGTATTTAAGCGTAAATCTGGAGAAAACGACATTGTTGAGGTGAAGTAAGTGCTAACGGAGGATTTCGGAAGCATTTGGATGAAGAGTGCAGGAAGTCAACAAAAGTCAAAGCTGAAAAAGACAATTGCGCCGCAACAGACAGTTGCGCCGCAACCCAATTCCAGAAAGTTAAGTTGCGCCGCAACTGCCCTAGTTGCGCCGCAACGTCTTTTGTTCCTGGCCAGCCACGAGTCAACAATGGTCAAAGGTCAACGCGAGTCAACTGCAAATTGCGCCGCAACTCCTAGTTGCGCCGCAACCGAAAAGCAGAAGAATAAGTTGCGCCGCAACTCCATCAGTTGCGCCGCAATGCGTTCAAGTTCAAGGCAGCTTTGGTCAACGAAAGTCAAAGTCAAATGCAAAAGTCAAACATAGTTGCGCCGCAACTGGGTCCGATTCTGGCAGATTTTGGGAATCATATAAATAGCTTGCAAAAACATCCCAAAACCCTTCTTCTCTTTTTCCAGCCGTTTTTGGAGCCCTATTCTGAGATATTTTCAGATTTTCATCATATTTTAGTGTTAGGTCGAAAATCAACCAAGTATAATTTGTTCAGAAATAGCTGAAGCTCAGTGAAAAATACGTGTATAGAATTCTGAGGTCGCTCAGAATTAGTTCACTGAAGCTTCACTTCAGTTCAGATCAACGTATCATAATACCGTTCAGAATGAAGTCAAAGACTGAAGTTTGAAGAAAGAGAATCAGCTCAGATGTGGAGCTCAGAAGCTGACTCTACCTGATCGAAGACTGAAGCATCTCAGTGTAAAAGTATTTACACACTTTTACACTGATTACGAGGAAGACTTTTTACTTTACATTTCTTTACCCAGTTAATAGATTTAACTATTAATAAAGGTACAAGGTAAAGTAAAGGTTGGGAATAAGGTATGATAAGTCACATCAAAAGACTTATATACTTAACCTTAAAAGTACACATGTAAGGAATTAGCTTTAATTCCTTAAATGCTCCCAACCATATTTTGTACGATCTGGTCCACGTCATCATGGACTTGGTCTATAAATATAAGTCTTCTCACAACTTGCAAACAGCTTGAAACCTTAGCATTGCAACTTGTGAGATATACTCTAAGTAATCCTTACGAGTATTTCCAAGTTATTAGATCACTTGTATTTCTAGGTTGTTTAGATATTTACACTTGGGTGTTTATCTTTGTTCCGCAACAACCTTTGTATTGTTTATATATCAATAAATCAAATACATTGAAAAGTACATCGTGTCTCAATGCTACATACTTGATCTATACATATTATCTATATAGTTTCAGCCCTTATTGTTTCTTGCATTTACTTTCAGTACCTTTATCGTATTGTTCATCCATATCTGGATCGTATTCTGAACTGGTCATCTTCCAGTTAGAACTACTTGCCAGTCGGGTTTTAATCATCTATATTTGGGACTCACAATTGGTATCAGAGCAGCAAGGTTGAATTATATTAATTCATTAACCTTTGATCTGCAAAGATGGTTGACCAAATGTTCAATACAGGCCCTGACCCTAATGCTAATGCTAATGCTAATACTACTCCACCTACTCCACCCCTTATTATCAACAACAATATACCATCACATAATGTGCACGTACACTTTCCAAATAATCCTGTTCCCAAGTTTGATGGGAACAGTGAAAATTTTCAAACATGGAAAGCATGCATGCTAAAATATATTGCTGGTGTTGAAAGACATTTGACCGATATTCTCAAAGAAGGACCCTTTGTCCCCTTGAATGCCTCCACTGTTGTCAGAAATGCCGATGGGACTCCTAGGGTTTCACCCAAGGAGAAGGATCATTGGTCTGAAGAAGATCATAGGCTGGTAGACCTTGATACCAAGCTGCAAAATATGATCTTGTATGCTGCTCCTGAAACTCTTATGCCCACCCTTGTTTTACTTGAAAATTCTAAATTAATGTGGGAGGAACTTATGACACAGTTTGAAGGCACCAATGAGACAATTGTCACGAGAAAAGTTGCTTTGAATAAAAGATATGAGTCTTTTTTTGCTATCCCTGGTGAAACTTTAACACAAACATACATCAGATTCACTAATCTGGTAAATCAATTGAAAGCCCTGGGTGTAACTAAAGATAAAGAAATTTTGTTGGAAAAGTTTTGTGACATCTTACCTTCTAAATGGGAAAACTTGATCTTGGTTTTAAGACAAGGAAAAACCTTGCACAGTCACACTCTTGCTTCCCTATATGGAGCCTTCAGATACACTGAAGAGAACAAAGCTGAGAGAGCTGTGGCTGAGCAAGATGCCAAAAATCATGCTTCTACCAGTTCAGTCATGGTTCATAATTCTGAACCACATGGGACTGCTCTACTATCTTCTGAGAGTGATCATTCTGACTCGATGAAGAAGATGGTGTCTGAAATGTTAAAAACTGGCATTTCTGGTAATATAACTCATAGTTGTGATGAGGATGACAATGATGATCTGGTTGCCATGCTGGCTAAAACGTTCAATCGTTTTAAGGCCAAATCTAATCGATCTGGCAAACCATTTGCTTCCAGTGCTTCTATTGATAAATCCAATCTTGAATGCTTTAAGTGTGGCAAGAAAGGACATTTCATGAAGGAATGCAGATCTAGTCAGCCTTCATCATCACAATCTGCCCCTAATCATTCTATTTTTCAGAAACCTGATGACAGCTATAAGGCTAAGTACAAGAAGCTGAAAGCCCAAATAGCTCTCATGGCTTAAAACAACTCAAGCAATAATAGTTGTATGATTGCCAAGACTGAAAAATGGGAAGAATCTGATGAATCATCTGATGATGAGGAAGAAGTAAGGGATATGTGTTTCATGGCACGTGAAGATCAAGGTCATTTGGTCAAGTCTGATGTTGAATCTGGTCGTTGGGTGGATATAGTCATGAAAAAGGTTAGTGACTTTGGTTTTAAAAGTAATGAGGAACAAAAATTGGACCTTTTGGTTCTTTTAGAGGCTGACATTTCTTTTGTCGAAACTGTGCGTTCAGAAAGCCTAAAAATGTTTGAAAATAATACTTCTGAACTGAACGTCAGTCAGGCCAGACTAAAAGAGCTGAAAGATGTTCATTTGCTTTAAAAAGTTATCAGTCTATGGTTGCCACTTTAGAGTTGGAAAAAGAAGAATTAAAAACCATCCTTGAAAAAGAACAAAAAATAATTAAATCTTGGATGAATGCACCAAAACCAGATGCTGCAATTAAAAATACTTTTGCAAATCAAAGAGCAGCATATGAATCTGGTGATCTTCACATGGCATCTATAATCACTGATTTAGATGCACTTCCAAAGGAAATGAAACCTGAAATTACTTTTCCTAAAGTTGGCAAACAGAAAACTGTGACTGATAAGGCCCAGGAACAATCTGAGGGTAAATCTGAAACAGCTCAGACAACTGTTTTAGAAAAGAAGGCTAAATCAAAAAAGCCATCCCCTCAGACTTCATCTAAGGTTCCAAAAGGCCAAAAGAAGAAGAAAACTATCTCCCCCACTGAGCCTTCTACCTCAGATTCAGGTAAGGCTCAGGTGTCTAATGAAGAATCAATTTTGTTAAGGTTAGAGAGTCAATTTTAGTTATTGGCTAGACAAGTGCAGAGTTGTAATGCACGTTAAAAAAATGTTGAAACCACTCCTCTTCAACCTAAACAAAATGCAAAAACTTTTTCCAAACAAATCAAGCAAAAATCTGAGAAGAAAAAGGTTGAATGGTGTTGTAGAAAGAAAGAATCGTACGCTGATTGAAGCTGCTAGGAGTATGCTAAATGAATCTGGTCTTCCCAAAAATTTCTGGGCTGAAGCTGTTGCAACTGCTTGCTACACTCAGAACAGATCTGTCTATGTCAAAAGACACAAGAAGACAGCCTATGAAATACTCAGAAATAGAAAGCCTAATATTGGATATTTCCATGTTTTTGGATGTCCAGTATACATTCTGAATGATTCCAGTCAGCTTGGAAAATTTGATGCAAAAGCTGATGAAGGGTACTTCCTAGGATATTCATCAAATCGCAAAGCCTTTAGAGTCTTTAACAAGAGACTTGAAAAGGTTGATGAGTCAATTCATGTTACCTTTGATGAATCTAGTTCTGCAATCTTTAAGAATTCTATTCCTGTACCACCCTCAGAAAGTCCAATAAGTTTTGGTGATTCTGATCCTATTGCTGAATCTGATCAGTGACCTGAACCTGCTTCTGAACATCTCAGTTCAGAACCAAGAATAATCAAGTCAAGAAACATTCCATTCTATCCTCCAGTCAGTTTTAAACTACCTTCTGAACTAACTATTGGATCAGATGTTCATGCTGCTTCACCTCAGATATCAGGTTCCAGTGAATTACCCCAATCTGAACAGTTTCATGATGCCAATCATGATCTGCAGGAGGAAGATGATGAGACTGAGGTAGTCTTTTCTAAAGCACCTCCTGAAGTAATTCAGAGGAGTTCTTGCACTGATATCATAGTTCATCCTGGTCAATACACTAAGTGGACAAGAGCACATCCAATAGAGCAAATCATTGGAAATTCCACTAGTGGGGTTCAGACCAGAAGAGCCACAAGCGATCAATGCTTAAATGTCAGCTTCTTATCACTAATAGAACCGAAGAAGATTGACGAGGCTATGAATGACCCTAGCTGGATTGAAGCCATGCAAGATGAGCTTAATCAGTTTAAAGGAACGATGTTTGGGAACTTGTTCCTTGTCCTAGTAATCTAAAGAAAGAGCCAATTGGGACAAGATGGGTCTTCAGAAACAAGATGGATGAAGATGGTCACGTTATTCGAAACAAGGCAAGACTTGTTGCAAAGGGTTACTCTCAAGAAGAATGAGTAGACTTTGATGAAACTTTTGCACCAGTTGCTAGACTAGAAGCTATCAGAATTTTCTTAGCTTTTGCAGCTCATCATGAGTTCAAAGTCTATCAGATGGATGTTAAAAGTGCATTCTTGAATGGTGAATTAGAAGAAGTTGTGTATGTGCATCAGCCACCAGGGTTCATAAATGAAGAAAGACCTCATTGGGTGTACAGACTGAACAAAGCTTTATATGGTCTGAGACAAGCACCTAGAGCCTGGTATGATACTCTTACTAAACATCTTCTAAAAAATGGTTTTAAAAGAGGTGTAATAGATAGCACTTTATTCATATTGCATGATAAAAGTGATATCTTACTTGTACAAGTTTATGTTGATGATATCGTGTTTGGGTCTACAAATAACAAAATGTGTGAACAGTTTTCTAAAATAATGTCATCTGAGTATGAAATGAGTATGATAGGTGAACTGACATATTTTCTAGGTCTTCAAGTGAAACAAACCAGTGATGGTATTTTTATAAATCAAGAAAAATATGTAAGAGATTTATTAAAGAAATATCAATTCGACTCTGTCTCATCAAAAGATACTCCTATTTCTGCACCATTAACTTTGGATTCAGATCCCAATGGAAAACAAGTGGATCCCACAAAATATCGTGGTATGGTGGGATCCCTCATGTACTTAACTGCTAGTAGACCTGACATAATGTTTGCAACATGCCTTTGTGCAAGATTTCAGTCTGATCCCAGAAGCACACGCAAATGCTGTGAAAAGGATTTTCAGATACCTTAAAGGTGTCCCCAGACTTGGTCTTTGGTATCCCAAAGGCTCAAGTCTAGATCTAATGGGTTATTCAGATTCTGATCATGCAGGTTGTAAAATAGATAGGAAAAGTACCACAGGTGGTTGTCATTTCCTAGGTGGCAAATTGGTTAGTTGGACAAGTAAGAAACAGACTGCAGTATCACTCTCCACAGCTAAAGCTGAATACATTTCTGCAGCCAGTTGCTGCGCTCAGATCTTGTGGATGAAGAACCAACTAACTGATTATGGTGTTAAGTATACAAAGACTCCAATATTTTGTGATAACACCAGTGCCATTACCATCTCTCACAATCCTGTCATGCACTCCAAAACCAAGCATATCGACCTCAGGTATCATTTTATTAGAGATCACATTATTAAAGGTGACATTGAACTTCATTTCATTCACACTGATAAACAACTCGCTGATGTTTTTACAAAACCTTTGGATGTCAAAACGTTTAAACATATCATCAGTGAGTTAGGTATGCTAAATCCTGTATAGCATCACCTCAGGGGGAAGTGTCAAATATTTTTATGTTTAAAAGAATTTTTCTCTAAGGGGAAACTTTGCTTTCAGAAAAATATTTTGACTGAAATGCTTCAGAATTTCTGAAATGATTTCAGAATAATTGTGTAAACTGAGATGGTTCAGATTTCTTGATTCTGATCATGCTCAGATTTTGTATATTATTTCTGAAATGAGTCTGTCCTTTATAATGTATTTTGGATACTTGGTCATTGTGTGAACACGTGAAGGTTACTGTTTAACGTTTGAATAATGATGCTTATTGCTGACGTGTCACACAAGTTGCGCCGTAAATGGAAAGTAATGATCACCTTTTCTGTAAAATGTTGAAAAGTTTTGTGAAAATGTGGGGTCATAGCCGTCGTTGCATTAAATGCGGACGTATACCCAAAAATTATTTTCGGACTTCAAACCCGATCAAAACTGATTTCATTAAAATAATATTTTCATTTTTGGAAAAACCCTTTGTATTCCATCATAAATATAAATACCTTTTCCAACACAATTCCTTCATTTACTTCTCCTTCATTTACTCCCAATCATCATTCTCTCTCTCTTTTTCTCATTCCTTCAGTTATAACACGATTTAAGCTCTGAATTCGATTCAACAATGGCGGTTTGCTAGTGTGTGTTCTTGGTGTGTGTGTGTGTGTTTTGAGAGAGAATGATCGATTAAACTGAAAGCTTGGGATTAATTGTGTGTGAAAATGAAGTGTTTAGTTATGATCTTGTTATGATTTCTAAGGTATGAGGGCTATTTATAGTCTAACAATACAACTATGCTAATTATCACAATTAGCCCCTCAACCTTAGTAATCATTTATCTATGACTTAACAACAAGAATGTCTTCTAATCTTAATTACAATTTATCACTATTTTTGGATTTCTAACATTCTCCCCCTTAGTGATTTATTGTAATGAATGAAGTACGTGTTATCTTGTCTTGAATGAATGAAATTGATGAGCCCGGTGGTGAAGACAATTTGGGATGTTGAAACAAGTCTTCAAAGCTTTCTCTTTTGTCTTTGGAGAACTTGATTCAGTCTTGATCTTGGACTTCTTGACGTTAAATCATATGAAGATTCTCAATGTTCTTTTTGAACAGAGAATGATGAAAGCATGTTTGGCTTGAATCTTTGAGAATTGATGAATCATGAATCAGAGTTGTCTTTTGAAGTGCAGAAGAGATGAATCTTGGTTTTGATTCTTCAATCTTCGATTCTTGAGTGAAAGTCAACTTTTTGATTCTTCAGTTTTAATTCTTGAACGAATCTCATCTTCTTGAAATGAAGTTTCATGAATATGAACTCTCCCCTTGATTTATGCATTGGAGTTTCTTGATAAAATGTTGTTGTATGACTTGAAGATCTTGAATGAAGTGTGTTTGATGAAGACTCGTTTGAAGCTTTACTTCTTTGACTTGAATCTTCTAACAAATCTTTCAACCTTTTTGAAGCTATGATCTTTGTCACATCAACTCGAACACTTTGGAGAGTTAGCAATTGAAGTTTAGATGAAATTCTTATGAATTAATCATGCTCCCCCTCAATCCATGAGTATACATCTTTTGAAGCATCTTTGAATTGTTGAATTGTCTTGAGTGAAAATCTATTCATCTTCGGTTTCATTCTTATCTCTATAGTCAATTCAGATTCCCCCTTTTTGAAATCAAAATCTTAATCAACTAAAGTCTAGTGAAAATCTGAAACTATTGACTTATCATGAACAATTTTCTCTCCCTATACACAAACTTTGATAAGCCTTTTCCCATTTGAAACACCCAAATCAAAAATTTCTCAACATAGACTCTCATTCCATTTCTATCACTAAACTATGCCTTGAAAAGGATAGAAAGATGGTATCATTTGAAGACAATACCAAATTCATTTCCGAAGCAAAAGCTCAGTTGACAAAGACTATGAATCAATCATAATATTTTCTCCCCCTCATAATGACAAAATTGGGAATCAATGTCATTATGCACAAATGCGATTGATTAAGTGTCACAAGGAATAAGAAGACATGGAGAAATGTCAACCATCAACACATCAACCCAAACTAGTAGCCCAACCCAAGAAATCCTATGGGTGACTAAAATGTAAGATTGAAGTTGTTGGGACAAACATTATATCATGGTGTTGGTAGTTTCTGTGTTTGTGTGAAGAGAAATGAAAAACCGGATAAGAATGATCCGTTTGCATGTTCAAAAATCAAAAGGATTAATGAAATGACCGATAGAAATGTATAACATTTTTCGGATTTCCTATGTATCATTGAGATATGCACAAAACAAGTCTCTAACATAGTTCGGTCTGCGGCTTTGCAACCACGAGATTGCTTCAAAGAATATAAATCATGGTTAACACTACCGAAGCATTTGATAACCACAATTTTATCCTTAAAGACTTTTAGGGAAAACCGAGGTCACTTAGACTTCTCGTTAGCTCAATAATCACATAAATGTAATTATGAGACCTACGTTCAACGTTGGAAAAGATGTTAGCATTGGTAGGATTTCCATTCGATCATCGTGGAATATCATTAAGATATCACTACGAATGTTCCGGCTATATCACAAAGATAAGCAATTATATCACAAAGATATGACGCTTGTGTGTCCTAAAAGAATGAAAGATGATCAAATTATGATCAATCAAATAGCTCTAGACACAATGTGATCAAATGAAGTCGGGGACTGGAGCAGAATGTCGCCCTTTTTCAATATCAACATCTTCCAAAAGAAGGGTCAATAGAAGTGTGAAAATCTCCGTGAGAATAAAACAAGTATTTGTTAAGAAACACTTGAGTGGTTAGGTAAAGATGTGCATTGCTTCACTGGGTCCATGAAGGCTTTTTCAATATCGAGATATCAACAAATGACATCTGATAGAAACGTGTTTACCCGGCTTTTTGAGAATTTAGGGAAGGGTATCATTTCTTTTATCCCTTTTCTCACAACAAATCACCGTAACCTCTCACTTTTCGACTTTACTCCCTCCATTCTAGTTGCACGAAATCAACATCACTCAAAAATACCCTCACTATCTAATGAAAGAAGTGAATACTCCGGGGTTAGAACTCATCGGCGATGATGAAATTCATGGAGTAAATTTTGAGAAATACCTATCGCTCATTGTGCAAACTAATCACCGAACTCCATTTGATTAAAAATCATTGGAAAAACATCAAATGTGTGAATGAAAAGGTTTGAAACACATTTGAAGTTAATTTTTGTAATTTTTCAATTTTGTATTTTGTTTTCTGAAATGTGTCAAGAATTCCTTCAAATGAAAAAGATTAAGGTTTAAGATTTAACATACCAAGTTTGGAGATCAGAAAATTAAACCTCTTTTCGTCCAATGGTTTTGTGAACAAATCTGCAAGTTGAAATTCAGTTCCCACAAAGTAGAGTTCGATGTCACCTTTCTCAATATGATCTTTGAGAAAATGATATCTAACATCAATATGCTTTGATCGAGAGTGGTTTACTGAGTTGACTGCAATGGCAATGGCACTCTGAGAATCACAATAGATAGGAATATGATCATACGTCAGACCATAATCAGTCAGTTGTGTCTTCATCTATAAAACTTGAGCACAACAACTAGCCGCAGCCACATATTCTGCTTCAGCCGTTGATAGTGAAACACAGTTCTGTTTCTTGGAAGACCAACTCACAATTTTATCTCCTAAAAATTGTAAAGTACCGGAAGTGCTCTTGCGATCTAGTTTACAACCTGCATGATCTGCATCTGAATAAGCAGTTAGATTGAATCCAGTATCCCTTGGATACCAGAGACCTAAATCGGGTGTACCCTTTCAGATAACGAAAGATTCGTTTCACAGCTTGATAATGTAAATCAGTTGGAGCAGCTTGATATCTAGCACACATACATGTTGCAAACATTATATCTGGGCGAGATGCTGTAGGTACAACAATGAACCAATCATACTTCTATATCTCTTTTGGTCAAATGGTTTCCCATTTGTATCAGTATTAATGGTTGTTCGAGCAGCCATTGGGGTAGAAATTGAAGAACATGAAGTCATATCAAACTTTTTCAACATGTCATTTATGTATTTACCTTGTGATATAAAAATACCAGTTGGTAATTGTTTGATTTGAAGACCCAAAAAGTAATTCATTTCCCCAATCATGCTCATTTCAAATGATTGACCATTAGAGATGAAAAGTTTCGGCAAAATGTTTGACTGGTCGACCCAAATATAATGTCATCAACATATATTTGAACTAGTAGAACATGCTTACCTTGTTTTCGAATGAACAAGGTAGGGTCAATTATGCCTTTGGTAAATCCACCTTTAAGTAAGAAAGTAGTTAAGAATCATACCATGCTCGGGGTGCTTGCTTAAGACCATAGAGAGCCTTGTCTAACCTGTAGACATGATTTGGCTTCTGAGGATCAACAAAACCTTCAGGTTGATCAACGTAGACTTCTTCTTTGAGGTCACCATTCAGAAAAGCAGTTTTCACATCCATTTGAAACACAGTGAAGTTTCGGAATGCGACATAAGCTAAGAAAATTCGAATGGCCTCCATTCTTGCTACTGGAGCAAAAGTTTCGTCGAAATCAACACCAGGTTGTTGGCAATATCCCTTAGCAACAAGTCGAGCTTTATTCCTTACTACCACTCCATTCTCATCCTTTTTGTTTTTGAATATCCACTTCGTTCCGATTGGATCAGCTTTTCTAGGATTTGGAACTAACCTCCATACCTTCAGTCTTTCAAATTGGGCGAGTTCATCTTGCATTGCCTTAACCCACTCTGGATCTTGAAGAGCTTCAGATACCGTTTTGGGTTCAATTATTGCTAAGAGAAAGTGCAACAAGACACTCATTTACTGAGGTACGAGTAGTTACTCCTGCTTGTGGATCTCCAATTATCTGATCAGTAGGATGGTCTTTCGGCATACGTGTCCACTTGTGAGCATGAGGAAGAGGATCTTGTTGTTGAAGATCAACATCATCATCATTGAAACTTGAGTTTTGTTGAGAGATAGAGTCATAACTTGGTATAACTCTTTCCTCATATGCTGGATGATCAAAGTCAAGTGGTACATACACATTTGGAGTGTTCAGGGGATTGGTTGTCTGAGTGAATTTAGAAGGTTGTTCTTGAACATTCATTTGAGTAGGATTCTCAGGAGAGGATGATGGAATAGAATCATTTGATGATGATATTTGCTCAGAAGAACTTGATGATGATTCATGAGTGTTGTTAGGAACTTGATCATGGTTATGAAGAGGTTCATTGTTTGGAATTGGTTCAACGATGATCTGAGGTTCTTGATCATGAACCGGTTTTGAATTATAGAATTCTTCAAAAAGAATATCTAATTCATCACTGGTTGGAGTTGGAAACTTCTTGAATTTAGAAGCTAAGGTAGAGTTCCTTGTAGAAGGACTTGAAGCCCTTGAATCCATACTTGTTGGTAGCAAGCTTTCTTGCTCAAAAATCATGCCTGACATCTCATCAAACCACACATTCATTGTTTCTTGAATTGTGTTTGTTCGGCGATTGTAGATTCGGTAGGCAATTGATGTTTTGGAATAACCAACAAAGTATCCTTCATCACCTTTCTTCTCGAACTTTCCAAGATTCTCCTGATCATTCAACGTGTAACAAACACACCCAAATATATGGAAGTAGTTGATGTTGGGTTTCCGTTTGTTAACAACCTCATAAGGAGTCTTTTCGAACCGCTTATTGATAATGGACCGATTCTGAGTGTGACAAGCAGTGTCAACAGCTTCAGCCCACATATTGGATGGCAATTTGGAATAAGCAGCATTGTCCTTGCTGCTTCCACCAGCGATCGATTTCTCCTTTCAACAACACCGTTTTGTTGTGGGGTCGAACTGCTGAAAATTGATGAGTAATACCTTTGGATTTGCAGAATTCATCAAAAACAGCATTCTTGAATTCAGTACCGTTATCCGAACGGATGTAACGAACTGGAAGTTGAAGATTTACTTGAGTAATGGTGATGAAATCTATCAACATCTGAGTTGTTTCATCTTTGGATGCTAGGAACTTAACCCAAGTATATCTAGAATAATCATCAACAATAACCAGGATGTATTTCTTCCCATTTCGGCTTTGTAACTTTCATCGGCCCACAAAGATCCATGTGAAGCAAATGAAGAGGTGCTAGAGAATTTGGAGATTTCTTCGGTTTATGAGAAACTCTCTTAATTTCCCAACAGCACAAGAAGGACAGACATGCTCACTTTCATACTTATAGTCAGGTAAGCCTTCAACAAGATGCTTATTGACTAAAGTATTGATTGTTTGAAAATTCAGATGAGAGAGCCTTCTATGCCATAACCAAGAATTCTTTGAAGTAGCCTTTGAAATGAGACAGATATTATCGGTTGGTTGGTTATCATCGAGATTGACGGTAAAAAGGTTATCGTCACGATCGCCACAAAGAATATCAACTCCATCTAAGGTTTGGATTTTGCAAAGGGATTTTCGAAAAAGAACTTGAAGATTGTTATCAAAGAATTGTCCAACACTGAACAAGTTGTGACTTAAACCTTCAACATAGTGAACTTTCTTGATTATAATCCCATTTCGTTCAATGTCCCCATAACCTAAGATAGGAGCGAAATTGTTGTTTCCAAAGCGAACAGTTCCCATGAATCTTTCAACAAAATTCTTCAGCAAAGATTTATTTCCAGTCATGTGCTTCGAACACCCGGAATCGAGTATCCAAACACAGATGGTTATTTCCTGCAATCAAAGAAATTTAACCGTTTTTAGGTACCCACTTGAAAACGGGTCCTTTTTGGTTAGATAAAACAGGCAGGGTATATAACTTAGGATGCTCATTCAAACATGTTATTGAATCAACATAAGCATCAACAAGCATATTATCAACAAACATATTTGAATAAAATGTACGAACATTCACACAAGAATTAAAAGTAACATGTCTACAAGCATTCATATCAACCACACAAGTATTAAAATTGTTTACAAGCTCACAAGGCCTTGCCTTGGCACATTCAACATTTATTGACAGATCAGAATTGTTTTGTTTAACAGGAACACCTTTCCACCGATTAACAGCTTTTCTCCTCCTTCTTTTCTTCTTTTTCTCAACCTCTTTCTGATTACTAGTGATCTTAGGTACTAATGACTTAGCAACCCATTTAGCATCACTACTTAAGCTCTTTCCACCTGTTGAATTGAAGCTACAAAGATTAGAACGAGGGGTTTTAAAAACTTTCATCTTTTTGGAATCTTTTGGTGGTGAGGAAACTTCTTGCTTCTTTGGTTTATCATGAGAGAACCATCCATATCTATCCCTATATCTAGTTGAACCATTAGATGCATCCTTAGTTAGCAAATTTGAGCTAGACTTAGATACCTTAGGTAAAGAGCTAGATTGAGAGCTAGATTTAGAAGCATTAGGATAGTCTTTCGGAAGTTTCACTTTGGTGTACTTTGTTGTGTGTGGGGTTTCAGCTTGTTCCTTTTTGACATGTTTCACAGGTTTAGCAATGGTCTTTGGTTCAGTCTTGACGAGTTTGGTCTTAACTCGTTTCTTTGAGTAATATGAAGTTGGAGCTTTGGTCGATGGTTTTTGAGATTCCATTTCTGATTCCATTTTGATTTTGGTAGATTCAATCTTTTTCTCAGTTTCTGAATCAAAAATATATTCTCCCTCCATGAATTTATCAAAATCAACCTTCGTGAAATCTTTTGAAAAAGAAAATTTTAATGGAGATTGATTAATTTTAGATTTATTTGAAAATTTTGAGAAATCAGGAATCTTGGTGTCCAACTTCACATTATGTGTAGTCTCAGAAATTAGGTCAACTTGAACTGACACATCTTTGGTCTCACAAGAAAATTGAGTAGACGTATCAACACCTATACTAGCACTAGACTTAGGGTGAACAACTAACTCATTAACAGCGTTGCATGTGAAAAACCTATAGAAGTACCATATCAAAACTAAACTATGTGCAAGTTCTTCATCAGAAAGATCAGATTGCACACAATCATCAGCTATAAAAGTAGCAGTATTTTGACGAGTTTGGTCTTAACTCGTTTCTTTGAGTAATATGAAGTTGGAGCTTTGGACCATGGTTTTTGAGATTCCATTTCTGTTTCCACTTTGATTTTGGTAGATTCAATCTTTTTCTCAGTTTCTGAATCAAAAATATATTCTCCCTCCATGAATTTATCAAAATCAACCTTCGTGAAATCTTTTGAAAAAGAAAATTTCAATGGAGATTGATTAATTTTAGATTTATTTGAAAATTTTGAGAAATCAGGAATCTTGGTGTCCAACTTCACATTATGGGTAGTCTCAGAAATTAGGTCAACTTGAACTGACACATCTTTGGTCTCACAAGAAAAATGAGTAGACGTATCAACACCTATACTAGCACTAGGCTTAGGGTGAACAACTAACTCATCAACAGTGTTGCATGTGAAAAACCTATAGAAGTACCATATCAAAACTAAACTATGTGCAAGTTCTTCATCAGAAAGATCAGATTGCACACAATCATCAGCTAAAAAAATAGCAGTATTTTGACAAGTACATTCAAGAGAATCAGTCAAGGTCTGAGTGGATGTATTGGTAGATGAATCACAAGTAGTTTGGGTAGAATTTTCTACGGATGCACTTTGGTCAGTTTGAGTAGAAACATTCTCACAAACTTTCTTAGTATTAACAACAATACATTTATCCTTTAGATTCGGACTTTGAGACTTGAGATGATTGATCACTGTTTGTTGAGATTTCACCTTCTGTTGTAAATCTTCTATTTGCTTTTCCAAAATGTGGTTGGAAAATACATTTTAGTTGATTTAGGTGAAGTACCAACAGATTCTTGGTTTTGAAAATTTGATTCAATTTCTTCCAATTTGAAATTGAAGATTGTTTTGTTTTGTATGAATCATTGATTGCATCATAATAAACCAAAAAATCTTGATTAGGTATTCTCTCAACTTCATCAGTCTCAAATTCGTCATCCAATGGACGAATAAATTGTTGTATCATACCAAGGCGAAGAAATTTTTCATCATACAGGGGTTCGATTTCCTCTTTGGCTTTTTGCAATGGTTTGATATTCTCAAATCCCAACCCGAGAAGAAGTTCTGTTTTGTCAATTTTTGACTTGTTTAAATAGGCAGTGAAATTCAAGAAAGGATTTTGTTCAACTTTATATAGCTTTTCTTGATAGAAAAGTATATTCTTTTTAAATTCCTCAACTTGTTTTTCAAGATTCTCAATCTCAATGCCTTTTAGAAAACAATTATGATTTAAGTCAGAAATCTTCCTTTCGAGTTCAACATTGTTTGGTTTAGCTTCTTGGAGCTTCTTATTGAGAATATCAACGTCCATTTGTCTCGCATTTGCCCGAAGCCATTCATTGGTCTTTTGAATTTCAAGATCTTGATTGGCTTTTTCAAGATCATGAATGGTCTTTTCAAGATTTTGACATCTTTGTAATAACTTAGAATCAGGAGTGACATTCATCTCACATTCTTTAACCAACATTTTGTCTTTGTATGTTTGAAAATCTTGTTTAATAGTATCATGTTCAAAAAGTAATTTTGAGTGTTCTTCAAGAAGATTTGTAAATTCACTTTTTGAAAAAGAAATACTATTTTTCAACCTTTTGTTTTTGTTGGCTAAAGAATTGATAAGATTTGTTAATTTAGATAAAGCTAATCTACAAGACTCTTTGTCCTTAATCAAAGAAAAAGTAGAGTCGAGATTTACCTCATCATCTGGGTATTCATCATCAGTGCTTTCTGCTTCAAGGACTTTGTTCTTGGCCAATCTCGCCATATAGCAAACATTAGCGGAGAGATCTTGATCTTCATCATCAGTGAGCAATAGCCATTTGTCATCTTCTGCAAGCAATGCATGTCCTGCTTCGACCTGTTTGGCTAATAGCATTTTTTGCTTGTAGTACTCATAGTTCCGCTTCTTGGGTTGTTTGCAATCAACAGCAAAATGTCCAGGAATTCCACAATTGTAGCACCTTTTGTCTGATGTCTTCCCTTTTTCAACTGCTTGTTTCTCATTAACATCCTTCTTTTCACCATATCTTGAACCAGTAGCTTCACTCTGCTCATTGTTCCTTGGATGATAGTGTTCCTTCTTGGGAAATGCACTTGTTGAAGAAGTGCGAAGATTGTTGTTTGTTGGCCTCGCTTTGTAATATCTTTTCTTGAAATGCTTAGTTACTGCGGCAAGAGCTTGATATAGTTCATCTGATACACCATCTCTTGTAGCCATCACATCATCCCCCTCCTCATCTGACGAAGAAACAACTACCATTTGCCTTTTGAGAGCTTCAGAAATCTTCTTTCAACGATCAATGCCAAAGGATCAGAAGATACAACTTCTGGCATTTTGTTCGATGAAGCTTTGCTTAGGACTTGGTTTTCATTGAGTTTGAAGGATTCATATAGAGTATGAATGGTGAACTTGGTCAGGTTTTGATGTTGCTTGATTTGGGTTCCAAAATCTTCCCATTCTTGACCAAGTGCTTTGATGAACTTGATGTTTAACTCAATCTCAGTCTTCTTGACATTGTTCTTTCTCAGTTCATTTATGACATTGCAGAACCTGTAGTAAACTGCCTCAAGAGATTCATTTGGCATTTTGGAGAAGTTGTCAAACTCAGTCAAAATGTTGGTCAATCTGATTGTCGAAGTCACGTCAGCTCCTTCCATCTGTCTTGCCACCTCATCCCATATCTCTTTTGCTGTATCATAAGAATCAACAGACCCATAGATTTCATCCGGTAGAGCTCTGTATAAACATGACCTTGCTCTGTTATCTGCAGCTGTTCGATCCTTTTGCTCAGCATTCAAAAGTTCATGAGTTGTAATAACTGCACCAGTAGTGGGATGGAGATGAACAGCAAGTCCTTTCAGAATGGATTCTTTCATCATATGACCATTTGTTTGACTCTCCACATAGTCCATGAATCGTTTTTTCCATAGTCCGTAAGAACCACGGTAGAGAACTGGAGGTCTTGTATCAGAACCTAATGCCAATGCTTCACGAGAAGCCATTTGAGATTGATTTGAAAAAAAATTACTTGAAACGGTCTTGGTAAGTTTATGAAATGAAACGGTCTTGATTAACAGGAAATGAAACGGTCTTGTTTAACTAGGTAAATGAAACGATCTTGATTTGAACAAGAATTGAAACGATCTTGATTGAACCAGGGAATGAAACGATCTTGACTTAAACAAGAATTGAAACGATCTTGAAACGAATAGAGAATGAAACGATCTTGACAGAATCGTTCTGGGTGAGATCGTCTTTGAGTAAGATCGTCTTGGAAATCTTGAAGAAAATTTGATTAAGTATAAGAAATGAAACGGTCTTGAAAACTGGGACGATCTTGAATGAAGATCGTCTTGGAACTTTTTTGTGAAATTTGGCTAAGTATTAAAATGAAACGGTTTTGAAGAACTGGGACGATCTTGTTTGAAGATCGTCTTGGAAATTTTAGAAAAATTTGGCTAAGTATGAAAATTGAAACGGTCTTGAAGAACTGGAACGATCTTGTTTGAGGATCGTCTTGGAAATTTTTGGTGAAATTTGGCTAAGTATGAAAATGAAACGGTTTAGATGAAGATCGTCTTAGGTGAAACGATCTTGGTTTGAAGTTCGTTCTGGGTAAAAAAATGAGACGATCTTGGTATAAGATCGTCTTGATTTCTTTCACAAAACTTTCAAGTGTCTGAAATGACCAAACCAATCCTTTTGGATTAGTTAGCCAGTATCAACACTTCCACAACACACTTTTTGCTAAAACGATCTTATGAGGATCGTCTTAACAAACCACTAAGCACTGAACTAAAACGATCTTAGGCAGATCGTCTTGGTCATCTTCTTCAACTGAAAACAATTCCAGAAAAACTCCATTGACAAGTTTTTAAAACTTCGATTTCTTATAATTACAA
>CM067175.1:73977656-74026373 GCA_034093135.1 Erigeron breviscapus | reverse complement strand
GGCCAATTGCACTGGCCTTGACTACCTTAGATGGTTTGTATTCGAAAGATATGAGTGATTTGACTACTTTAGCCATTTTTTCTACAAGGGAAAACTGAATATGAAAGATGTATTTAGGGTTTTGGAGTTATGAATGTTAGAAATCCAGAAATAGTGATAAATTGTAATTTAGATTAGAGAACTTTCTTGTTGTTAAGTCATAGATAAATGATTACTAAGGTTGAGGGGCTAATTGTGATAATTAGCATAGTTGTATTGTTAGACTATATATAGCCCTCATACCTTAGGAATCATAACAAGAAAAGAACTAACATTCATTTTACACACACATTAATTCCAAGCTTTCAGTTATATCGATCTTTCTCTCTCAAAACATACACACACACACCAAGAACACACACTTGCAAACCGCCATTGTTAGATCGAATTCAGAGCTTAAAATCGTGTTATAACAAGTGGTATCAGAGAGAAACATCAATCTGATGTCGATCCATAACTGAATTCAATCACAATTTCATCAAAATCAATTTTAATCTCAAATTCTGTTCGTAATATTCACCTACTGGTTCTTCAAAATTCACACATCAAATCTCATAAAATCACAGTTGTTTGTTCATCAATAGATTCGTGGCTATTGATAACATAATCCTGTCAATTTTCAAGTTCCAATTCAATCTAAATCTCGAGATTGAATTTTGAGTTTTGGCGCGTAATTTCAGGGATTTGAATCTGTTGTGTTTTGTGTTGAATTTTGTTCATAATCGTGTTTCGGACGTGAATTAAAACAGTTTGGAAGTGATTTCGTGATCTAACTCCTGTAATTGTTAAGAAATCGAAGTTTTAAAAACTTGTCAATGGAGTTTTTCTGGAATTGTTTTCAGTTGAAGAAGATGACCAAGACGATCTGCCTAAGATCGTTTTAGTTCAGTGCTTAGTGGTTTGTTAAGACGATCCTCATAAGATCGTTTTAGCAAAAAGTGTGTTGTGGAAGTGTTGATACTGGCTAACTAATCCAAAAGGATTGGTTTGGTCATTTCAGACACTTGAAAGTTTTGTGAAAGAAATCAAGACGATCTTATACCAAGATCGTCTCATTTTTTTTTACCCAGAACGAACTTCAAACCAAGATCGTTTCACCTAAGACGATCTTCATCTAAACCGTTTCAATTTTCATACTTAGCCAAATTTCTCCAAAATTTCCAAGACGATCCTCAAACAAGATCGTTCCAGTTCTTCAAGACCGTTTCAATTTTCATACTTAGCCAAATTTTTTCTAAAATTTCCAAGACGATCTTCAAACAAGATCGTCCCAGTTCTTCAAGACCGTTTCATTTTAATACTTAGCCAAATTTCACCAAAAAGTTCCAAGACGATCTTCATTCAAGATCGTCCCAGTTTTCAAGACCGTCTCATTTCTTATACTTAAACAAATTTTCTTCAAGATTTCCAAGACGATCTTACTCAAAGACGATCTCACCCTGAACGATTCTGTCAAGATCGTTTCATTCTCTATTCGTTTCAAGATCGTTTCAATTCTTGTTTAAGTCAAGATCGTTTCATTCCCTGGTTCAATCAAGATCGTTTCAATTCTTGTTTAAGTCAAGATCGTTTCATTTACCTGGTTAAACAAGACCGTTTCATTTCCTGTTTAATCAAGACCGTTTCATTTCATAAACTTACCAAGACCGTTTCAAGTAATTTTTTTCCAATTCAAATCAATCTCAAATGGCTTCTCGTGAAGCGTTGGCATTAGGTTCTGATACAAGACCTCCAGTTCTCTACCGTGGTTCTTACGGACTATGGAAGAAACGATTCATGGACTATGTGGAGAGTCAAACAAATGGCCATATGATGAAAGAATCCATTCTGAAAGGACTTGCTGTTCATCTCCATCCCACTACTGGTGCAGTTATTACAACTCATGAACTTTTGAATGCTGAGCAAAAGGATCGAACAGCTGCAGATAACAGAGCAAGGTCATGTTTATACAGAGCTCTACCAGATGAAATCTATGGGTCTGTTGATTCCTATGATACAGCAAAAGAGATATGGGATGAGGTGGCAAGACAGATGGAAGGAGCTGACGTGACTTCGACAATCAGATTGACCAACATTTTGACTGAGTTTGACAACTTCTCCAAAATGCCAAATGAATCTCTTGAGGCAGTTTACTACAGGTTCTGCAATGTCATAAACGAACT
This sequence comes from Erigeron breviscapus, assembly GCA_034093135.1. Taxonomy (NCBI): domain Eukaryota; kingdom Viridiplantae; phylum Streptophyta; class Magnoliopsida; order Asterales; family Asteraceae; genus Erigeron; species Erigeron breviscapus. Next base: position 74,024,172 of record CM067175.1, on the reverse strand, counting down.
GAGAAAGAACAATGTCAAGAAGACTGAGATTGAGTTAAACATCAAGTTCATCAAAGCACTTGGTCAAGAATGGGAAGATTTTTGGAACCCAAATCAAGCAACATCAAAACCTGACCAAGTTCACCATTCATACTCTATATGAATCCTTCAAGCTCAATGAAAACCAAGTCCTAAGTAAAGCTTCATCGAACAAAATGCCAGAAGTTGTATCTTCTGATCCTTTGGCATTGATCGTTGAAAAGAAGATTTCTGAAGCTCTCAAAAGGCAAATGGTAGTTGTTTCTTCGTCAGATGAGGAGGGAGATGATGTGATGGCTACAAGAGATGGTGTATCAGACGAACTATATCAAGCTCTTGCCGCAGTAACTAAGCATTTCAAGAAAAGATATTACAAAGCGAGGCCAACAAACAACAATCTCCGCACTTCTTCAACAAGTGCATTTCCCAAGAAGGAACACTATCATCCAAGGAACAATGAGCAGAGTGAAGCTACTGGTTCAAGATATGGTGAAAAGAAGGATGTTTATGAGAAACAAGCAGTTGAAAGGGGAAAACATCAGACAAAAGGTGCTACAATTGTGGAATTCCTGGACATTTTGCTGTTGATTGCAAACAACCCAAGAAGCGGAACTATGAGTACTACAAGCAAAAGATGCTATTAGCCAAACAGGTCGAAGCAGGACATGCATTGCTTGCAGAAGATGACAAATGGCTATTGCTCACTGATGATGAAGATCAAGATCTCTCCGCTAATGTTTGCTACATGGCGAGATTGGCCAAGAACAAAGTCCTTGAAGCAGAAAGCACTGATGATGAGTACCCTGATGATGAGGTAAATCTCGACTCTACTTTTTCTTTGATTAAGGACAAAGAGTCTTGTAGATTAGCTTTATCTAAATTAACAAATCTTATCAATTCTTTAGCCAACAAAAACAAAAGGTTAAAAAATAGTATTTCTTTTTCAAAAAGTGAATTTTCAAATCTTCTTGAAGAACACTCAAAATTACTTTTTGAACATGATACTATTAAACAAGATTTTCAAACATACAAAGAAAAAATGTTGGTTAAAGAATGTGAGATGAATGTCACTCCGGACTCTAAGTTATTACTAAAATGTCAAAATCTTGAAAAGACCATTCATGATCTTGAAAAAGCCAATCAAGATCTTGAAATTCAAAAGACCAATGAATGGCTTCGGGCAAATGCGAGACAAATGGACGTTGATATTCTCAATAAGAAGCTCCAAGAAGCCAAACCAAACAATGTTGAACTCGAAAGGAAGATTTCTGATTTAAATCATAATTGTTTTCTTAAGGCATTGAAATTGAGAATCTTGAAAAACAAGTTGAGGAATTTAAAAGGAATATACTTTTCTATCAAGAAAAGCTATATAAAGTTGAACAAAATCCTCTCTTGAATTTCACTGCCTATTTCAACAAGTCAAAATTGACAAAACAGAACTTCTTCTCGGGTTGGATTTGAGAATATCACACCATTGCAAAAAGCCAAAGAGGAAATCGAACCCCTGTATGATGAAAATTTCTTCGCCTTGGTATGATACAACAATTTATTCGTCCATTGGATGACGAATTTGAGACTGATGAAGTTGAGAGAATACCTAATCAAGATTTTTTGGTTAATTATGATGCAATCAATGATTCATACAAAACAAAGAAATCTTCAACTTTCAAATTGGAAGAAATTGAATCAAATTTTCAAAACCAAGAATCTGTTGGTACTTCACCTAAATCAACTAAAATGTATTTTCCAACCACATTTTGGAAAAGCAAATAGAAGATTTACAACAAAAGGTGGAATCTCAACAAACAGTTATCAATCATCTCAAGTCTCAAAGTCCGAATCTAAAGGATAAATGTATTGTTGTTAATACTAAGAAAGTTTGTGAGAATGTTTCTACTCAAACTGACCAAAGTGCATCCGTAGAAAATTCTACCCAAACTACTTGTGATTCATCTACCAATACCTCCACTCAGACCTTGACTGATTCTCTTGAATGTACTTGTCAAAATACTGCTACTTTTTTAGCTGATGATTGTGTGCAATCTGATCTTTCTGATGAAGAACTTGCACATAGTTTAGTTTTGATATGGTACTTCTATAGGTTTTTCACATGCAACACTGTTGATGAGTTAGTTGTTCACCCTAAGCCTAGTGCTAGTATAGGTGTTGATACGTCTACTCAATTTTCTTGTGAGAACAAAGATGTGTCAGTTCAAGTTAACCTAATTTCTGAGACTACCCATAATGTGAAGTTGGACACCAAGATTCCTGATTTCTCAAAATTTTCAAATAAATCTAAAATTAATCAATCTCCACTGAAATTTTCTTTTTCAAAAGATTTCACGAAGGTTGATTTTGATAAATTCATGGAGGGAGAATATATTTTTGATTCAGAAACTAAGAAAAAGATTGAATCTACCAAAATCAAAGTGGAAACAGAAATGGAATCTCAAAAACCATTGTCCAAAGCTCCAACTTCATATTACTCAAAGAAACGAGTTAAGACCAAACTCGTCAAGACTGAACCAAAGACCATTGCTACACCTGTGAAACATGTCAAAAGGAACAAGCTGAAACCCCACACAAAACAAAGTACACCAAAGTGAAACTTCCGAAAGACTATCCTAGTGCTTCTAAATCTAGCTCTCAATCTAGCTCTTTACCTAAGGTATCTAAGTCTAGCTCAAATTTGCTAACTAAGGATGCATCTAATGGTTCAACTAGATATAGGGATAGATATGGTTGGTTCTCTCATGATAAACCAAAGAAGCAAGAAGTTTCCTCACCACCAAAAGATTCCAAAAAGATGAAAGTTTTTAAAACCCCTCGTTCTAATCTTTGTAACTTCAATTCAACAGGTGGAAAGAGCTTAAGTAGTGATGCTAAATGGGTTGCTAAGTCATTAGTACCTAAGATCACTAGTAATCAGAAAGAGGTTGAGAAAATGAAGAAAAGAAGGAGGAGAAAAGCTGTTAATCGGTGGAAAGGTGTTTCTGTTAAACAAAACAATTCTGATTTGTCAATAAATGTTGAATGTGCCAAGGCAAAGCCTTGTGAGCTTGTAAACAATTTTAATTCCTGTATGGTGGATATAAATGCTTGTAGACATGTTACTTTTAATTCTTGTGTGAATGTTCGTACATTTTATTCAAATATGTTTGTTGATAATATGCTTGTTGATGCTTATGTTGATTCAATAACATGTTTGAATGCGCATCCTAAGTTATATACCCTGCCTGTTTTATCTAACCAAAAAGGACCCGTTTTCAAGTGGGTACCTAAAAACGGTTAAATTTCTTTGATTGCAGGAAATAACCATCTGTATTTGGATACTCGATTCCGGGTGTTCGAAGCACATGACTGGAAATAAATCTTTGCTGAAGAATTTTGTTGAAAGATTCATGGGAACTGTTCGCTTTGGAAACAACAATTTCGCTCCTATCTTAGGTTATGGGGACATTGAACGAAATGGGATTACGATCAAGAAAGTTCACTATGTTGAAGGTTTAAGTCACAACTTGTTCAGTGTTGGACAATTCTGTGATAACAATCTTCAAGTTCTTTTTCGAAAATCCCTTTGCAAAATCCAAACCTTAGATGGAGTTGATATTCTTTGTGGCGATCGTGACGATAACCTTTTTACCGTCAATCTCGATGATAACCAACCAACCGATAATATTTGTCTCATTTCAAAGGCTACTTCGAAGAATTCTTGGTTATGGCATAGAAGGCTCTCTCATCTGAATTTCCAAACAATCAATACTTTAGTCAATAAGCATCTTGTGGAAGGCTTACCTGACTATAAGTATGAAAGTGAGCATGTCTGTCCTTCTTGTGCTGTTGGGAAAATTAAGAGAGTTTCTCATAAACCGAAGAAATCTCCAAATTCATTAGCACCTCTTCATTTGCTTCACATGGATCTTTGTGGGCCGATGAAAGTACAAAGCCGAAATGGGAAGAAATACATCCTGGTTATTGTTGATGATTATTCAAGATATACTTGGGTTAAGTTCCTAGCATCCAAAGATGAAACAACTCAGATGTTGATAGATTTCATCACCATTACTCAAGTAAATCTTCAACTTCCAGTTCGTTACATCCGTTCGGATAACGGTACTGAATTCAAGAATGCTGTCTTTGATGAATTCTGCAAATCCAAAGGTATTACTCATCAATTCTCAGCAGTTCGAACCCCACAACAAAACGGTGTTGTTGAAAGGAGAAATCGATCGCTGGTAGAAGCAGCAAGAACAATGCTTGCTTATTCCAAATTGCCATCCAATATGTGGGCTGAAGCTGTTGACACTGCTTGTCACACTCAGAATCGGTCCATTATCAATCAGCGGTTCGAAAAGACTCCTTATGAGGTTGTAACAAACGGAAACCCAACATCAACTACTTCCATATATTTGGGTGTGTTTGTTACACGTTGAATGATCGGGAGAATCTTGGAAAATTCGAGAAGAAAGGTGATGAAGGATACTTTGTTGGTTATTCCAAAACATCAATTGCCTACCGAATCTACAATCGCCGAACAAACACAATTCAAGAAACAATGAATGTGTGGTTTGATGAGATGTCAGGCATGATTTTTGAGCAAGAAAGCTTGCTACCAACAAGTATGGATTCAAGTGCTTCAAGTCCTTCTACAAGGAACTCTACCTTAGCTTCTAAATTCAAGAAGTTTCCAACTCCAACCAGTGATGAATTAGATATTCTTTTTGAAGAATTCTATAATTCAAAACCGGTTCATGATCAAGAACCTCAGATCATCGTTGAACCAATTCCAAACAATGAACCTCTTCATAACCATGATCCAGTTCCTAACAACACTCATGAATCATCATCAAGTTCTTCTGAGCAAATATCATCTTCAAATGATTCTATTCCATCATCCTCTCCTGAGAATCCTACTCAAATGAATGTTCAAGAACAACCTTCTCAATTCACCCAGACAACCAATCCCCTGAACACTCCAAATGTGTATGTACCACTTGACTTTGATCATCCAGCATATGAGGAAACAGTTATACCAAGTTATGACTCTATCTCTCAACAAAACTCAAGTTTCAATGATGATGATGTTGATCTTCAAGAACAAGATCCGCTTCCTCATGCTCACAAGTGGACACGTATGCAGAACGACCATCCTACTGATCAGATAATTGGAGATCCACAAGCAGGAGTAACTACTCGTACCTCAGTAAATGAGTGTCTTGTTGCACTTTCTCTTAGCAATATTGAACCCAAAACGGTATCTGAAGCACTTCAAGATCCAGAGTGGGTTAAGGCAATGCAAGATGAACTCGCTCAATTTGAAAGACTGAAGGTATGGAGGTTAGTTCCAAATCCTAGAAAAGCTGATCCAATCGGAACGAAGTGGATATTCAAAAACAAAAAGGATGAGAATGGAGTGGTAGTAAGGAATAAAGCTCGACTTGTTGCTAAGGGATATTGCCAACAACCTGGTGTTGATTTCGACGAAACTTTTGCTCCAGTAGCAAGAATGGAGGCCATTCGAATTTTCTTAGCTATGCCGCATTCCGAAACTTCACTGTGTTTCAAATGGATGTGAAAACTGCTTTTCTGAATGGTGACCTCAAAGAAGAAGTCTACGTTGATCAACCTGAAGGTTTTGTTGATCCTCAGAAGCCAAATCATGTCTACAGGTTAGACAAGGCTCTCTATGGTCTTAAGCAAGCACCCCGAGCATGGTATGATTCCTTGACTACTTTCTTACTTAAAGGTGGATTTACCAAAGGCATAATTGACCCTACCCTGTTCATTCGCAAACAAGGTAAGCATGTTCTACTAGTTCAAATATATGTTGATGATATTATATTTGGGTCGACCAGTCAAACATTTTGCCGAAACTTTTCATCTCTAATGGTCAATCATTTTGAAATGAGCATGATTGGGGAAATGAATTACTTTTTGGGGCTTCAAATCAAACAATTACCAACTGGTATTTTTATATCACAAGGTAAATACATAAATGACATGTTGAAAAAGTTTGATATGACTTCATGTTCTTCAATTTCTACCCCAATGGCTGCTCGAACAACCATTAATACTGATACAAATGGGAAACCATTTGACCAAAAGAGATATAGAAGTATGATTGGTTCATTGTTGTACCTAACAGCATCTCGCCCAGATATAATGTTTGCAACATGTATGTGTGCTAGATATCAAGATGCTCCAACTGATTTACATTATCAAGCTGTGAAACGAATCTTTCGTTATCTGAAGGGTACACCCGATTTAGGTCTCTGGTATCCAAGGGATACTGGATTCAATCTAACTGCTTATTCAAATGCAGATCATGCAGGTTGTAAACTTGATCGCAAGAGCACTTCCGGTACTTTACAATTTTTAGGAGATAAAATTGTGAGTTGGTCTTCCAAGAAACAGAACTGTGTTTCACTATCAACGGCTGAAGCAGAATATGTGGCTGCGGCTAGTTGTTGTGCTCAAGTCTTATGGATGAAGACACAACTGACTGATTATGGTCTTACGTATGATCATATTCCTATCTATTGTGATTCTCAGAGTGCCATTGCCATTGCAGTCAACTCAGTAAACCACTCTCGATCAAAGCATATTGATGTTAGATATCATTTTCTCAAAGATCATATTGAGAAAGGTGACATCGAACTCTACTTTGTGGGAACTGAATTTCAACTTGCAGATTTGTTCACAAAACCGTTGGACGAAAAGAGGTTTAATTTTCTGATCTCCAAGCTTGGTATGCTAAATCTTAAACCTTAATTCTTTTTCATTTGAAGGAATTCTTGATACATTTCAGAAAACAAAAATACAAAATTGAAAAATTACAAAATAAACAAAAAGATTTTTTGATGGCTTGCATATACTATGTATGTAACCCGTTCCTAAATGATATATTTATTTTTAAACACATTGTTATTATACATATAAATTGATATAAGAAAACAAGGAATCGAACGCCTTTGTGTACTTCCAAGTATTCTTATATGAATATGTATGTGTAATAGCAATCAAGTTTTTTTTCAAACAAACTTTTCAAACTCTCAACTAGTGATATGGGAAACGAAGGATCGAACGCCTTTGTGTACTCCCTTGTTCTCTCATATTGTACTAATTGATTGAATTTTCACTTTACTTAAATGTTTTTAATTGCCTCCAACATGTTGTTGTAAGATGCGACGGATTGAACGCCTTTGTGTACTCCCTAGCTATCTTACTACCAACATTGTTGTTGAAGCAAAACTTTGTGTTTCTTTTTGATTTCGCAAAAACAATTTTTGCTCCACCTTTCTATGAAAACCATTTTTGATATATTCTTGCATAGATTAAGGGGGAGTTTGTGATTTCAAAAATCCTCAAACTTCAAATGTGTTTCAAACCTTTTCATTCACACATTTGATGTTTTTCCAATGATTTTTAATCAAATGGAGTTCGGTGATTAGTGTGCACATGAGCGATAAGTTTTTCTCAAAATTGACTCCATGAATTTCATCATCGCCGATGAGTTCTAACCCCGGAGTATTCACTTCTTTCAGTAGATAGTGAGGGTATTTTGAGTGATGTTGATTTCGTGCAACTAGAATGGAGGGAGTAAAGTCGAAAAGTGAGAGGTTACGGTGATTTGTTGTGAAAAAAGGGTTAAAAGAAATGATACCCTTCCCTAAATTCTCAAAAAGCCGGGTAAAACACGTTTCTATCAGATGTCATTTGTTGATATCTCGATATTGAAAAAGCCTTCATGGACCCAGTGAAGCAATGCACATCTTTACCTAACCACTCAAGTGTTTCTTAACAAATACTTGTTTTATTCTCACGGAGATTTTCACACTTCTATTGACTCTTCTTTTGGAAGATGTTGATATTGAAAAAGGGCGACATTCTGCTCCAGTCCCCGACTTCATTTGATCACGATGTGTCTAGAGCTACTTTGATTGATCATTAATTTGATCATCTTTCATTCTTTTAGAACACACAAGCGTCATATCTTTGTGATATAATTGCTTATCTTTGTGATATAGCCGGAACATTCGTAGTGATATCTTAAATGATATTCCACGATGATCGAATGGAAATCCTACCAATGCTAACATCTTTTCCAACGTTGAACGTAGGTCTCATAATTACATTTATGTGATTATTGAGCTAACGAGAAATCTAAGTGACCTCGGTTTTCCCTAAAAGTCTTTAAGGATAAAATTGTGGTTATCAAATGCTTCGGTAGTGTTAACCGTGATTTATATTCTTTGAAGCAATCTGGTGGTTGAAAAGCCGCAGACCGAACTATGTTAGAGACTTGTTTTGTGCATATCTCAATGATACATAGGAAATCCGAAAAATGTTATACATTTCTATCGGTCATTTCATTAATCCTTTTGATTTTTGAACATGCAAACGGATCATTCTTATCCGGTTTTCATTTCTCTTCACACAAACACAGAAACTACCAACACCATGATATAATGTTTGTCCCAACAACTTCAATCTTACATTTTAGTCACCCATAGGATTTCTTGGGTTGGGCTACTAGTTTAGGTTGATGTTTTGATGGTTGACATTTCTCCATGTCTTCTTATTCCTTGTGACACTTAATCAATCGCATTTGTGCATAATGACATTGTTTCCCAATTTTGTCATTATGAGGGGGAGAAAATATTATGATTGATTCATAGTCTTTGTCAACTGAGCTTTTGCTTCGGAAATGAATTTGGTATTGTCTTCAAATGATACCATCTTTCTATCCTTTTCAAGGCATAGTTAGTGATAGAAATGGAATGAGAGTCTATGTTGAGAAATTTATGAATGTGGTTGTTTCAAATGGGAAAAGGCTTATCAAAGTTTGTGTATAGGGAGAGAAAATTGTTCATGATAAGTCAATAGTTTCAGATTTTCACTTGACTTTAGTTGATTAAGATTTTGATTTCAAAAAGGGGGAATCTGAATTGACTATAGAGATAAGAATGAAACCGAAGATGAATAGATTTTCACTCAAGACAATTCAACAATTCAAAGATGCTTCAAAAGATGTATACTCATGGATTGAGGGGGAGCATGATTAATTCATAAGAATTTCATCTTAAACTTCATTCAATTGCTAACTCTCCAAAGTGTTCGAGTTGATGTGACAAAGATCAAAACTTCAAAAAGGTTGAAAGATTTGTTAGAAGATTCAAGTCAAAGAAGTAAAGCTTCAAACGAGTCTTCATCAAACACACTTCATTCAAGATCTTCAAGTCATACAACAACATTTTATCAAGAAACTCCAATGCATAAATCAAGGGGAGAGTTCATATTCATGAAACTTCATTTCAAAAAGATGAGATTCGTTCAAGAATTAAAACCGAAGAATCAAAAAGTTGAATTTCACTCAAGAATCGAAGATTGAAGAATCAAAACCAAGATTCATCTCTTCTGCACTTCAAAAGACAACTCTGATTCATGATTCATCAATTCTCAAAGATTCAAGCCAAACATGCTTTCATCGTTCTCTGTTCAAAAAGAACATTGAGAATCTTCATATGATTTAACTTCAAGAAGTCCAAGATCAAGACTGAATCAAGTTCTCCAAAGACAAAAGAGAAAGCTTTGAAGACTTGTTTCAACATCCCAAATTGTCTTCACCACCGGGCTCATCAATTTCATTCATTCAAGACAAGATAACACGTACTTCATTCATTACAATAAATCACTAAGGGGGAGAATGTTAGAAATCCAAAAATAGTGATAAATTGTAATTAAGATTAGAAGACTTTCTTGTTGTTAAGTCATAGATAAATGATTACTAAGGTTGAGGGACTAATTGTGATAATTAGCATAGTTGTATTGTTAGACTATAAATAGCCCTCATACCTTAGAAATCATAACAAGATCATAAAACTGTACAAACACTTCATTTTTCACACACAATTAATCCCAAGCTTTCAGTTATATCGATTATTCTCTCTCAAAACACACACACACACACCAAGAACACACACTAGCAAACCGCCATTGTTGAATCGAATTCAGAGCTAAAATCGTGTTATAACATGAATGAATAAGAAAAAGAGAGAGAGAATGATAATTGGGAGTAAATGAAGGAATTGTGTTGGAAAAGGTATTTATATTTATGATGGAATACAAAGGGTTTTTCCAAAAATGAAAATATTATTTTAATGAAATCAGTTTTGATCGGGTTTGAAGTCCGAAAATAATTTTTGGGTATACGTCCGCATTTAATGCAACGACGGCTATGACCCCACATTTTCACAAAACTTTTCAACATTTTACAGAAAAGGTGATCATTACTTTCCATTTACGGCGCAACTTGTGTGACACGTCAGCAATAAGCATCATTATTCAAACGTTAAACAGTAACCTTCACGTGTTCACACAATGACCAAGTATCCAAAATACATTATAAAGGACAGACTCATTTCAGAAATAATATACAAAATCTGAGCATGATCAGAATCAAGAAATCTGAACCATCTCAGTTTACACAATTATTCTGAAATCATTTCAGAAATTCTGAAGCATTTCAGTCAAAATATTTTTCTGAAAGCAAAGTTTCCCCTTAGAGAAAAATTCTTTTAAACATAAAAATATTTGACACTTCCCCCTGAGGTGATGCTATACAGGATTTAGCATACCTAACTCACTGATGATATGTTTAAACGTTTTGACATCCAAAGGTTTTGTAAAAACATCAGCGAGTTGTTTATCAGTGTGAATGAAATGAAGTTCAATGTCACCTTTAATAATGTGATCTCTAATAAAATGATACCTGAGGTCGATATGCTTGGTTTTGGAGTGCATGACAGGATTGTGAGAGATGGCAATGGCACTGGTGTTATCACAAAATATTGGAGTCTTTGTATACTTAACACCATAATCAGTTAGTTGGTTCTTCATCCACAAGATCTGAGCGCAGCAACTGGCTGCAGAAATGTATTCAGCTTTAGCTGTGGAGAGTGATACTGCAGTCTGTTTCTTACTTGTCCAACTAACCAATTTGCCACCTAGGAAATGACAACCACTTGTGGTACTCTTCCTATCTATTTTACAACCTGCATGATCAGAATCTGAATAACCCATTAGATCTAGACTTGAGCCTTTGGGATACCAAAGACCAAGTCTGGGGACACCTTTAAGGTATCTGAAAATCCTTTTCACAGCATTTGCGTGTGCTTCTCTGGGATCAGACTGAAATCTTGCACAAAGGCATGTTGCAAACATTATGTCAGGTCTACTAGCAGTTAAGTACATGAGGGATCCCACCATACCACGATATTTTGTGGGATCCACTTGTTTTCCATTGGGATCTGAATCCAAAGTTAATGGTGCAGAAATAGGAGTATCTTTTGATGAGACAGAGTCGAATTGATATTTCTTTAATAAATCTCTGACATATTTTTCTTGATTTATAAAAATACCATCACTGGTTTGTTTCACTTGAAGACCTAGAAAATATGTCAGTTCACCTATCATACTCATTTCATACTCAGATGACATTATTTTAGAAAACTGTTCAGATTGGGGTAATTCAGTGGAACCTGATATCTGAGGTGAAGCAGCATGTACATCTGATCCAATAGTCAGTTCAGAAGGTAGTTTAAAACTGACTGGAGGATAGAATGGAATGTTTCTTGACTTGATTATTCTTGGTTCTGAACTGAGATGTTCAGAAGCAGGTTCAGGTCACTGATCAGATTCAGCAATAGGATCAGAATCACCAAAACTTATTGGACTTTCTGAGGGTGGTACAGGAATAGAATTCTTAAAGATTGCAGAACTAGATTCATCAAAGGTAACATGAATTGACTCATCAACCTTTTCAAGTCTCTTGTTAAAGACTCTAAAGGCTTTGCGATTTGATGAATATCCTAGGAAGTACCCTTCATCAGCTTTTGCATCAAATTTTCCAAGCTGACTGGAATCATTCAGAATGTATACTGGACATCCAAAAACATGGAAATATCCAATATTAGGCTTTCTATTTCTGAGTATTTCATAGGCTGTCTTCTTGTGTCTTTTGACATAGACAGATCTGTTCTGAGTGTAGCAAGCAGTTGCAACAGCTTCAGCCCAGAAATTTTTGGGAAGACCAGATTCATTTAGCATACTCCTAGCAGCTTCAATCAGCGTACGATTCTTTCTTTCTACAACACCATTCAACCTTTTTCTTCTCAGATTTTTGCTTGATTTGTTTGGAAAAAGTTTTTGCATTTTGTTTAGGTTGAAGAGGAGTGGTTTCAACATTTTTTTAACGTGCATTACAACTCTGCACTTGTCTAGCCAATAACTAAAATTGACTCTCTAACCTTAACAAAATTGATTCTTCATTAGACACCTGAGCCTTACCTGAATCTGAGGTAGAAGGCTCAGTGGGGGAGATAGTTTTCTTCTTCTTTTGGCCTTTTGGAACCTTAGATGAAGTCTGAGGGGATGGCTTTTTTGATTTAGCCTTCTTTTCTAAAACAGTTGTCTGAGCTGTTTCAGATTTACCCTCAGATTGTTCCTGGGCCTTATCAGTCACAGTTTTCTGTTTGCCAACTTTAGGAAAAGTAATTTCAGGTTTCATTTCCTTTGGAAGTGCATCTAAATCAGTGATTATAGATGCCATGTGAAGATCACCAGATTCATATGCTGCTCTTTGATTTGCAAAAGTATTTTTAATTGCAGCATCTGGTTTTGGTGCATTCATCCAAGATTTAATTATTTTCTGTTCTTTTTCAAGGATGGTTTTTAATTCTTCTTTTTCCAACTCTAAAGTGGCAACCATAGACTGATAACTTTTTAAAGCCAAATGAACATCTTTCAGCTCTTTTAGTCTGGCCTGACTGACGTTCAGTTCAGAAGTATTATTTTCAAACATTTTTAGGCTTTCTGAACGCACAGTTTCGACAAAAGAAATGTCAGCCTCTAAAAGAACCAAAAGGTCCAATTTTTGTTCCTCATTACTTTTAAAACCAAAGTCACTAACCTTTTTCATGACTATATCCACCCAACGACCAGATTCAACATCAGACTTGACCAAATGACCTTGATCTTCACGCGCCATGAAACACATATCCCTTACTTCTTCCTCATCATCAGATGATTCATCAGATTCTTCCCATTTTTCAGTCTTGGCAATCATACAACTATTATTGCTTGAGTTGTTTTGAGCCATGAGAGCTATTTGGGCTTTCAGCATCTTGTACTTCGCCTTATAGCTGTCATCAGGTTTCTGAAAAATAGAATGATTAGGGGCAGATTGTGATGATGAAGGCTGACTAGATCTGCATTCCTTCATGAAATGTCCTTTCTTGCCACACTTAAAGCATTCAAGATTGGATTTATCAATAGAAGCGCTGGAAGCAAATGGTTTGCCAGATCGATTAGATTTGGCCTTAAAACGATTGAACGTTTTAGCCAGCATGGCAACCAGATCATCATTGTCATCCTCATCACAACTATGAGTTATATTACCAGAAATACCAGTTTTTAACATTTCAGACACCATCTTCTTCATCGAGTCAGAATGATCACTCTCAGAAGATAGTAGAGCAGTCCCATGTGGTTCAGAATTATGAACCATGACTGAACTGGTAGAAGCATGATTTTTGGCATCTTGCTCAGCCACAGCTCTCTCAGCTTTGTTCTCTTCAGTGTATCTGAAGGCTCCATATAGGGAAGCAAGAGTGTGACTGTGCAAGGTTTTTCCTTGTCTTAAAACCAAGATCAAGTTTTCCCATTTAGAAGGTAAGATGTCAGAAAACTTTTCCAACAAAATTTCTTTGTCTTTAGTTACACTCAGGGCTTTCAATTGATTTACCAGATTAGTGAATCTGATGTATGTTTGTGTTAAAGTTTCACCAGGGATAGCAAAAAAAGACTCATATCTTTTATTCAAAGCAACTTTTCTCGTGACAATTGTCTCATTGGTGCCTTCAAACTGTGTCATAAGTTCCTCCCACATTAATTTAGAATTTTCAAGTAAAACAAGGGTGGGCATAAGAGTTTCAGGAACAGCATACAAGATCATATTTTGCAGCTTGGTATCAAGGTCTACCAGCCTATGATCTTCTTTAGACCAATGATCCTTCTCCTTGGGTGAAACCCTAGGAGTCCCATCGGCATTTCTGACAACAGTGGAGGCATTCAAGGGGACAAAGGGTCCTTCTTTGAGAATATCGGTCAAATGTCTTTCAACACCAGCAATATATTTTAGCATGCATGCTTTCCATGTTTGAAAATTTTCACTGTTCCCATCAAACTTGGGAACAGGATTATTTGGAAAGTGTACGTGCACATTATGTGATGGTATATTGTTGTTGATAATAAGGGGTGGAGTAGGTGGAGTAGTATTAGCATTAGCATTAGCATTAGGGTCAGGGCCTGTATTGAACATTTGGTCAACCATCTTTGCAGATCAAAGGTTAATGAATTAATATAATTCAACCTTGCTGCTCTGATACCAATTGTGAGTCCCAAATATAGATGATTAAAACCCGACTGGCAAGTAGTTCTAACTGGAAGATGAACAGTTCAGAATACGATCCAGATATGGATGAACAATACGATAAAGGTACTGAAAGTAAATGCAAGAAACAATAAGGGCTGAAACTATATAGATAATATGTATAGATCAAGTATGTAGCATTGAGACACGATGTACTTTTCAATGTATTTGATTTATTGATATATAAACAAATACAAAGGTTGTTGCGGAACAAAGATAAACACCCAAGTGTAAATATCTAAACAACCTAGAAATACAAGTGATCTAATAACTTGGAAATACTCGTAAGGATTACTTAGAGTATATCTCACAAGTTGCAATGCTAAGGTTTCAAGCTGTTTGCAAGTTGTGAGAAGACTTATATTTATAGACCAAGTCCATGATGACGTGGACCAGATTGTACAAAATATGGTTGGGAGCATTTAAGGAATTAAAGCTAATTCCTTACATGTGTACTTTTAAGGTTAAGTATATAAGTCTTTTGATGTGACTTATCATACCTTATTCCCAACCTTTACTTTACCTTGTACCTTTATTAATAGTTAAATCTATTAACTGGGTAAAGAAATGTAAAGTAAAAAGTCTTCCTCGTAATCAGTGTAAAAGTGTGTAAATACTTTTACACTGAGATGCTTCAGTCTTCGATCAGGTAGAGTCAGCTTCTGAGCTCCACATCTGAGCTGATTCTCTTTCTTCAAACTTCAGTCTTTGACTTCATTCTGAACGGTATTATGATACGTTGATCTGAACTGAAGTGAAGCTTCAGTGAACTAATTCTGAGCGACCTCAGAATTCTATACACGTATTTTTCACTGAGCTTCAGCTATTTCTGAACAAATTATACTTGGTTGATTTTCGACCTAACACTAAAATATGATGAAAATCTGAAAATATCTCAGAATAGGGCTCCAAAAACGGCTGGAAAAAGAGAAGAAGGGTTTTGGGATGTTTTTGCAAGCTATTTATATGATTCCCAAAATCTGCCAGAATCGGACCCAGTTGCGGCGCAACTGGCGTTGCGGCGCAAATATGTTTGACTTTTGCATTTGACTTTGACTTTCGTTGACCAAAGCTGCCTTGAACTTGAACGCATTGCGGCGCAACTGATGGAGTTGCGGCGCAACTTATTCTTCTGCTTTTCGGTTGCGGCGCAACTAGGAGTTGCGGCGCAATTTGCAGTTGACTCGCGTTGACCTTTGACCATTGTTGACTCGTGGCTGGCCAGGAACAAAAGACGTTGCGGCGCAACTAGGGCAGTTGCGGCGCAACTTAACTTTCTGGAATTGGGTTGCGGC
Source organism: Erigeron breviscapus (assembly GCA_034093135.1). NCBI lineage: Eukaryota > Viridiplantae > Streptophyta > Magnoliopsida > Asterales > Asteraceae > Erigeron > Erigeron breviscapus. The sequence continues at coordinate 74,008,365 of CM067175.1, read as the reverse complement.
GCAACTGTCTGTTGCGGCGCAATTGTCTTTTTCAGCTTTGACTTTTGTTGACTTCCTGCACTCTTCATCCAAATGCTTCCGAAATCCTCCGTTAGCACTTACTTCACCTCAACAATGTCGTTTTCTCCAGATTTACGCTTAAATACCTGTCAGTAACCTGAAACACTAACAAATACCATAAACGCACCAAATGTATACAAAAACGACTCATAAACCATGCAAAATCAACTAAATACAATGTGGGAAATGGGTATAAAATACGACATATCAAATCCCCCCACACTTAAGCTTTGCTTGTCCTCAAGCAATTCCAAACTTCAATTTTCAATTTACCTTGGTACATATGGGAATAACATTACCGTAATCAAAAAGAAGCTAAACCATCATTGAAAATGAAACGAGATGGTTAGGCAGTTTTAATCTTAAATGAAAACTGGAATGTTTGACAATACTTGAATGATATACAAGCCTTAATAACACGACTAAGCACAAAAGAATCGAATCAGTGATATCTCGTCTATCCTACTCCAACTAACTTACACTTGGGGTTGAATATTTGAATAATCACTCAATGCCAAGTCGTGATGCATAATCTTTTAACCATAGGCTTGTACTAGGTTCGTTCCTTCACCGTCATGATGCAAGCACCACAACGTCTATCAAAAGAGGACTTTAAGGGTTTTAATGAACTTCTGAGGCTAAACAAGGTATTTAAAAGGGTATGGAAATTTGGGTAAACAAAGGGTGTTAAAAACAAATAACACAACATTTAACAAAGTTTTACAAAATAGTCTAATCCATTAAGTCCCATGTCACTAGTTGCCAACGGTCCAAAACCCGAGAAGTTGTCCAGACAATACCCCCAATAGACGATTAAAAACCGACACCATTGTGGTGTATGACAATACCCGAGAAGTTGTCCAGACAATACCCTCAATCAACCAATTCTAACCATGTTGGCTTAAACAAACGCACCAACCCACAAATAACAACTTAAGATTATAGCATTCAGATCCTTTCGTTGGTGTAATTGATGTACCAACTTACAAAAATGATTTGACCAAAAGTGAGAAATACCAACTGACAACCCAAGCTCTTTTTCTGTCTTTTTTTTTCTTCTGTTTTTCAATTCTTTTATTCTTTTTTTTTTCTTTTTTTTGTGAGCTACTTTTACTCTGACTAATTGGTATTCTCCTAAATAATATTGAAACAGTGACAAATCATATACTCATATGCTCAAATGAACGATCCAGACTTTATCCAAACAAACATGACGAAATCAATCTATTCTCAGTAACCGAGAATATCCCAACCCGACATAAAGGACAACCCCAAACCATCCACTAGCATAGGCAACCAATGACCCACCAGGACTTCGACTAGGTATAGCTAGGAAAAGGTATATATTAAGGGTGGATTTAATAACAAAGAACAGGCTAGTGACAACAAGTTTTCTATTGTTTCTTGCACTAAAAGTGAGTGCAACATAAGGGTTTAAACAGGTGGTTCACTAACCAATGTAGTTAGCTACTAAGCACATTAACAAAACATGCACATAACAAATTTTTACGAAACAAGGGGTGAACATAAAAAGAACAAAGGTTTTTATCCTAAATTTGCCTCTTCTGATAAATAACACGGAACGATCAACCAGGACAAGTTCTAGAATCAACGCAATCATCGGCACACTCATAGCAAATGAAATAATCCGGAAATGGAAAAACCAACCTCAAACTTGCACATCATAGTTCAGAGCTCTAAATAGAACCCTTACTCCTGGATAAATCCAAAAGCCTACGAGAGGGACAAATTAACAAGGCTAATAATTCCAAAACCGTAACACCTATCATAACTAGCAATGAATCAATAATCTCACAATTTGGGTGTTTTGGTGCTTTGAGCGTGCTAGTCATATTATTAATCCAGAAGGGATTGCCTAATTAATCAGTCAAAACACATTCCACATATTAAAATTTGTACCAAGGGTGTAGTCAAATTGCTTATTAAGTTCTATAATTAAGTGACAAAAGCAATAACTACAAGGACAAGCATGCAAAAGTTCAAAATTTCTCAAAAATACCCGACTTTTTCCTATTTCAACACCCCCCCCCACACACACACACACACACACTTGAGTTGGACAATGCCCTCAATGTCCAATGAACTAAGGCAAAGGAAATAGGGGAAAGTAAACAAAAAGCAAAATAAAGAACAAGAAAAACTTGCCGGGTATGATGTATGTTCCATGCCTGAATATGATGCCAACAAAAATATGTCGCTGAACTTACTGCCAGCATATGCACATGACATTCAACTTGCTATCAACATGAACACACCATTAACGAGCAACATAATCAAATAAACCATGCATTCATCCTATCCCTAATTATTCAAACGGAAATGGAAAAGTAAAATACGATGTTCTATCACCCTTAAGGGTGATTACAAACCAAACAAATGGAAATAAATAAAAGTACGAAAATAAAATTGTTCAAACAAATAAAAGTACAAGCCATCATCACCAACAGATGGCAGCAGCATCATCCCATCATAAATCACTGAGGAGGGTAAGGGTAACCAGGCATAGATCCTGTACCAAAAATCGATCCAACCACCTGCTCAGCAAACGATGGTTCTGCCGAACCTGATCCTCCAGCATCTGCACCAGCCTGCGTACCTGCAAAAGATCCAAAGCTAACAGGGTTATCGGGCCCCGTCCCTCCAAGATCATGGGAAGGAGCCACCTCATACTGGCGCTCTGGTGGATAGAAGAATCCACCTCCGGCTCTGTGCTCTGGAATGAATATACTGGGAGGGCTGTAGTCTGGAATTGGCTGGGGTGGATGAAACTGCTCACCCCTATACTGAGCCTCCCACATGGGCTGATATCTATGCTGATCATGCATCATACGACCCATACCTGAGCCCATCCACCTAAAATCACTGTCCACCCTCGACTGAAACTGCTCATGGGAATGCTGAAAGTTCTGCTGAGACTCCCACATGTTACTAATCACAGTCCCCAAAGAAGAGAAATCCCATGGACCTGAATGGGCGGCAGAAGAAGAAGATGGTCCCTCAGTAGGTGTAGTGGTGGCACGACGCTTAGTACGTCGTGCGGGCTCTAGCGGCTGCTCTGGTGCATCAGCCATCTCAGCATCATCATCATCTGCCTCTGCCTCCTCCTCATCATCAGAGTCAGCACCACCAAAATCAATCAACTCAGGAATATCATTCTTATGAGCTAGAGGCTTAATCAATTTCCACCTCTTCAAATCATTCCAAGTGAATGGCTTCATAGGTTTGCAGTTCAAAGCGACTGCATTATCAGCACCCTCAAAATACTTCACCATTTTGGAAATGAAATGGCCACAGACTAACCCCCTATCACGAACTCCTTTGGTCCCCATATGTTTTGCCAACACATAGGGGGCACATGCTTTCCTATTCACATCACCTTCATCAAACAACCTCAACAACCACAAATCCTCCATATATAGCTTGTCCGGATGATTAGTCCTTTGGACAAAAGAATGGACTAACATCTTGTGGAACAAGCGCAAAATATGCGATTGGAGTGTATTTTCCCCACAAGCTGCTTTCCAAGCGCGACCCCCAGACACCCGGTTATAGTAATCTCTAAAATCACCTGCTTCCCTAGTAAAACCAGAAGTAGCCCTAACAGAAATGGCTAAAAGACGCTCGAAAGCAGGATCATCCAACGTCTCTTGGGTGTACATCCCCGTGCACAACCCAAACTCAGCAATAGTGAGGGTTCTATTAACACCCCCACAACGAAAGAATATAACCGGCTCAGCAAACACATCCTTCACTTTCTCGATGTTCTCAACCGAAATAGTCGAATAAACTTCTAAACACCTCCTTACAAACTATCTCCGGATTCCGAAATATATCAAACCATAAACTAAATTCCTTAGCTACGGGATTACCATCCATATCATTCGAACTACCCATCAGATGCATATACCTACTAATACCCCCACGAGCATTTAACGTATCCAACATACTCGATTCCATATACCGAGGCTCAACTATGTCTTTCTGATAAATAGATGCTAACCTGTTGGTATATTCAACCTTTTTCTCGGGAGGAGCTCTAGGGAATCGTAACCATGGGTGAGTAGGAATTCCCATAGCAGTGGCCTCAGGAGTAAGACCACTCTCAATAGGTGCAGCAGCCGACGAGGCTCTTGCCTTTCCTCGTCCTGCACGGCTAGATGAAGCGGGTTCCTACACATACAAGAAACAATTAAAACATGGAAACCCGACATATAAGCATATATATATAAGCATAAATGACACAGGTCTGGAAAAGGTTGAGTTGCGGCGCAACTAGGACAGTTGCGGCGCAACCTAACTGTCTGTTTTGCAGTTGCGGCGCAACGCCTGTGTTTTTCTGGGCAGATCGAGCAGCAGCAGGGGTTAACAAAAATAATTCCACAAACTAGATAACAACTTAATTCTTAGGGTTCAGCATTTAATTAAGAAAAACAAGCTTTAATTTACCCTAAGTTAACTTGAATAACACAATCCACAAAACAAATCATCAATCCTTCAATCAAAACAACCAACCCCTCATTGTTCTTGCAAATCCCTCACAAATTCGAACTTAAGAAGCAAATTAAGCATAAGATCTATATAAATTCGAATGTATGCAAGAACATTATAAACTTAACTAATTAAAATCAACAAGAGAGGTTAAAGAATCACATACCTTTCATGTTCTTGTCATTGTGATGATTAAAGAGAAAGATTAAAATTGAAAATTAAAGGGAATTTGGAAGAAAATTGATAGTGGATCGGTTGGAAAGTTGAGAGGAAAAAGTAGGATCTCAATAATTGATGTGTGTGTGAGGGAAAAATGAAACCCCCGATCCCCTTATTGAATGGAATTTTGACCCGGTTTGACCCGGGTTGCGGCGCAACGTCACCCGTTGTGGCGCAACACCCTATTTTTGAACTTAATTTTTTTTCCCGGTATTTCTGAAACATTACACGTTGCGGCGCAACAACGGCCTGCGGCGCAACTGAAAAACAGAAGGATAGGTTGCGGCGCAATCAAAACAATTCATTGCGGCGCAACGTAGAGTTGCGGCGCAATGCACCCCCCGACACTTACCTTTGTTTTCTTCCTTGAGAACGACTTACCGGAAGGCATGAAAGCGGCTCCTACCTGCAATTCTTATTAAAACACATTACCAATGACAAATAAACAATAATGAAAACAAGAAACACGGGTTGCCTCCCGCGAAGCGCTTAATTTATTTACGAGTCTTTAGCTCGACTCACAGTCCTTTCTTCATTGATTCCTTTCGAAAAATGGAAGCTCGTCAACGACGACTCCCACATTTTCCTCTTATTCATGATAAAGTTTCAACCTGTGACCATTAACAATAAAAGTAGCTCCATCCGATTTAAACAATTCAACATAACCAGATGGATAGACATGTTTGATCACAAAAGGGCCAGTCCACCTAGAAGTCAACTTGGGTTGCTTGAACTTATACTTGGAAAGGAATAACAAAACTTTATCACCGGCTTTAAAATCTTTTTCTCTAATCCTACGATCATGCCAAACCTTAGTCCTCTCTTTGTAGAGCATAGAATTCTCATAAGCATTCAACCTCAACTCATCTAACTCATGAAATTGCAACATTCTCAATTCACTACTTTCAACTAAGTCCATATTGCAATTCCTAAGAGCCCAATAAGCTTTATGCTCTATTTCTAAAGGCAAATGACATGTCTTCCCATAAAGCAACCTATAAGGTGTAATCCCAATTGGAGTCTTAAATGCGGTTCTAAAAGCCCATAATGCATCATCCAATTTCTTAGACCAATTTTTAGGATTATCACCTATGGTTTTCTCTAAGATTCGTTTTAAAGCCCTATTAGTATTTTCTACTTGGCCACTCGTTTGCGGGTGATAAGAAGTAGAGAAACGATGATGAACACCATACCTCTTTAACACCTTAGCAAGTTGGTGATTCGCGAAATGAGTTCCACGATCACTGATTAAGGCCTTAGGACAACCAAAACGACAAAACAATTGCTTTAAAAATTCAATGACAACCCTTGCATCATTAGTTGGCAAGGCCTTAGCCTCGGCCCATTTCAAAACATAATCAACCGCCACTAAAATGTAAAGACACTTATTTGAAGGCGGAAAGGGTCCCATAAAATCAATTCCCCAAACATCAAATACCTCACAAACCTGAATGAAGTTCTGTGGCATCTCATCCTTTTTTGAAATGTTACCTTGACGTTGACAGACTTCACACGTCTCCACTAATGTTTGAGCTTCCTTGAAGATTAAAGGCCAATAAAATCCTGCATCAAAAACCTTCTTACCGGTTACAGATGGTCCATAATGACCACCGGTTGGTCCATAGTGGCATGCATCCAAAATCTTCCGGGTTTCTGCACCGGCCACACATCTCCGGATCAAGCCATCTGCACACATTCGAAACAAATATGGTTCTTCCCAGAAATAATGCTTAATCTCAGAAAAGAATTTATTTTTCTGTTGATAAGACATTTCCTTAGGAAGAACACCTGCACATAAATAGTTAGCAATGTCTGCATACCATGGGTCCTCCTCCACATCCACCTGCATTAGAAACTCGTCAGGAAAGCATCATTAATATCATGCTCCTTTAACTCCTCAAGGTGAGGGTTTTCGAGCCTACTTAAGTGGTCGGCTGCCACATTTTCAGCCCCACTCTTATCTTTAATCTCAATATCAAATTCTTGTAAAAGTAAGACCCAACGAATTAAACGAGGCTTAGCATCTTGTTTCGAGAACAAGTACTTCAAAGCCGAGTGGTCGGTGAACACAATAGTCTTATTCAAAACCAAATAGGGTCTAAACTTATCAAAGGCATAAACCACGGCTAACAACTCTTTCTCGGTCACGGTATAGTTTTGTTGAGCCGGGTTTAAGGTCTTGCTAGCATAGGAAATAGGACGGAAATGTTTATCCTCCCTTTGGCCTAACACGGCCCCTAAAGCATAATCACTAGCATCACACATTAACTCAAACGGTAATGACCAATTGGGTGGAGACATAATGGGTGCATTGGTCAACTTAACTTTAAGTGAGTTAAATGCATCAAGACATTCTTTATCAAAATTGAATGAGACATCCTTTTTCAACAACTTTGTCATCGGCCGGGTGATTTTTGAAAAATCTTTTATAAACCGACGGTAGAACCCGGCGTGACCCAAAAAGCTTCTAATTGATTTGACATTAGTGGGTGGAGGCAATTTAGCTATAACATCAATTTTGGCTTTATCTACCTCTAAACCCGCTCTTGAAACTTTGTGTCCCAAAACAATACTCTCTTTCACCATAAAATGACACTTTTCCCAATTCAAGACCAAGTGTGCCCTTTCACACCTTTCAAGCATTTTATCAAGACTTTCAAGACAATTTTTCAAAAGAACTACCGAAAACAGAAAAGTCATCCATAAAAACTTCCATAGACGTTTCGATCATGTCCTGAAATATGGCAATCATACATCTTTGAAAAGTACCCGGGGCATTGCAAAGACCAAATGGCATCCTCCTATAGGCATAAGTGCCAAAGGGACAAGTGAAGGTGGTCTTTTCTTGGTCCTTGGGGTCAATGGGTATTTGGAAGTACCCGGAGAACCCATCCAAAAAGCAAAAATACTCGTTACCGGCGAGCCGTTCGAGCATTTGATCAATAAAGGGCAAGGGAAAATGGTCTTTGCGGGTAGCATCATTTAATCTCCGATAATCTATACATACCCTCCACCCCGTGACGGTCCTAGTGGGAACCAATTCATTTTTGTCATTTAAAATTATAGTCATCCCACCCTTCTTCGGTACGCAATGTACCGGACTTACCCATGAACTATCCGAGATGGGGAATATGATTCCCGCATCAAGCAACTTTATTATATCCTTTTTAACCACATCTTTCATATTTGGATTCAACCTTCATTGCCTTTGCACAACCGGTTTCACATTATCAACAAAGTTTATGGTATGTTTGCAAAATTCTGGACTTATACCCGGAATATCGGAAATTTTCCATGCAAAGGCCTTTTTATGGGCCTTTAGGATGGTCATAAGTCTAGATTTCTCATCCTCCATTAATGAGGATGAGATGACAATGGGTAAAAGAGATGTACCTTCCAAATATGCATACTCAAGATGGTCCGGAAGTGGCTTGAGCTCCAAGTCGGTAGGAGGGTTCTCTACCGAGGTTAGCACCCGTGTGCTATCACTACCTGTGATCTCTTCATAGGTCTCGTCTTCCGGTGGAGTTTCATCAACACTTAATGCCATAATCTCTTGCATCATATCTCCAACCAACTCTTGCTCTTCTTCACTGCAAGCTAGCAATGTTTCACCTTCTTCCATGTCCAAGAAATCCATGAGCTCTTTCTCCAAAGCATCTTCTTCTTCAATCACATCTAACCTGAAACAAGTTTCATCACAAGAGTAAGGATGTTTTAGTGCTCTATCAACATTAAAAACAACTCGGTCATCACCAACCCCTAGGGAAATTTCTTTAGCCTTAACCTGGATGATAGCATCCGCGGTCATAAGGAATGGTCGGCCAAGAATGAGAGGGACTTTAGCATCCGCCTCCATCTCAAGAATAACAAAATCGACCGGAAATATCATATGCCCCACCTTAATTTGCAAATTTTCCGCTATCCCCATGGGATATTGGAAAGAACGATCCGCGAGCCTAATGCTCATGCGGGTAGGGGTCAACTCTCCTAGAGACAACTTTCTATAAACAGAATAAGGCATCAAATTGATACTAGCCCCAAGATCGGCCAATTCCTCATACAAATAAGCACCAAAAGAACAATCAATTAGAAAACTCCCTGGATATTCCAACTTGGGAGGAATCTGATTCTGAATGATGGCTGAGCATTCGGCACTCATAACTGCAGTCTTAGCCTCTTCGAGCTTCTTCTTATCACTGACAAGTTCCTTGAGGAACTTCGCATAATTTGGCATACCTGCAAGCAAATCAACTAAAGGAACAGTTATATTAACAGACTGAATAAGATCAACAAATTTCTTAAAATGTTCCTTGACTTTTTCTTTCCTCAACTGTTGAGGAAATGGAATCTTTGGTTGATAAGGCTTCACCGTCGGTTTCTCAGGCGGGTTTGGATGGAACGGCCGGTATCGGTACGGCTTGGTTCGGTTCCATCTCAACTTCTTCATCACCCGTTTCTTCCTCTTCATTAACCTGCACAAGTGGAGAAGAATCATTAGGTAAAGGGTTTGCAGAGTCATAAGTCTTACCTGTCCTCGTAGTGATGGCATTCACTTGCTCATTTCGAGCATTAGGAGGGGTATACTTCTGTCCCGATCCTTGATTATTTTGCCCTTGGTTATTGAATTGAGGCTTTGGGTTCTGCTGAGTGTTGCTCGGTAGAGTACCGGGCTGCCTATTTGAGTTTCCTAGCCTCTCAATCCTTCCTTCTAAATCCTTAATGGTGGCTTGTTGATTCTTTGCTCCTTGATCCAACTTGTGCCCCAATCCATCTAAGCGAGTAGTCAAAGCGTCCAAAACAGAAATCACCTTCTTGGACTCTTCTGTAACTTGTTCATTAGTTGCCTTTTGGGCACCAATGAAATCCTTCACTATGTCTCTTAATTCTGGATCCGAGCCTCGTTGATTGTTGAACCTACTAAACCTGTTACCACCATAACCAGAACTATTAGCATTAAAAGAAGAAGTAGGGTAAGAACTACCTGATGGTCGGTTTTGATAACCGGTATTTTGGTTGAAATTCCCTTGATTCTGAACATAACTAACATCTTGCACTGGTTTATCCGGGCAATCCTCCGTATAATGCAAGTCTCCACAATGCTCACAACCGTCGGCCATAACCTTAACATCTCTCTCAAGGCTCTTGAATATATTATCTTGACTATCAAATCTCTCATTCATTTGCTTCGAGAGAGCCTTGACTTCGGTAATAAGCTTAGAGTCCTCACTACTTTCCACCTTAGCTACAGTGGTTCTACTAGATCTCTTGTCTCGGTCCTCATCTCTTGTAGAATACTCCTTAGCCATATCCTCAAGAATCTTATATCCTTCATTTGGGGAAATGTTGTTTAGACTACCCCCAAATGCATAACCGAGCTCCCTTTTGGTTTTTCTATCCAAACCATCATAGAAAATCTCAAAACTTTCTTCAGTACCCATACTATGTCCAGGGAAATTTCTGAGCATTTCCTTGAACCGTTTCCATGAATCAACAACATCTTCACCGGATTCTTGAGAAAAACCTCTGATTTTATTTTCTAATTGCCTTTGAGTTCTCATAGAATAAAACTCATCAATAAATCCTTCTCGAAGTTCGGCCCAAGTGGTAAATGAGTTATCGGGTAACTCCTTAAACCATGCAGCTGCATCTCCAGTGAGAGTCAAAGGAAATAGTTCCAACTTAACAGCCTCAGCTTGCCCTGTTCCATACTGATATAGCCTACAGATCTTCTCGAACCTCTCAAGATGTGCATATGGGTCATTTCTTCGAATCCCATCAAACTTATCCTCTTCCACACTCTTGAGGTGATTCCCTTTCAAAGAAAAATCTACTGAAATAGCCGGAGGGCGAATAGCTGTGCCCCGGTCTGCCGGTATATTTCTTCTTCTCTCCCCGTAAGGACGGGCATTCGGATCTACCGGTTGTTCATCACCCATTCTTCTACCCCTTGGTTGTTGGTTAATATTAAGGTTAACCCGAGGGAATACAAGTACACTCGGTTCAGGTGTTTGAATTTTCTCCTCTACTTCTGAATCTGAATCTTCACCTATTTTGAAAAGCTCCGATGATCTCTTCAACTGATCGGCCAACTGATCTTCCAAGTTCTGGGTGGGTGGAATACTGGTTTCGGTTTCTAAATCTATTTTGACTGATGTGGATGGTTCCTGGTTGTCTCTTGACACTAAGCGACGTCTGACTTTCCCTGGATTAGACAAAGGGCTAAGCAAAGGTCGGCCAGAAGCTCTTGTATTCATCAACTAACAAGAACCTGCACACTCACCACAAACAAACCGTCAACCGCACCTGTGGTATAATTGAAATGAAATAAAATACAAACTATCTAGTAAAGCAATAACTTTCTCACAAATGAATGTGAAAAAGGATCGAACTACAAAATAAACAACTACTTAAAATTAAGTCCCCAGCAGCGATTAAGGGACTAAAATGAAGTAATTGTTGACATTAAGTAATTCTAATTTAAAAGGGTTTTGTGACCGAATTGTCACTTTGCAACAAGTAAAAGTAAATAATTTAAATCCGGTATTACCGGGGCAGGGATCGTCCTCAAACGATATTAAAAATGTTTTTAAGACAATAATTTAAAAGACATCCATCTTGATTTCGCTCAACAATACGCTCAGATTGCACATAAATGAAGTTCAAATCCAAATTAGTTGATTAAATAACCGAGACTCAAACAAAGCACCAACCCCGTACCCGTCAAGTTAATGACATCATTTGACTCTCTTGCTTAAACTAGTTTCGTTACAAAGACCGGTACCCCAAGACATCTTTTATAACTTCCCTAATCAAACAATTGGTTTGGTTATTGAAATAACAATTATATCTACCGATTGTACCCAACCGTTAACACATTACTTCCTATTATCATGAACGATTATCTACCGTACCCGTCATAAACTCAATCGTTTGTACCCAAACAATCAAAATGAAATATATGTAATCAATAACTACCATTAAAGACACACATAAATCACCAATCAATTCAAGATAAATTATAAGGAAGAAATACGCTAAGATCTCGATATAACGTTAAATGAAATCAACATTAAATTAATAAAGTTGTGCAATCTTTACATATTGTCTCACTCCATCAAGATGGATGATGAAGCGATTAGCCACTCATATTAAAATAAGAATAACAATTAAAATATGAAGAATTCATTGTTACCTAATGATAATAATCGAAAGCTACGAACGTAATAGATCCAATCGTGTTTGAAAACCTAAAATATGATGAAAATATGAAAATATCTCTGAATAGGGCTCCAAAAACGGCTGGAAAAAGAGAAGAAGGGTTTTGGGATGTTTTTGCAAGCTATTTATATGATTCCCAAAATCTGCCAGAATCGGACCCAGTTGCGGCGCAACTGGCGTTGCGGCGCAACTATGTTTGACTTTTGCATTTGACTTTGACTTTCGTTGACCAAAGCTGGCTTGAACTTGAACGCATTGCGGCGCAACTGATGGAGTTGCGGCGCAACTTATTTTTCTGAATTGAGTTGCGGCGCAACTGGGAGTTGCGGCGCAACTATGTTTGACTTTTGCATTTGACTTTGACTTTCGTTGACCAAAGCTGGCTTGAACTTGAACGCATTGCGGCGCAACTGATGGAGTTGCGGCGCAACTAGACGTTGCGGCGCAACTAGGGCAGTTGCGGCGCAACTTAACTTTCTGGAATTGGGTTGCGGCGCAACTGTCTGTTGCGGCGCAATTGTCTTTTTCAGCTTTGACTTTTGTTGACTTCCTGCACTCTTCATCCAAATGCTTCCGAAATCCTCCGTTAGCACTTACTTCACCTCAACAATGTCGTTTTCTCCAGATTTACGCTTAAATACCTGTCAGTAACCTGAAACACTAACAAATACCATAAACGCACCAAATGTATACAAAAAACGATTCATAAACCATGCAAAATCAACTAAATACAATGTGGGAAATGGGTATAAAATACGACATATCAACGCATCTGATTTTAAATAACATCAAACACTTTCGTTAGTCATCTCCAAGATATTAACTTAATTAATAATGTTCAAACTCAAGATCTTTGTAAGAAGATCGTGATGTCTACTTTATTGGCTTCATATTCGTTAAACTCCTTTTATTTATATTCTTATTATCTAGCTAATTAGAATTTTATTAATATTTGTCATTAGCAAACGACTTGATGTATCTCCTAGAGCATTAGGTATTTGGTAGATAATGATTCCCCGGGACGACCTCACCTACCACATCAACGTCACATTTCTTTTATTATGTCGCCATGTATACAATATTTTAACTTGTGCATTAATCGTCTTCAACCAAATGATCCCAGACATATTAGTAAAAACAAAATTGTTGATGTACATTTCCTCCACCACAAACGATGTCAGGATGAATCCAGCCCCAAACAATTGTTAGAAATAATAATAGTAGTGTCTATTTGAGTGTTTTGTACTTATTTTGTAAGCATTTATGAATTGAGGGGTCTAGATGTAAAATAAGAGGTCACGTATATAAACCACCAATTTAATGTGTTGTAACTTTTTACTTCATTTTAATTTCAATCATCCACTTTCACGTTAATTCTTTCTCAATACACAGTATAAATTAAATTTCACACATATACAATCCGCTATAAACACACACTTTAACTTGTAAATTTGTATTTGTTTCAACAATGGCAACACCAAGCACCCGATATGGCCAGTTAATGGCATTGGGCCAGCTCATCACAAGCAACTTTTCTCGTAATGAAGCATGCTACATGTTTATTTATTTCCAAAAATATTAGTATATCTTAGAAAAAAGACATTTGGGATTGATGTATACCCTTTTTCTTCAAAATCATATCCTTACAAAGGAATGATAAAATGAATTTGCTAATAATATATAAGAGTGGTACGTGGGTAATAATGGTTTTCACTATCGTCCTTAGATTAAGAGAATTGATCGCTCGCTTTCCCCATTATTATATATGGGTCCTCCAAACAGAAAGGTGAGGTCTATTTAATATTCTTCTTTTCAAACGATAACTTGAATGTTTAAAATAATGCATTATGAACTAATTACGTTATTCAATGAGATTTCAAAGTTTTAAAGGATGGATGTTATGTAAAGCAACATTTCAATACTTCTTATTTGCCCAAGTGTTGAAACTTTTTCCAATGGACAAAACTACTATATCTTTCAATTGTAGCTTTTCATCAAAATGCCTACCCAAAAGCATAAAAGTAAGTCATAACCACATCTCATAGTCCCCACACCACATTGTCTAGAGAGAAACTTAATATTCAGTATGTGTCAATATCACGTCGCCGGGACCTGGCCAACCAAACAAATGTAGCGCGAGTCGAAAATCTTCAAAAGGGTGTCAAGAATGCTACTAGTTCTTCTCATTATTGGTCACGTAATGCTTCAAAATGCTGACCGATATAGCGGCATACATATATATATATATATATATATATATATGTATATATATATATATATATATGTATATATATATGGGGTCAATCAAATAAGAACACCATTAAAGTGAGAACACTTAAAAACTACATTTTGATACATTAAAAATCCATAAAACTAACATAGTGTATAACTAATTATCATTATTTAAGTGTTTAACAACACATTGATCCGTCAAAATCGAAAAAATCACGTTTTTTTTTTATGCATCCCATTTTGAATTGATATGCCTTCCTTTTGAAAATGCCGCTAAGTTTTAATAAAGGCAGGCACCAATTTTTTGGCCCACTTCGTCCCAATCACACAAATATATTATTTAGTAAACTATAGTAACATGTGTATGTGTGTAATGTGTATGATTAGCTACATTTTGGACCTCATTACCCTATAACAATTGTAAACAACTGTGATGAACAATGAACTAGCTAGTTTGCCTGACAAGTTGCTGCCTAGCTAGCTTATTACATTTCAACTTATCTTAAACGGTTTACATATAGTGAATTAATTTTTAGAAGCATAAAACTAGGAACACCATGTACCATAAGTTAATGATCGGATTATTAACTCATTAATATTTTTTTATCATTATTAATATTTTTTTTTCGAACAGCCAAGAATTACATTTTACATCGAATTTATTTTAATCATAAATTACTTCGAATATTCTTATGTCAAGGTTTGAAACTTGATCTTTTTCTGTCTATAATTTCATTCTAAGTCCTTCTCATGCTAAACTTTCGTCTCGATATAAAAAGGATGTACACCATCTTTTGGCATTCTTTGCAGACCGGTTTTTTGGCCAAAATGGAAAATGTATATCATACTGTATTTGACTTCATGGTTCACCTACTCCAAATAATTTATCTATTAATTCGTTTTTTTTTTGTTAGGAAATTACAATTTTACAAAAATAATACTATAAAAGTAACTAATAAAGAGAATCAAATCGTATATAACATATTCGGTTAATTTTTAGCCAATAGCATAAAAAGTTATCCATCTTTGATATGAATGTTAGGTATACATTATTGACTTAATTCGTTAATTATATTTAAAGCCATGTATCAAAAACTTAAGGGTCGTTTGGTTCCTATAGTTTATAACTGGTGGAATGAAATTTGAATTTTTTATATTAATTTAACATGATGGAAAAAAATTCAAATTTCATTCCCTTAAATTTTTATACATTCTGAGAACTAAACGACTCTTAAATTGAACCAAAATTGAAAATATTAAAAAGACAAAAATTATTTTGAAGTTTCAAGAAAGAAAACTTCTTTTACTAAAAGAATATCGGATACCTTTTCGCCCTTATATTTTCAACAAATACATGACAAAATGTAATATTCTGTTGAGTGTCAAAGAACTGGTATCTTGGATTAAGGACAAGCTTAATTAACCACCACATTGTTTAATTAAATGATCGACTAATGATGGAAAACACGTGTAGGATTATCCTAAAAAGGGTTGGCTAAACTTGTTTACTTATAACAAAAAAGGCATGTGTGTACTTTACTTCCAAGTGTAAAGAAAGAAAGCTTATATATATTTTAGTGATATCAAGTGGTTTGACTTTTTAGTAACTTGGTGGTTTGACTAATATTGTCGGTTTTTAGTGAAAGCAAAGTATGAACTAACAACTGAGGCAAAAGGAGTCCAAGAAGACATGAACACCAATCATTTTATCATATAAGTTACAACACTTGTATTCTTCTTCTTGTTTATCTAGTTTGCTTTTTTGGGTGGGTATCTATTTCACAAAGGTCAACAATATCGCATCGAATATCTTAAGAAAGAAAAGACTACGTTTACGACACAAAAAGTTCGTCAAAATCATATCGAGTTTTAAACTTAAACATTCAAAGCTAGTTAACATATATGAGACGAATGGTCTTTAAGTCATAAGTAGGGATGATTTACGTATGTTGACTCATTACTAATTGTTTTAATTAGCTATACGTATGAAACTCACATCGACTATGAAGCAAAACTTGTTTGTATCTATATGTGCTCCTTGAAAAGAAAATTAACTTACAATTTAAATTGATTGAATTACATGTAAATGTTTCATTTAGTTAACTATATAAATGGAAAAATTAGTTATACGCAGGGACGAAGATAGCATGGTGGTAGTGTAAGCAACTGACATAGCCTTAATTTTGATACGATGTAAACCTTTCATTTTAAAAGTATATTTGAAATTTACTCAATATAAATATATATAAGGTAGGGATCAAAAGAAAAGGTACCTTAAGGAGAGAAGAGATAAAAAATGTTCATTTTTTTTTAACTTGTTTTTTTGATTTTTTTTCACTTTTTTATTTCTTTTTAATTAATTAATTCCTAAAAAGAAAAATATAAATTTTAAAATTTTTTTTTTCAAAGGCGTAGCCCGTAAGCTATAGGCGAAGCCTGTTAGTCTATGGCGGAGCCATGATGGCTAAGCGGAGCCCGTTAGGTAGATCACTCATCACCGATCACCCCCTATGACCTATCATCCCCTATGACCTATCACACTCACCAGCTACCCCTTATTAATATCCTTAAGGGCGAAGCCCGTACCGTACCCTAAGATTAGAGGGAAAAAAATAATTATTTTTTTAATATTTTTTGAAATTGTTAATTAAAAAGAGAATAAAAAAAAATAAAAAAATAAGCTAAAAAAATAAAAATAAACCTTTTTGTTCAAGTTACATTCTCTCTAGATCTCTACCATATATATATATATATATATATTCAGAACATGTATATATATATATATATATATGTATATGAATATATACACATGGAAGACTAATGTTTTAAATATGCTCTATCGAAAAGAAATTTCTGCCACCATCACTGGTTTACTGTTTAGACAATTTACATTGGACTTTAACTTCATATGGCGTGGTCGGGTGGTTTGAGGCTTAAGCATTTTCGCTAAGAATCCTCATTTAATCGTCATATACAACACTTTAGTGGCACCCTCATATGCATAGCTCACAATTGGTTAGGGGTGTAACGCCTTTGCAAATGGCAATGTTCTCCACTATGGACAGATGCTATTATCATCGAACCATTAAGTTAGTCTCGAACGCAAACACGGTTGTTGTCGGGCAAGATGAATAAACAGAGACCAATAATGTTTTGTTACTAGTGCATACAATGATTGTTAAACCCAGCCCATCATCTGGTATATAATTGGCCTATCCTCCTACATGATAACATAGGCCTTGAATTGGCAGAGACTTTGGTATCACATATTTCAAACTTCTATGACATAAAAACCTACAATAATTGTTTGAAAATCAATGAATGTACGATCGGTTGGGACCAACATGTTTTAACTAAAGTCGTGTAAACCAAAAATAGAGCTTTGTTCAAGAACATTGTATGTTACATTGATAATTCACATCGATAGAATCATCTAATGACTGTTTTCACTTTTCTCTTTATGTTACAATATTTCACTAAACAAGAACTTGAGGACTATGATGATAACAAGTTGTTTAACCGCAAAGAGAATCAATATTGAACCATGTCTACTTGCGTTAAACCGCCTTATGTCTAGAAATGTGATTCTTCCAAAATTGTGCAATGCTTTGTAATTCCTTGTTAGTGTTACAAGTATTAGCAAATTAGGCTACTTGTGTTACCAGGTGATCAGAATTCTTAGTTCCGCTACTAATTATTACTTGATATTCAATCGTCGCACGGGACACAATGGTCAACATCCAACAAATTATACAAAATGACGACCATATATATAACAAGATGGTGACCACGCCAAGGAATTGAAAGGTCAACTGGCCAATAATAAAGTAGCATGAAGAAAACCACAATGAAATATGACTTCAATTTGGTCTTAAAGCGTTTCAAAAAATGTTACAACACGCATCAATAAAAGTAACCACTGGTCTATGCTTTTATGCTTACAAGCTAAGAACATCATATCATATATATCATATATATATATATATATATAGTTAACTTGAAGTGCATGTAACGATAGAGACTAACTCACTTTATGATTATCTAGAATTATAGATCTACAAGCAAAGATAATTTATAATAATGCCAACCCAAGCTATACATATACAACTTGTACATATTAGCTACACTAAGAAGAATTCCATAGGCGCAAATTTGAACGAAAAAGGAGGCAAAAAAAGGATAACTTCACACAGAAGTCTAATTTAGAAAACCAACTTTGTTTTTGTCTGTTAAAAGACGACTTAAAGCACTTTTGACTTGAAATATTGTAAGCTAGCAAGTTCTCGCCAAACAAATACTGTATCATGTTAGAAAAGAAAAGTCTAATATGACCGAAAGTATGGACCCATTAGCTATTCTATCATCATTTTAACAGGATGACAGGATTCAGGTTGACAAATCATATTTTCTTTGAAAGTTTTAGTTTTAAATGATAAGTTTTGGAACCGTTACGCTACGTTCCATGGATTACATTTATGCGATTTGACATATCCTAATCAAAAATAACAATAAGTAAGATATTTAAGTATGCGTAATCACGGAAGGTTTTCCTGTTGTGGATATTTTTGACTCAAGTGTACACGGCCTAATTAGGGTATGCCAATGCCGTTGCCAAACCTTTCTTGTAGCCACCCCTGATATGTTGCCTAGCGAGATTTGAACTTCAAACTTTTGTGAGGAAATCTACTTATCTGACCACGAGGTCAAACACAAAACCTATTAACTTCTTGTCGTGTCAAGTATCGTGTCAAAATTGTCAGCTCTAATGAAATACTGCCACTTAAAAAGACTAGTATGTAAATATCATTTGATTTCCAATATCTACAAAAAGGAATGGCCCAAACTAACTACAATTACAAGTTTTCTGTGGCATATAACCCAAGACTTATAAGGAGCTTATGGTTACAGTTCATGATGATCATGTTTCGCTTGTCATGTCATTCTAGAAGTCATTAATCTAAGAAGGTAACTAGGAAAGACAGAGAAAATGAACATGTTATGGACGGTTTATCAAGATTCATATTTATCATCTTCTTCTGGGAGTTCTATTTCATCCTCATCATCATCTTCTGGGAGTTCTATTTCATCCGCATCATCAAGGGGTCCATCACTATCATAATCAACAGGACCTACAAGTGTTTTAGGAAACGGAAATAAAGTAGCATTAGCAAAGAAAAGACGATCAGTAACTTGAATCATCAAATAAGCTTCAGGCAGAGCCAAGACGATCCCACTAAAAAAAATATTATACCTCTGGGAATAGGTGCTGTTGGATTGTTAATGGGCTCTCCATCATCAAGAAGGTATGGAAGTTCCAAAAGATCTAAAAAAGCTTCTGTTTGGGGATTCCGATTATGTCCTAGATACAAAGAAATTAAACAGATTAGTTTCAAAATGAAGACTTCAATTTTAACACCAAAAAATATCAAAGAGGGCATTTGGGTATATTGGTACCAGAAAAGGAACCATTAGCAACAGTCTGAGAAGAGTTATAACATGGAACCGTACGCACAAACTCAAAAGGTTTTGTCCCTCTATGTTGCAGCTTACGCTTTACCCATTGACGACTTTCTTCCATGTCAACATGTCCACCCCTAAAACCAAAAAAGAGTCACAAACCAGTTTTGCACAGATAACTCCAAAGAAATGTCTCAATGGATGTACATACCCAAAATTTGAACGTCTGGCATTCAGAGGAAAAACAGAATTTAGTTTACGGGTTATTGCCAACCACTCTTCATCGTAGTGTATCTCATGTGGCCCAGGCTCCGATTCAACTTCGATAATCTATGAAAATCAGAAAATGAAAAAAGAAATGTCATATATGAAAAGAAAATGATCCACCAGTAGATAAGATAACATGAAAGGATGTGGAACTATACCTGCAAAAAATGTCTTCTCGGGATACACTTATCCAGTGCAAGAAATTTTGTGACAGGACCTCCATCTCCATGTTGAACTAGAGCAGCAAATTTGCAATGTAGGTGAGCAGCGAACCAGTAAGGAGGTTTTAACTTTTCTAGCAACTCAGCAGCAGGTTTGCTTCCCAAAGTTTTTTCCTGAATCTGTACTACTTTAAAATTAAGTTAACGACAGTTAACATAGCAGATTACAGTTATATTAAAGACTGAAGTTACCTCCTCCTCAAAATAAGGTTTATATTGGACAAGAGCTTCCCAGTTGCCATGGTCAGTGATACCAAGGGGCCAATCATGTGAAACGAAAATATCTATAGGTTCACTAACTTGCATGAGCTTGTGAACATCGTACTCTCTCACATGGTATACTGACTTGATCTCGTTGTGGTTATATGGAGGCCTTTCAAAATGTCCTGTTTAAATAAAAAGACGAGCTTTAACTTATAAAACTTTGTTCAGAAGATTTCCTAACAGAGATAAATGAATACAATGAAATATACAGTGTGAATAGATGTATAAACAAGTTATGGAATGAGCATATAAGTAAGTAACCTAAATGATAATCGCGGGACTTGTAAATTCCAGAAAGGCCACCAATACGTATGTTTCCAAACTTGACAACTCCTGCAAATCCCAAGAAGTATATATCAGGGGCTGCCCATCCTCCATAGTATCTAGATTAACAGCTAATATGTTAGTAAAATCATCAATAAAAAATAAAATATCTTAACCAGAAAAGTTATAAAGATCATTAACAAAATAGTTGTAACACAAAGAAAGCAATAAAAAAAACAACTCACAATTCCCACAAGTAATTAGATGCTTCGTGATTTCCTCCGATGAATATAGTTGGAAATGGTGCTACTTTTTCTCCCGAGTAATACTTCCAGAAAGAATTCATGCTCCTGTATTTAGGTGGTACGCTTAAGCTTTCCAAATCGTTCTCATTCCTAACAGCCTGCTCAGAATAATAACAATAATGATAATTTAAAATTTTCAATATACAAATGCAAAAATTTAAACATTATTGGTTTTAGAACATAATCCACAGATGGTGAGATTTATGTGAAAACCACATCAGATACTACTAAAGAATACCACTTCTAACAGCTAAAATCAAAACAAGGCTTTGTCAAACAATTTCAAATTGCTAAAATGATCATATTTAAAACAATTTTAGGCTTTAGAAATCCAGAGTTTACAAGTTTCTAAAGAATGCTGAATAGAGAACAAATACACATGTCAATAATAATTCATAACTGAAGATCTTTAGTGCTCACCTGGAAATCACCACAGCATATTAGAAGATCAATTTTTGTCCTTTCAACTTCTTGTAAATGCAAAAGAGTTGCATATACATTATCCAAATCCCCGTGCATACATCCTTCAATTGCAATCTTCATTGGTATCTGTTAAGATAAACAGTCATGAATCCATGGAATACAAATTAGAAAGAAAAAAAAAAGGAAATCAAGCTAACTTAAATCATCGTATTCAGGTTATAAAATGATTTCTTGATATACTAGAAGTCTAGAACCAAAATCTTAGATTTTTTTTTATCTCCCTGAATATCGTTCCTTCGTACACCAAATCATGAGTACATTGCATATTATATAATCATACAATGATAAAAACATGATCATTTTTTTGCACACATTTGCTGTGTTTTTCAAACGGGGCCAGTTCACCAATTCAACCAGTCCGACTAGTTTCATGATCAGTTCACCGATGATCCAACAGGTCCGGCTAGTTTGAAAGCCGGCTAACACAGCAAGGTCTTCTCCTTTCTACCAACTCTCCGTCTCCTGCTCATGAGAATCTTGATGTCCCACCACTAGAGTCACCAGCTCTGTTTAGAATCGCTTGCTGTGTTTTTCAAACGGGACCAGTTCACCAATTCAACCAGTCCAACTAGTTTCATGATCAGTTCACCGATGATCCAACAGGTCCGGCTAGTTTGAAAGCCGGCTAACACAGCAAGGTCTTCTCCTTTCTACCAACTCTCCGTCTCCTGCTCATGATAAGCTTGATGTCCCACCACTACAATCACCAGCTCTGTTTGGAATCGCTTACAGCAAACCATGTTAACACAGCATCTGTTTGGAATCGCTGGTTGGCTGGCTTGAGGCATTCTCTTTTAGCCAACCATTGGATCTCTGACCGCTGAAAACCCTAGCCCCTCTTTTACTTTGCAATCTGATTTTCAGTGTTTAAGTTTTGGTTATCAATCCTAAACCCCTTAAAGCATGAATTTTCAAACATGCAAATATAAAATATTCAGTTATCAAACTTTACTTTATCAATACTAGTTTGATGTTGGTCACAAAATTGGTGGATGGAACTGGTGGGGGTGGTATGAGAGTGAGGGTGGCTGTGAAGTGTGAACAATGGTGTTCACTGACAACATGTGGTGTGAGGGTGGTGATTGGCAGCAACATATGATCGCTTACAGCAAACCAGGTAACAAGGAAAAGGATGGTCAAAAACCAGGTTTGACCGACTGCCAGTTCATTCCAGCTCGTTTATCAATGGTCATGCCTGCTTTTTAAATCAGTGTTTGGCACCGGTTTCCAGTTCAAGCAGTCAAATTGGCTGCGGTCTAGTACGGTTCTGAAAACAATGGAGTATTGACGCTTTTTATATGGCACCAAAAAGATCAACTTAAAAGGAAAGCACCTAGCCACCTTCTACAATGTCTGACAATGTATCACTATCAGAGTAGCCCTTCAACAATAAGCTGAATAACCTCTGAAGCTCAATATTTTGCTAAAAACCAAATAGTTCATATATTCTCACTCATAGTTGTCAAAGGCGAAAGCGAACTCAAAGCGCAATGACCCTAAATGGGGCCTAGGCGAGAGGCGCAAAAAAAGCGCGGGCCCGGAAAAAAAAAGCGAGAAGAGTATATAAAATTTCAGTGTCTCTAACAAATAATAATGAAGAAAATTTCAGCTAAAGAGGGTATATAAAATAGCAGAAGAGTCTTAATAATATAAAAATAGAAGAAAACTTACCTTTTAGTTAAATGAAGAATAGTATGATGAATGATGATATTGATGATAATGATATATACCTAAGTGATTTTGGAACAAAGATTCTGTTGTGATATCCTATAATATACATGATTTTTTTATGTGGAACAAAGGGTTTAATTATATGAATAAGTGTAGACAGGCGCATCATACAGTTAGTGGGCCTTGGGCCTAGGGTTTCAGGCGTTAAGATTGGGCCTTGCCTGCCTTTTACGCCTAGGCGCAAGAGGCGCTCGCCTTTGACAACTATGTTCTCACTTCACCATACTACTGAACGAAGAAAACCTTATACTCTGCACAAGAAAATTTGTGGTAGAGTGAAATTTGGCTACTTGACTGCAGCCATGATTGAACCTGCCCTGAGGGTCAGTGTTCAACTTAAGATGTACAGAACTTAAAGATGATGACTATCAGATGGGTAAATAGCTAGAGAACAACATGTCCTCAGATCTGGGAAACAAATCTTAAGTCCGCGAGTTGATGTTATGAAAAACGTCTAAGCTTACAACATTCTTTTATTCCCTTGGACGAATATAGCAGGATTTAGATCTTTTTCAATTATTCTGACAGAAATATCAGATAACCGCAACCACAATAAAGAATATGAAAATTATGTGCACCTATAGATACCTTATCGTACTTACCGTGGTGTATAATGAACTTAGAAAGTAAATAATTGGTTCCAAACCCTAAAATTATTAATTAATAGCAGTTTTTCTAAAGTTCAGTCTAAGGAATATTTGTCATACTCGGTCAGAAAAAAGACCAGAAAGAAGTCTCACAAGTGGCATGATCATTGCAAATAACACAAACGTGAAAGTTGAGACTTGTTAGAAAATATACGGAAAACTAACATACTGGAAACATGAAAGCTGTTCATTCGCTTTCCACTGCACATGAGACAAGAGCAGATGGATACCATTTTAAAACTGATCAATTCTAATGTCGGTAGAATGGGATATTTGGTAGTTATAAAGCTGTTTGGTACAAACAGGTACTAAACTAAATGCTTGCCATACACTTTCATACTCTACTTGCTGGATATTAACTTCAAGAGCATCTAGTTATATGAAATCTTTTCTACTTCATTTAAAACCTATATTTCATGATTTGGACATGAAAAATGCCATATCTAATTGCAACGAAGGTCTGACAAATTTATGATAGCCCTAAAATCCATCATTCTAAATTTCTAATCGCCACCTCCTGTCTATTATTCTAATCGTTGTATCATCTTTTTCGCGTAACCATGTGTGTTTCAATAAAATAGATCAAGATGGATAGTTGACAATGAAAAGATGATAAAGGTTTCCACTACTTTGACATCAAAGACTCAAATGGCAGAAGTAATCAAGGTTTAAGTAAAAGTAACTATTTGGCACCATATATTGAGACATCCTAGTTTTGGTTACCTTAAAAGGGTTCTTCTTACTCTATACCATGGATGAATCATTCTGAGTTCCATTCTCATAGTTGTGTAGTTACAAAACTCACAAATCTATTCATTTGTCAAGATTGTATGAGCTTACAAGGCCTTTAATATTGAAGTCAGTGTGATGTTTGGAGCCCTTGATGATCCATGTATTTTCAAAAAAAAAAAAGTCTGGGTGGCTTTTATTGATGATGATACACGTTTATGTTGGGTTTATAAAAGGAAGGAAAAACCTAAGGCTGATAATCTGTTTAGATATCTATATACAATGAAACCCAGTTTCAACTTTCAAGTGAACATCCCGTCCATTAAATCCAATACTGATTCACTTGTAGCTATAGCTCAATTTATCACAGGCTAAGATATCATTCTCCAAGAATCCTACTCCTACCAAAAGTATGACAGCACTGTCTGCATTTTCTCACCTTTTCAGACTTGCACTTTTCTTAACACAAGAAAACCAATTATAAAAATATACTTCATAACCACTTTCCTTCTCTTTTTCTGGAAGATTACTATGAAAATGTCTAGGAGAGAGTTTTCAAGATCGACAGGTTTAAGTTAGGGATTCAGTTAACGTTAATAGTAAAACACATTCAGTTGGGAATCTGTATATTTAGGTAGGAATTCAAAGACGGGATATCACTTCAAATCGTATAATCAGTTTCTAATAGCAATAATTCAATCCTAATAACCTATACAGCCTAAGTTTCACACATATTACCTTCGGATAATATGAAAAGTAGTGTTCTTGTTTTTGACTGTGAAATCACAAACCTTACAGGAAGATAATCCTTGAACACCCAAAGTTTCTGAACCACACGGCAGTTAGAACTGTCCAAAAGTAATATTTATTGTTACAAAACAGTTACTGGTGCTTACAGATATAAAGGATTAAAGGGTCACTATCGGTGTGGTTACTGATCAGCAAGGTTGTTGACCACCTAGATCACTGACCAGTGGACACTTGGTCCTGAGGAATTCCTAACATAAGTCGGCATTCATGGCTAACTGATTTGAATTTTCTGCATTACATGCACATGGACCATGTAATTTTCGCCAAGACTGCCACATTGCACAGCTCCCTTGGCACAGTGCAACGGCTACGGTCCCCTTCATCCACGCTATTTGGGTCCGGACTCACATCAGCTTCTACAGGTGCACACACCATGTCTCCTGACCCGTATCAAGTACATGTTAAGTCTAATCTATACCCTAAAATACTAACACAATCAAAAGAGCATAGTGATGGCACTAACAAGTATCAACTAATTCAAGTACAGTCTTCTAACCCTTGACGGTTTTATAAAATAACAATCTAAGACAAACAATACGACCCTCACAAATAATACTTGACGCCATGGGTCATAATCCGTGACTACGCATTCACAGAAACACAGGATGAGTTAGTAGGGGACGCTAAAGGGTTCTCGACAACCTACAACGACCCAACTTCCTATATAAGTTTTAGCTCAAACTCCAAGTCCACAAAGAGTTTCTCCCAACCAGCCCGTCCCAATCGAACAAGCAATGAAGCAATCTTTGATTATACTTATGCAATAAAAAAATAAAAACAATTGCACTAAACTAAAAATTATATGGAAATCTTAAACCGTTTCAGTCCTCAAATCTTTTTTCAAGAAAGAACTAAATTAATATTCTTTTTTTTAAATAACAAACTCACACACACACACACACATATATACATACAGTTTGTATTTATATCTTTCTTGCTATGTATCCAACAACATATATTTATTGAAGTGAAGTAATGGAAACGAATAAAAACAATGTGTTTTAATAATGGGTTATGAACTTGTTCATTGACACATTTTGTCGAACAGTTGTAGGGGGCATATATATATACATAGTTTAAGTTAGATATAGATAGAATAAATTGATAATAATAATAATAATAATAATAATAATAATAATAGATAAATTCATACCACAGTTTACAGTATCAGTTGATCTCACTGAAGAACCTTGAAGTCAGAGAGAGGTCAAAAAGGGGGGTTTTGATTTGTTACGTGAATACGGTAAAAAGGGGGAAGAAGGAAAGAAAACAAAGGTAATTATTGAGTTTCACGAATTCTAATTCGCAAGCCCGGGTAATATTTCTATTTAATTCCAAATTTATACTTTTAACTCAACTATTCGTGGGTTTTTTTCTTTTCGTTTAATTTGGGTCTGGATCATTTTATACGTTTAATTTGGGCCTGGATAACTTGACGGTATGCGAACTATGCATAATCCAACCCGGAATAAGAAAATCATCATCATAGCTTTTTTTTTTAAAGGTGAATTTCGCTGAAACTTCATGTCGCGATTCGACAGCGGGAGGTTTAGCATACGTTGTCTTAACCGGGTCCGCACTAGAGAGCTCCCTCGAAGTAGAAATGTCTATTTCAAATACCCGATGGGGGGAAAACCCCCTACTAATCCGCCCGAAGGCACAACGATTAATAGGGGTAAACCCTACCCCCTCAGACTTGAACCTGGGTATACCCAAGCCAAGCCCTCATAAAGGAACTTAATTCCTATGTCCTCCCCAAGGCTTGAACACAAGATCTCGTGTAAGGAGGGGTGGTCTTTCAGCCATTAAGCTAAAGCTCATGGACCATCATCATAGCTTGAGAGACTTGTTTTTCTATATTGAATTTTTATTGAGTTATTTGTTAGAAATTTATTAACTCGTGTAACATACGTGCAAAAATCTAATATATATTATAATACTTTAATAAAATTATTTACAACATACATTATTAACCCTTAAAATAAATAAAATATTCTCTTTTACATCAATTACTCTCATATTAATACCACGCAATTACCGTCAACACCACAGGCACCACTACCACCGTCGTGGGCTCCATCACCTCACCGCCACCATCATCACCACCATACCGCTGCATCCTGCAGACATGAGCTAGTGCTTTTATAATTTATGTCGTTTAATAAAACTAGAGATGGTCGATACATAGAATATATTGTCATACCTAAAAATATAAAGTACATGCATCATATGGTTATATTTCTGATTGCATACAAAATTTTGTGTATGGTAAAAATGTCTTGTTTAGGATCATTACCCTGGGAGTGTTTGGTACAATGGAATAAAAAAAGGAGAAATTGAATGAGAAAGACTTCTCTTGTTTGGTTGTACCGAAGAATAAAATCAAGAATGAAAAAGTGGGATTGATTTCCATTTTCTACATATTGTAGAGAATAAGAAAAAATAAAATTTGATGATATTATGTGTCAATCTTAATTAATAATTAAAATTATTTCTTTTATATATATTCGCTATTTGTATCAAACGACATAATTCATTTTTCTTTTCAAATACCTATTTTCTTTCTCATTATTTTTATTTTCTATTACACTTTTATTTCTTATGATTCGTTCTTACTATACATATACCATCCATTCTTTTTCCAAATACTTATTTTTTTTCATTATTTTTATTTTCTATTACACTTTCATTTTTATGATTTGTTCCTACCAAATCTTTGAAAGACAAAAAAAAAAATAAAAAAAAATTAGGAATACAATTTTATTGGTGTAGCATTTTGCGACTGTTCAAGTATTGGTAGTTTGCCTTGACATAACTATTACTCGTATTTTTCCCGGAATACCTTTTTAAGGTTAAAAAACAGGTTCTGAAACAAAATCTTAAAAAACGAGAAATACTACCAGTAAATTAATAGTGAAAAAGTAAATCTAGTGAGAGGAAGGGAAAAGATGATCGGAGTAGGAGGAAGTGGGAATAAGATGAAACAGTATTCAAATGTCCTCGACAAACCCCTTTCCAAGTCTCGACAAGAGGTCCCCCTTCTTCTTCCCGTTTATTTTCATTCTATATCTATATATCTATATCTATATCTATATTCCGATCATATTTTACAAATACCCAGATCTATCCTAAATTCAATTTACTCTCTTAATATTCCATACCCATGTATCAATTTCATTTCTTTTTCTTAATTAATTGTTAAAGTTTGAATCTTTTATTCTTATTTAATTGATAATTGAATAAATGTGCAGGTGAGTTTGAGTGCATTTGCATATTTGTTTTCAGAGATTGTTCAATACAATCAAACTCAAGTTGATAACATTGGTGAGCTTGAAAGAAGGTACCCCCCCTAACTACATTTTTGTAATTAGCTCTATCTTGATTATTTCTTTGAGTGATACGGTATTGTTTTTGAAATGTTGTTTTTTTTTTTTAAGATAGAGGGAACCTGTGTATTATGATTATTTTGGAAGATAGCATAGAGTGAAATCGAGTTTTAGGATTTCCCTGATTAACTTTGAGATAAACTGCTTTCAAGTTTCGTAAGAGATGATAATATCTGAATAAGTTTTCGTAAAGAAACTGCTTGTCGTAAATGTAAAGCCCCATACGATATATCTCTAGCTATGATTAGCTGCCTAACCGATTCTGATTTTTGAGTCTTAATTCTTGATATAACGGGTAAACATAGAGGGATCTGTGTTCAGGCTAAATACCTTGGGAGAGCCGACGTATGTGGCCCATCGGGTATTCTTGTGGACGTTTATGGACTCTTCCCTGCTTACCTAAGGTATTTACTTAGGGAGGTTTGTTTGCACCCTGGTATCTTCTTCGATCTTTGGGCCACCTTGAGATGGTATGTTTGAGTCTCAACAGTTGCCTACAAAATGCATCCAAACAACATTCCCTATGTGATGCCTTTTAACTATGAGGTAGAATGTGCTACATCAATGAAAGTTCTCGTCAGGATCATAATCACGAGATCTATACGTCTTTCACATGTGTGGAATCCATGTGAATACGTTGATAATGAGGCAGCAAAATACACACATGATACAAC
The DNA here is from genome assembly GCA_034093135.1 of Erigeron breviscapus. Taxonomy (NCBI): domain Eukaryota; kingdom Viridiplantae; phylum Streptophyta; class Magnoliopsida; order Asterales; family Asteraceae; genus Erigeron; species Erigeron breviscapus. Next base: position 73,978,886 of record CM067175.1, on the reverse strand, counting down.
AAGAATTGAGATAATGACGAAAGTAATTCTCTATTATTACTAGTCATATGGTTACAAAATAAAATCCGTATGACTACATCACCATGTTTACGGATTACAAGCATAGTGACGACTTAATTAAGAATTACATGATAGTGGCAGAACAACAAGGCATAGATCTCTACCTTGTATCCCTTGGACGATACAATAGCTATTGCTAGGCCAATTCTGCCTAACCTCGTCCAACTCAAACCTAAGACCTTTACATGTATTTATAATGACATGACACAAACCCTAATGTTACACATCAAATACGGGCTGGGCTTCACAATTCGTGGGCTTGCTGCACTTACGACCTCGCAATCCGTGTGCAGGTCTTATTTTGCCTTTCAATTACAACCTCTCGTATTTCAGCCCTTAGAATCCATATAGCAACGACCATAAATTGTGCACCAAAACATGCACTTACAATCAATCCTAAAGAAAAAATACCTTCGGTAAGATTCTAATAATCTGCTTCATTTCTTCTTCAATGTTGGCTTCCAATATTCTATCAGCTTCATCAATGACCAAACACTGAAAAAACCAAAACTTAGATTTTGCTAAAACTTCCTTAAAAAATTGTGTTTCATCGAAGCTATATTAAGCTGTAATATCACATAGTTAACTATTCGTTAGGTCCTTCTGGACAGCATAGATATCTAAAGTGAACTACTATACCTTTAGGTTCTTATAAATAAACCCTTCGGTGTTTTGTAGATGATAAAGAAGTCGGCCAGGAGTAGCTACCAATAAATTAACTCCCTTCACAATACGCCCTGCCTCACCTCTTGGTGCTGCACCACCAATAACCAGACCAAGAGTCTGTGAATGATACTTGAGAAGGTCCTTTGCAACTGCATGAGTCTGTTGAATGAATCAAAATACAAGACAAATGATGTTCCATACCAACGTAATCTAGGGAATTGAAACAAGAGGAAATCACATATGTATGTAGTATGTACCTGAATTGCAAGCTTACGTGTTGGGCAAATGACAACGACACCAGTCCCATCTCGTGGAGCAAAGTGAGCACGATATAAAAGCTCGACTGCAGGTACAAGAAAGGCTAGAGTTTTACCAGAACCAGTTCTTGCAGCAGCAAGAACATCCTTTCCTTCCAAAAGACGAGGAATTCCACTGGCTTGAATCTGTTGTAATCGTAAAGTACAATTAAACTCATTCATAACCCTTGAGACAAAACAAGTTCAG
>CM067175.1:73938510-73976656 GCA_034093135.1 Erigeron breviscapus | reverse complement strand
CTTACTCGTTTTTCTACTGTCATCAAAGTCACGTTTAGTTGGTGAATTCCTAGACTTTCTAGCATCAACTATTTCATCCTTACCTATACTTGGAGACTTCTTAAGTGCAGGCATAAGGATTTGCTTCAAAGTCCTAGTAGCTACTTCATCAACAGCTGATCTATCCTCAGATTTTCTAGTTTTAGTCTGCCTAGGCAATGGAGTGAGACGTGACTGACTTAATTTCTTCATGTCCTCAACAGTCACATCCCAGACTTTATCAATCCTTTTAGGGTCAATAGATTCTAAAGGGAATTCTAACTCAGTATATACCCTATGACTCTTGTGAAGAGTAAAGTGTGTAACACTATCTTTCTGACCAAAAGAATTAGACTTATTTTGAACAATACCTTTCAATTTCTGTTCCTTTTTAGGTTGAGAAGAACCTCCTACAGACTCTTTTGTTTCCTTAGGCAACTTGGCTTCAGGAATTGAGTCTTTTGGTTTACTAGCTTCAGTACTAGATTGAAGTAGAACTTCAGGAATGTTAGGTTCAACGGAGGTATAATTGTTGTTGAAAGGTGGAGGAACATCGTTATAAGAAATCTTAACTGGGTCTAGACTCTTAGTGGAAGAATCCTCAAATTTGTTCATATGCATTAACAGTTCAGAATGCCTAGCAGAATCTAATTTAGCATTTAAATCCAAAATCTCTATCTTAGCATCAGCTAGTTCTTTTTCGATAGTTGCACACTTCTTTGCTAACAACGAGTAAGCTTCACCGCCTACTCTTTCTACAGCTACCGACTGTTTGACTTTGTCCTTCATTGCACTTAGATCAGACTCTAAGGACCTAATCTTTTCCTTGAAAAATCTTTCTTTATCATTGACTGTTAAATCCTTTTTAATTAGCCCATCTCTCTCTGATTGTACAGCATTAACAATAGATTCTAAATTCCTAATTTGATTATTCTTCAATTCAATTTCATCATACATTTTATTCACAATTTTACAAACATGAACAATAGTATGTAAGGAATAAGATACCTGTTGGTCAGCTTCTTTACAATCGGCCATGTAGGCAACAAAGTCATCTACAGTCATCCCTTCAGGAATCTCAAAATCTTTCATCTGCTCTTCAATCGTCTTCTCGACCTTTTCAGCAGCAGAATTTTCTTGAATCTCAGCAACGTTCACTTGTTCTGAATCTTTCACCTCTAACTCATCCTCAGACTCAGACTCAGTATCATATTCAGCAGCCTTAGAAGATTCCAATGACAAACTTTGAAACTTCTCATATAATTGCTCATCACTGTGATAATGTGTAGTGTCCAAGAAATCTTCCGGAGTATCAACTATCTGAGCCACATCATCAATGATTTCTGCCAAATAAGCATTGTTAGTCTCGTCTTGTGGAAGATTCCAGACATATGAACCATCAGGTTGAACGGCCACAATAGCTTTGTCATTCACAGTAGGATCATTAGTCAACAGAAGAGCTCTATTCGCATTATTGTTGAACGGACGATTATCCTGACGTGTAGGAGTAGCATTAACATTTCTCTTGGGTCGTTGACATTCTCTGGCGAAATGTCCAAATCCATCACAATTGTAACACTTCACTTTTGACTTGTCAAAACCCGTAGTACCTCCAGTAAGCTGTCTTCCCGTTCTTCGCATAAACTTTTCAGCTCTCCTTGTAATCATGGCCAGTTGCCATTTTAGATCCATTTCTTCAACATCGTCAGGATCAATCTGGTCATAATCTTCCTCGATGAGAGATGGATCTGTGATCCTACCTTCAACAAATGCTTCATGTGCAGCACACATAGCAGCAAAGACATTCATCCTCCCCTCAGCTGATTTCATATCCATTGGCATAGACTTGTAACCAGCTGAAGAAGATGTAATGTTACCGATCTTTAAATTTCCAGTCTTTAAACCTTCAGCAGTCTTTTTGCCCTTGTTCCCAACATCAGAAGCCATGAAACCAACAAGATCATCTCCATCAGTATTCTCTGTTACGCCAGAACTACCAACTCCAGAGAAGAATGCATTTGCATCAGCGGTTGGATTCTTCATTGTAGCATGATACAAAGACGGATCGTAAGCTAAATTCGTAAGGTGAAAGCTGAACGAAGATAACTTAATTTTGTAAGTTAAATTCGTAAGGTGAAAGCTGAACGAAGATAACTTAATTTTGTAAGTTAAATTCGTAAGGTGAAAGCTGAACGAAGATAACTTAATTTTGTAAGTTAAATTCGTAAGGTGAAAGCTGAACGAAGATAACTTAATTTTGTAAGTTAAATTCGTAAGGTGAAAGCTGAACGAAGATAACTTAATTTTGTAAGTTAAATTCGTAAGGTGAAAGCTGAACGAAGATAACTTAATTTTGTAAGTTAAATTCGTAAGGTGAAAGCTGAACGAAGATAACTTAATTTTGTAAGTTAAATTCGTAAGGTGAAAGCTGAACGAAGATAACTTAATTTTGTAAGTTAAATTCGTAAGGTGAAAGCTGAACGAAGATAACTTAATTTTGTAAGTTAAATTCGTAAGGTGAAAGCTGAACGAAGATAACTTAATTTTGTAAGTTAAATTCGTAAGGTGAAAGCTGAACGAAGATAACTTAATTTTGTAAGTTAAATTCGTAAGGTGAAAGCTGAACGAAGATAACTTAATTTTGTAAGTTAAATTCGTAAGGTGAAAGCTGAACGAAGATAACTTAATTTTGTAAGTTAAATTCGTAAGGTGAAAGCTGAACGAAGATAACTTAATTTTGTAAGTTAAATTCGTAAGGTGAAAGCTGAACGAAGATAACTTAATTTTGTAAGTTAAATTCGTAAGGTGAAAGCTGAACGAAGATAACTTAATTTTGTAAGTTAAATTCGTAAGGTGAAAGCTGAACGAAGATAACTTAATTTTGTAAGTTAAATTCGTAAGGTGAAAGCTGAACGAAGATAACTTAATTTTGTAAGTTAAATTCGTAAGGTGAAAGCTGAACGAAGATAACTTAATTTTGTAAGTTAAATTCGTAAGGTGAAAGCTGAACGAAGATAACTTAATTTTGTAAGTTAAATTCGTAAGGTGAAAGCTGAACGAAGATAACTTAATTTTGTAAGTTAAATTCGTAAGGTGAAAGCTGAACGAAGATAACTTAATTTTGTAAGTTAAATTCGTAAGGTGAAAGCTGAACGAAGATAACTTAATTTTGTAAGTTAAATTCGTAAGGTGAAAGCTGAACGAAGATAACTTAATTTTGTAAGTTAAATTCGTAAGGTGAAAGCTGAACGAAGATAACTTAATTTTGTAAGTTAAATTCGTAAGGTGAAAGCTGAACGAAGATAACTTAATTTTGTAAGTTAAATTCGTAAGGTGAAAGCTGAACGAAGATAACTTAATTTTGTAAGTTAAATTCGTAAGGTGAAAGCTGAACGAAGATAACTTAATTTTGTAAGTTAAATTCGTAAGGTGAAAGCTGAACGAAGATAACTTAATTTTGTAAGTTAAATTCGTAAGGTGAAAGCTGAACGAAGATAACTTAATTTTGTAAGTTAAATTCGTAAGGTGAAAGCTGAACGAAGATAACTTAATTTTGTAAGTTAAATTCGTAAGGTGAAAGCTGAACGAAGATAACTTAATTTTGTAAGTTAAATTCGTAAGGTGAAAGCTGAACGAAGATAACTTAATTTTGTAAGTTAAATTCGTAAGGTGAAAGCTGAACGAAGATAACTTAATTTTGTAAGTTAAATTCGTAAGGTGAAAGCTGAACGAAGATAACTTAATTTTGTAAGTTAAATTCGTAAGGTGAAAGCTGAACGAAGATAACTTAATTTTGTAAGTTAAATTCGTAAGGTGAAAGCTGAACGAAGATAACTTAATTTTGTAAGTTAAATTCGTAAGGTGAAAGCTGAACGAAGATAACTTAATTTTGTAAGTTAAATTCGTAAGGTGAAAGCTGAACGAAGATAACTTAATTTTGTAAGTTAAATTCGTAAGGTGAAAGCTGAACGAAGATAACTTAATTTTGTAAGTTAAATTCGTAAGGTGAAAGCTGAACGAAGATAACTTAATTTTGTAAGTTAAATTCGTAAGGTGAAAGCTGAACGAAGATAACTTAATTTTGTAAGTTAAATTCGTAAGGTGAAAGCTGAACGAAGATAACTTAATTTTGTAAGTTAAATTCGTAAGGTGAAAGCTGAACGAAGATAACTTAATTTTGTAAGTTAAATTCGTAAGGTGAAAGCTGAACGAAGATAACTTAATTTTGTAAGTTAAATTCGTAAGGTGAAAGCTGAACGAAGATAACTTAATTTTGTAAGTTAAATTCGTAAGGTGAAAGCTGAACGAAGATAACTTAATTTTGTAAGTTAAATTCGTAAGGTGAAAGCTGAACGAAGATAACTTAATTTTGTAAGTTAAATTCGTAAGGTGAAAGCTGAACGAAGATAACTTAATTTTGTAAGTTAAATTCGTAAGGTGAAAGCTGAACGAAGATAACTTAATTTTGTAAGTTAAATTCGTAAGGTGAAAGCTGAACGAAGATAACTTAATTTTGTAAGTTAAATTCGTAAGGTGAAAGCTGAACGAAGATAACTTAATTTTGTAAGTTAAATTCGTAAGGTGAAAGCTGAACGAAGATAACTTAATTTTGTAAGTTAAATTCGTAAGGTGAAAGCTGAACGAAGATAACTTAATTTTGTAAGTTAAATTCGTAAGGTGAAAGCTGAACGAAGATAACTTAATTTTGTAAGTTAAATTCGTAAGGTGAAAGCTGAACGAAGATAACTTAATTTTGTAAGTTAAATTCGTAAGGTGAAAGCTGAACGAAGATAACTTAATTTTGTAAGTTAAATTCGTAAGGTGAAAGCTGAACGAAGATAACTTAATTTTGTAAGTTAAATTCGTAAGGTGAAAGCTGAACGAAGATAACTTAATTTTGTAAGTTAAATTCGTAAGGTGAAAGCTGAACGAAGATAACTTAATTTTGTAAGTTAAATTCGTAAGGTGAAAGCTGAACGAAGATAACTTAATTTTGTAAGTTAAATTCGTAAGGTGAAAGCTGAACGAAGATAACTTAATTTTGTAAGTTAAATTCGTAAGGTGAAAGCTGAACGAAGATAACTTAATTTTGTAAGTTAAATTCGTAAGGTGAAAGCTGAACGAAGATAACTTAATTTTGTAAGTTAAATTCGTAAGGTGAAAGCTGAACGAAGATAGCTAAATTCGCAAGTGAAGGTTAGAACGAAGATGACTCTAAGTTCGTAAGGTGTGAATTTTTTTTTTTTTTTTTTTTTTTTTTTTTTTTTTTTTTTTTTTTTTTTTTTTTTTTTTTTTTTTTTTTTTTTTTTTTTTTTTTTTTTTTTTTTTTTTTTTTTTTTTTTTTTTTTTTTTTTTTTTTTTTTTTTTTTTTTTTTTTTTTTTTTTTTTTTTTTTTTTTTTTTTTTTTTTTTTTTTTTTTTTTTTTTTTTTTTTTTTTTTTTTTTTTTTTTTTTTTTTTTTTTTTTTTTTTTTTTTTTTTTTTTTTTTTTTTTTTTTTTTTTTTTTTTTTTTTTTTTTTTTTTTTTTTTTTTTTTTTTTTTTTTTTTTTTTTTTTTTTTTTTTTTTTTTTTTTTTTTTTTTTTTTTTTTTTTTTTTTTTTTTTTTTTTTTTTTTTTTTTTTTTTTTTTTTTTTTTTTTTTTTTTTTTTTTTTTTTTTTTTTTTTTTTTTTTTTTTTTTTTTTTTTTTTTTTTTTTTTTTTTTTTTTTTTTTTTTTTTTTTTTTTTTTTTTTTTTTTTTTTTTTTTTTTTTTTTTTTTTTTTTTTTTTTTTTTTTTTTTTTTTTTTTTTTTTTTTTTTTTTTTTTTTTTTTTTTTTTTTTTTTTTTTTTTTTTTTTTTTTTTTTTTTTTTTTTTTTTTTTTTTTTTTTTTTTTTTTTTTTTTTTTTTTTTTTTTTTTTTTTTTTTTTTTTTTTTTTTTTTTTTTTTTTTTTTTTTTTTTTTTTTTTTTTTTTTTTTTTTTTTTTTTTTTTTTTTTTTTTTTTTTTTTTTTTTTTTTTTTTTTTTTTTTTTTTTTTTTTTTTTTTTTTTTTTTTTTTTTTTTTTTTTTTTTTTTTTTTTTTTTTTTTTTTTTTTTTTTTTTTTTTTTTTTTTTTTTTTTTTTTTTTTTTTTTTTTTTTTTTTTTTTTTTTTTTTTTTTTTTTTTTTTTTTTTTTTTTTTTTTTTTTTTTTTTTTTTTTTTTTTTTTTTTTTTTTTTTTTTTTTTTTTTTTTTTTTTTTTTTTTTTTTTTTTTTTTTTTTTTTTTTTTTTTTTTTTTTTTTTTTTTTTTTTTTTTTTTTTTTTTTTTTTTTTTTTTTTTTTTTTTTTTTTTTTTTTTTTTTTTTTTTTTTTTTTTTTTTTTTTTTTTTTTTTTTTTTTTTTTTTTTTTTTTTTTTTTTTTTTTTTTTTTTTTTTTTTTTTTTTTTTTTTTTTTTTTTTTTTTTTTTTTTTTTTTTTTTTTTTTTTTTTTTTTTTTTTTTTTTTTTTTTTTTTTTTTTTTTTTTTTTTTTTTTTTTTTTTTTTTTTTTTTTTTTTTTTTTTTTTTTTTTTTTTTTTTTTTTTTTTTTTTTTTTTTTTTTTTTTTTTTTTTTTTTTTTTTTTTTTTTTTTTTTTTTTTTTTTTTTTTTTTTTTTTTTTTTTTTTTTTTTTTTTTTTTTTTTTTTTTTTTTTTTTTTTTTTTTTTTTTTTTTTTTTTTTTTTTTTTTTTTTTTTTTTTTTTTTTTTTTTTTTTTTTTTTTTTTTTTTTTTTTTTTTTTTTTTTTTTTTTTTTTTTTTTTTTTTTTTTTTTTTTTTTTTTTTTTTTTTTTTTTTTTTTATGTCACAAACGAACTTAGTTGCTTTAGGTGTGTTTAACTTTACGTCGTCTATTAAATTTAGGGTTTTTATATGTTTCAGATTATATTGGACTCGCTGGGCTTTGTTCTTACGAACTTAGCAGCCCAGCCCATCTTAACGAAGATTATCTTCGTTAGTGCCTAACGAAGATTATCTTCGTTAGTTGTAAATCATCTTTATAGTTATATTCCTTAGTATTTCACATACAAGGAATCCTAACGTATATTATGTTTGTACTTGTATAACATACATAACAAACATCATATATAAACATATATAACACCTAAACATGTAATCGATCATTACCAAAACATTATGTTCATAATCTATCAATTACATATACAAATAAGACATAATCAAATCTAAGTTGCTGTTGTCACATCAACGTGCATCAACACCAAGTTACAAAATATGATTTTATACGCAGTTCCAGAAACCCTAATGCCCACTCTTGTTTTACTTGAAAATTCCAAATTAATGTGGAGGAACTAATGACACAGTTTGAAGGCACGAATGAGACAATTGTCACAAGAAAAGTTGCCTTAAACAAAAGATATGAGTCTTTCTTTGCTATCCCTGGGGAGTCTTTAACTCAAACCTACATCAGATTTACAAATCTGGTAAACCAACTGAAAGCCCTGGGTGTAACCAAAGACAAAGAAATTTTGTTGGAAAAATTTTGTGACATTTTACCTTCTAAATGGGAAAATTTAATCTTGGTCCTTGAGACAAGGCAAAACCTTGCACAGTCATACTCTTGCTTCCCTTTATGGAGCCTTCAGATATACTGAAGAGAACAAAGCTGAAAGAGCCTTGGCTGAGCAGGATGCCAAGAATCATGTTTCTACCAGTTCTGGTATGGTTCAGTATTCTGAACCACATAGTACTGCTCTACTATCTTCTGAGAGTGATGTTTTTGACTCGATGAAGAAGATGGTGTCTGAAATGTTAAAAATTGGTGTCTCTGCTAATATCACTCATGATTGTGATGAGAATGACAATGATGATCTGGTTGCCATGCTGGCTAAAACGTTCAATCATTTTAAGGCCAAATCAAATCGATCTGGCAAACCTTTTGCTTCCAGTGCTTCTATTGACAAGTCTAATCTTGAATGCTTTAAATGCGGCAAGAAAGGACATTTCATGAAGGAATGCAGATCTAGTCAACCTTCATCATCATAATCTGCTCCTAACCATTCTATTTTTCAGAAGTCTGATGACAGCTATAAGGCCAAATATAAGAAGTTGAAGGCACATATGGCTCTTTTGGCACAAGACAACTCAAGCAACAGTTGTATGATTGCCAAAACTGAAAAGTGGGAAGACTCTGATGAATCATCTGATGATGAGGAGGAAGTTAGGGACATGTGTTTCATGGCACAAGAAGATCAAGGTCATTTGGTCAAATCCGATGTTGAATCTGGTCGCTGGGTGGATATAGTGATGAAAAAGGTCAGTAATTTTGGCTTTGAAGAAAATGAGGAACACAAACTGGACCTTTTGGTTCTGTTAGAGGCTGACATCTCATTTGTTGAGACAGTGCGTTCAGAAAGCTTAAAAATGTTTGAAAACAATACTTCTGAACTGAACGCCAGTCAGGCCAGACTAAAAGAACTGAAAGATGTTCATTTGGCCCTAAAAAGTTATCAGTCCATGGTTGCCACTTTAGAGTTGGAAAAAGAAGAGTTAAAAACCATCCTTGAAAAAGAACAGAAAATAATTAAGTCTTGGATGAGTGCACCAAAACCAGATGCTGCAATTAAAAATACTTTTGCAAATCAAAAAACAACATATGAATCTGGTGATCTTCACATGGCATCTATAATCACTGATTTAGATGCACTTCCAAAGGAAATGAAACCTGAAATTATTTTTCCTAAAGTTGGCAAACAGAAAACTGTGACTGATAGGGCCCAGGAACAATCTGAGGGTAAATCTGAAACAGCTCAGACAACTGGTTCAGAAAGAAAGGCTAAAACCAAAAAGCCATCCCCTCAGACTTCATCTAAGGTCTCTAAAAGCCAAAAGAAGAAGAAAAATATCTCCCCCACTGAGCCTTCTACCTCAGATTCTGGTAAGGCTCAGGTGTCTAATGAAGAATCTATTTTGTTAAGGTTAGAAAGTCAATTTCAACTATTGGCTAGACAAGTGCAAAGTTGTAATGCACGTTTAAAAAATGTTGAAACCACTCCTCTTCAACCTAAACAAAATGCAAAACCTTTTTCTAAGCAAATCAAGCAGAAATCTGAGAAGAAAAAGGTTGAAAACCCCATCAAACCAACTATTTTTCTGTCATCTGAAATAATGACTGAAATCCCCTTTGATCCTTCTGTTCCTTATGAACCAAAAAAATCTGAGACTGCTAAGGGAGAGTCTAGTAAACCCATCCAAAGATGGGTTCCCAAAAAGAACTAATCTTTGATTGTGTGCAGGGAGACCGAAAGAAGAACATATGGTTTCTGGACAGTGCTGCTGGCCGAACCATGACTGGTTATCAGACCCTGCTAGAGGAATATAGGGTGCAAGAGGGGCCCTCAATAGTTTTTGAAATGATGGTAATGGAAAAACTGAGGGATATGGTGTGGTGAATAATGGTCAAGTCAAATTCACGCGTGTTGCATATGTGAACGGTTTGAAATATAACCTGATCAGTGTCAGTCAACTATGTGATGATGGCTTCAAGGTTTTATTTGATATTTCACAAGGCACCATATTCAACAGAGATGGAAAGGTGGTACTGATTGCACCAAGAAAGGGAAACATTTATGTCATTGATATGAATCCTTCTACCTCTGAACAATGTTTCTACTCAAAGGCAGATGAAGACACAAATTGGTTGTGGCACAAGAGGACTATCCCATCTGAACTTCAAGAACATTAATAAGTTGTCAAGGAAACAACTTGTTGATGGGATACCCTCTATGTCTTTCAACAAAGACAAGCCATGTCCAGGTTGTGAAATGGGTAAGCAGAAAAGAGCTTCATTCAAGACAAAGCAAAGCTTTAGTATTACTGAACCTCTTCATATGCTTCACATGGACCTTTTTGGACCAGTGAATGTTCAGACCAGAGCAGGAAAGAAATACACCCTTGTTATAGTTGATGAATATTCAAGATACTGCTGGGTGATTTTCCTCAGGTCCAAAAGTGAAGCTGCTGCTGAAATCATTGCTCTCATCAAACAAATTGAGCTCAAATACAAGCGAAAAGTTTGTCAGCTCAGAAGTGACAATGGCACTGAATTCAGAAATGCCACTCTCGAGTCCTTCTGCACTGAAACTGGCATATCTCAGAACTTCTCCTCAGCACACACACCAGAGCAGAATGGTGTTGTAGAAAGAAAGAAAATCGTACGCTGATTGAAGCTGCTAGAAGTATGTTGAATGAATCTGGTCTTCCCAAGAATTTCTGGGCTGAAGCTGTTGCAACTGCATGCTACACTCAGAACAGATCTATCTACGTTAAAAGACACAAGAAGACCTCCTATGAAGTACTCAGAAATAGAAAGCCTAATATTGGATACTTCCATGTATTTGGGTGTCCAGTATACATTCTGAATGATTCTAGTCAGCTTGGAAAATTTGACGCAAAAGCTGATGAAGGATACTTCCTAGGATATTCATCAAATCGCAAAGCCTTTAGAGTCTTTAACAAGAGACTTGAAAAGGTTGATGAGTCAATTCATGTTACCTTGATGAATCCAATTCTGCAATCTTTAAAAATTCCATTCCTGTAACACCCTCAGAAAGTCCAATGAGTTTTGGTGATTCTGATCCTATTGCTGAAACTGATCAGTCACCTGAACCTGCTTCTGAACATCTCCGTTCAGAACCAACAATAAAAAGGCCAAGCAACATTCCATTCTATCCTCCAGTCAGTTTCAAACTACCTTCTGAACTGACTATTGGATCAGATGTACATGCTGCTTCTCCTCTGATATCAGGCTCCACTGAGCAACCTCAATCTGAAGAATTTCATGATGCAAGTCATGATCTGCAGGAAGAAGAAGGAGCTGCAGATGTATTTTCTGAAGCTCCTCCTGAAGTTACTCAGAGAAGTTCTTGCACTGATATCATTATTCATCCTGGTCAATACACTAAGTGGACTAAAGCACATCCTATCGAGCAAATCATTGGGAATTCCACTAGTGGGGTTCAGACCAGAAGAGCCACAAGCGATCAATGCTTAAACGTCAGTTTCTTATCTCTTATTGAACCCAAGAAGATTGACGAGGCTATGAAAGACCCAAGCTGGGTTGAAGCCATGCAAGGTGAGCTCAACCAGTTTAAAAGAAACGATGTATGGGAACTCGTTCCTTGTCCCAGTAACCTGAAGAAGGAACCAATTGGGACAAGATGGGTCTTCAGAAACAAGATGGATGAAGATGGTCATATCATCAGAAACAAAGCAAGACTTGTTGCAAAAGGATATGCACAAGAAGAGGGAATAGATTTTGATGAAACTTTTGCACCAGTTGCCAGACTTGAAGCTATCAGAATATTCTTAGCTTTTGCAGCTCATCATCAATTTAAAGTCTATCAAATGGATGTCAAAAGTGCATTCCTGAATGGAGAACTAGAAGAAGTCGTTTATGTGTATCAACCACCAGGGTTCATCAATGAAGAAAAACCACATTGGGTGTACAGACTGAACAAAGCCTTATATGGTCTGAGACAAGCACCCAGAGCCTGGTATGATACTCTTACTAAACATCTTCTTAAAAATGGTTTTAAACGTGGTGCAATTGATAACACTTTGTTCATTTTACATGATAAAAGTGATATCCTTTTAGTACAAATTTATGTTGATGATATTGTGTTTGGTTTTACAAATGAGAAGATGTGTGAAAAATTTTCTAAAATCATGTCTTCTGAGTATGAAATGAGTATGATGGGTGAACTGACATATTTTCTGGGACTTCAAGTAAAACAAACTGAAGATGGTATTTTCATAAACCAAGAAAAATATGTCAGAGATTTACTAAAGAAATATCAATTTGATTCAGTCTCATCAAAAGATACTCCTATTTCTGCTCCATTAACTTTGGATTCTGATCCACATGGAAAACCAGTGGACCATACAAAATATCGTGGTATGGTTGGTTCACTGATGTATTTAACTGCAAGTAGACCAGACATAATGTTTGCAACATGCCTTTGTGCTAGATTTCAGTCTGATCCCAGAGAGGCACATGCAAATGCTGTTAAAAGGATCTTCAGATACCTTAAGGGTGTCCCCAGACTGGGTCTTTGGTATCCCAAAGGCTCTAGTCTAGATCTAATGGGTTATTCAGATTCTGATCATGCAGGTTGCAAGATAGACAGGAAAAGTACCACTGGTGGGTGTCATTTCCTTGGTGGCAAATTAGTAAGCTGGACTAGTAAGAAGCAGACTGCAGTATCACTATCAACTGCAGAAGCTGAGTACATTTCTGCAGCAAGTTGTTGTGCTCAGATTCTATGGATGAAAAACCAGCTGACTGATTATGGTGTTACTTACACAAAGACTCCAATCTTTTGTGATAACACTAGTGCCATTGCCATATCTCACAATCCTGTGATGCACTCGAAAACCAAGCACATCGACCTCAGGTATCATTTTATTCGTGATCATATTCTGAAAGGAGATATTGAATTGCACTTTATTCCCACTGATAAGCAACTCGCTGACATCTTCACAAAACCTTTAGATGTCAAAACATTTAAACATCTAGTCAGTGAGTTGGGTATGCTAAATCCTTAGACTGGTAATCTTGTTATGAACGCCTCAGTGACACTGATCTGGTTCACCAGTCTGAGCGATCCATGTAATTTTTGCTCGCCTAGATATCGAACGCCTTTGTGATACTATCTTGGCACTTATTAATTCATGGATCATCACTTCAGGGGGAATGTTAAATATTTTTCAAACTTTAAAATAAACCTTCATTTTTGAGAGGGGACTTTTTGCTCAGAAAAATGTATTTAACTGAAGCACTTCAGAAAATCAAAAATATTTCAGTTGAATTTTATTGACTGAGATGGTTCAGATCTCTTTGGAACTGACCATGCTCAGAACTTGACTTGTCATCACTGAAATACAACAACCTTTCAAGATATTTTCTTTTTGATACTTGGTCAATTGTGTGTATACGTGACCTACTGCATACTATGTTTTTAACTTACGTTGGTCATGCTTATGTGTCACACAAGTTGCGCCGTAAAAGAAAAAGAAATGAGTACTTTTTCTGAAAAAATGTTGCAGGGTGGGGTCACTCAAACGGCTTTGCATTTAATGCTGATTTGACCCCAGAAATCATTTTAGGATCTCAAACCCAATCAAAACCATTTTCGAATATAAAATATTTTATGAGTCTTGGGTTTTGAAATTCAAAAATTATTTTTAATTGTTTTTAGCTGGAAAATCACGTTGTATTCCATCTTAAATTCACAATTCCTTCTCATTCTTTCATTTACTTCGTTTTTCATTTACTTCCCAATCATCAATCTCTCTCATATTTACTCTCAAAATTCCTTAACTCTTCATATTCCTTTCACTTTCATTTTTTCAATTCTTAAAATGTCTAAATCATCATCTTCTTCTTCACACAAATCACTCATAAATTTTGAATATACTCCATCGAGTGATGTGAAAACATCTGCCACATGGCCAAAGAACTTCACACCTTCTCAAATCCAATTCAACATGAGCAACTTTTTGGCTCAATTGAATGTGAAGTCCGAAACCTTAATGGGAAGAATCAACAATTTTGGGAGCAGTCCCCTTTCCATTATGCGTTGACCGCAAATCCTCAAGCATTGTATCATCGATACTTGCTTGAATTCTGGTACACTGCTGTGGTGAGTAAAGATGAACAATCCATCTCCTTCACTCTCAATGAGGGCACCAAGAAGTGTGTCATCACTCTTGAGGGGTTCAGAAATTCCCTTCATCTGAACTACCTCGAACCTCCCCAGGTGTTTGCTAAAAGACTCAAAGGAGTCAATTTCAGGGAGGTTCTAGTCGCCACTGGTCATGGTGATATGGAGGATGCTGATGGTAATTTGAAGACCTCTGGACACATTTTCATGTCTGGTTTTGGCAATTGCTGGAGGTTCTTCTGGACCCAGATTATGGAGAGTCTTGGTGGCAACCATGGAGGGTTGGACCAACTTTCATTACCCCAAGTTGAGATGGGGTATTACATTTGGAATGGGATGCAAGCAGATTTCGCTGAGATTCTCTTTGCTCAGTTGATTACAAAGTTAAAAGGAAAGAGAAGTCTGCATATTGCTTTCCCAAGATTTTTAAGCTTGTGTTTTATGGATATCCTTGGAGAAGCTTATAATCAAGCTGGACCTGAAGCTTCTGTACCTGAATATGGCAGAGATTTCTCAAAGGCAACCATTACTGAAGATGAGCCTGAACTCTCCTCTGCCATGCTTCAGGTATTTACTAAAACTGTTTCAGCCACACTAGCTGGTCCAGAAAGGTCACTAAGTGGGCCACAAAAGAATGTGGGACCCGTTAGTGTACCTATGATTGAACAAATCGTTGAATCTGGTGACGATGCACCTGCTTCTGCAGATGTTGAACCAGAATCTGGTGAGGGTACTAGTGACCCAAACCAGGGCATATCTAACCAGATTGTAAAAGTGAATGCTTTCTGGGATGACGATGAGCTACCTCAGGAGAATCTTGATTCTCTTGCTGACTTTGAGTTTGACGAGGAACTATTGGAGGCGAATCTATCTGATTCTGAGCCAGCCCCCATCCTCGCAAACGCCCCTCCTCCTCCCCCAGAAATCCAACCAGAACAAGCAAATGAGCCTTATGTTCCACCACCACCATCTCACCAAAATCCAATCTTTCCACCAGGTACCACTCCCGCATATGTAACCGATCTATCTTTCACTCCATCACTTCAATTTCTTCACCCCCAAATTCACAACATACCACCACCAATCAACTATGATGCCCCCTCAGAGAAGGACTTGGATTCTGAGACAGAATCTGAGAGTCCAACTGACATTCAAATGAACAAAGTACTTAAAGGGCTTGGAAGTTTACCATTTGTGGCTCCTGCTTCTACACAACCCCACCTCCTTTGAATATAGAAGCACAGTTAGAGAAAACACAAACCGAAGTCCAAGGCCTTATTTTAAGGGTGGAGGACTTAACCAAATCTCTAACTGCCAACACTAGTTCCTTGGCTGATATGAAAGGTGCTCAGATGTTCCTTGGAACTGAGTTGACCAAAGTTGCTGGTAATGAAGGACTAGTGGTTGGGAAGCTAAATGAGCTGGTGATGACTTACAACAAGGTGAGCTCTGCAATCAGAGAAGCCTTCAGGTTGACAAAGAGAGATGTGCAAGCTTCGGTGGTTGCGAACTTGACATCTAGTGTTGAGTTGTTGAAGCAAGAGTTTATGGTAGTTGGAAATGAAGTTCATGAGTTGGTTCAGAAGCCAAGTGTCAATGAGAAAGAACTTGGAACTTCTATTAGTGCTGGTATTGTGAAAGATCTGAAGTCTGAGCTATCTCAGAATCTAGCTGCTCAGATTTCAGATTCTGTCTGTCAGAAAGTTGGTGAAGAGGTTAGAATGATGATTGCTGAACTGACCAAAGACACAAATGACAAGGTGGAAAAGGCTGTAAATGAAGTAAAAGATACAGTTTCCAAGCTTGAAGGTTCAGTTCAGAATCAGTCAAAACAGTTAGAAGAAATTCTAACTCTTCTAAAGAAAGAAGTTGTTACTGCTCCTCCTCCCCCTGCTTCTTTCACTGAAGAAGA
Organism: Erigeron breviscapus; assembly: GCA_034093135.1. NCBI lineage: Eukaryota > Viridiplantae > Streptophyta > Magnoliopsida > Asterales > Asteraceae > Erigeron > Erigeron breviscapus. The sequence continues at coordinate 73,961,056 of CM067175.1, read as the reverse complement.
TAGAAAGATGTTGAAGGACTTGAAAGATAAAGAAGCACTGAACCTTAGTTCTTCATTCAGACTAAAGGCTCAGTTTGCTACAATGGCAAAAGGTATTTGTGAGTGCCTAGAACAACAAAGTTGGGAACCACTGAAGGCAATTAAATCTACTGTTGATCTTTATGCTAGATTGCCTTCAGAGATTCCCAAAGGGGGAAGTGGTGTGCCTATTGGTTTGCTTGCTAGTACTCAAGAGATAATTGAAGCAACCAAGAAGCAAACTGAGGCACCTTCTGGTAGTGCCTCAGTTCAGGGGGAACAACTTCAGAAAAAGGATAAGGGAAAAGGCAAGGTTCAAGAAGAAGAACCAAAGATAAGTGCTAAGGGTTCTGGAATCGTTGTTGGTGAAAATGTAGACGAGCAAGGTTATCCCTTACATAATCTTGAAGCTGATAGTAAGAAGTTGGAAACATTGCAAAAGCAGGTTTCTAACCAATTCATTATGTAGAGGGAGAACAAAGAAAGAGAAAGGGAACAACATCTAAAGATGGGGACCCTTGATCACATAGATGCTGCAGCTCTTGGGTTATCATTGGAAAGATATCAGAAAATCAAAAATGACCCAAGAGTGCAAAAGGCTATAGTTGACATGCTGGAATATGAGTGTGGGATGAACTACTCTCCTCTGGAACAAAAGTTGGAAAGTCTGACCTTTAAGTTGTCCATTGAAGACTTAAAGAAAAATAGGGAAAAAGAAATGGCGATAAAAAGGAAGGAAATTCTGGCCGAAGTTCAGAATGTTGAGAAAGAGTTGCTCAGACCAACCTCTAAGCCCAAAGTGACTGGACCTAGATCATCAAGAAAGAGTGTTCGTGATGCTGATCTTTCTACCTTCAAACCAATGTCTGATGATGCTGTTGAAATTCAAAGAAAACATGAAAGGGATCAATATGAGCATTACATGAAGCATCGATCTCATCCAGCCAAGATAGTTGATATGGAAGTAGCAAAAGCTGATGGATTGAAGCTTTTTGACTTGGTTGTTAAAAGAGAAGGAAGGGCAGCTGAAGAATACCATCAGGTTTCAGTGCACGAGTTTGGGATTTCTGAGCACAGGGAGATGATCCAGGTTCTGAAGGGGAAACCAAAATCTGCCTTGACTGGTGCATGGTTAGCAAGAATACAACAAAAGATGCAAGCCAAGGTGGAAAAGGCTGTAAATGAAGTAAAAGATACAGTTTCCAAGCTTGAAGGTTCAGTTCAGAATCAGTCAAAACAGTTAGAAGAAATTCTAACTCTTCTAAAGAAAGAAGTTGTTACTGCTCCTCCTCCCCCTGCTTCTTTCACTGAAGAAGATAGAAAGATGTTGAAGGACTTGAAAGATAAAGAAGCACTGAACCTTAGTTCTTCATTCAGACTAAAGGCTCAGTTTGCTACAATGGCAAAAGGTATTTGTGAGTGCCTAGAACAACAAAGTTGGGAACCACTGAAGGCAATTAAATCTACTGTTGATCTTTATGCTAGATTGCCTTCAGAGATTCCCAAAGGGGGAAGTGGTGTGCCTATTGGTTTGCTTGCTAGTACTCAAGAGATAATTGAAGCAACCAAGAAGCAAACTGAGGCACCTTCTGGTTCAAGGCCTGCCAAGAAGTAGTTTTCTTTTCAGATTATCATGTACTTGTAAAATATTTACATTTGTAACTATCATTTCAGTTTGTATATATATGTTGCATTTTGTAATCAATAAGTAGATGATAGGTTTAAGTTAGAAAACCACAAAGTAAAATTCTGAGACATCAATGATCTATAAGATGTACTTAAGAAAATTTTTACAACTTAAACAAAAACTTGCATTTCAGACTTACAAACATGTATAGATAGAAGTCTGAGATGCATGCACTATTTCAGAACAAATAGGGGGAATTTGTTAGGTCGAAAATCGACCAAGTATAATTTGTTCAGAAATAGCTTGAAGTTTAGTGAAGACATTTGTACAGAATTCTGAGGTGTCTCAGAATTCCTTCACTGAAGCTTCACTTCAGTTCAGATCGAGATAAATCTGAAGCATTCATTCTGAAGTCAAAGACTGAAGTATGAAGAAGAGAATCATCTCAGAAGCGAGCAAAAGAGTGATTCTACCAGATCAAGACTGAAGCATCTCAGTGTAAAGTATTTACAACACTTTACACTGATTACGAGGAAGACTTTTACTTTACACCTTTATCCGGTTAATAGATTTATCTATTAACAAAAGGTACAAAGTATAGGCTTGGAACCTAGTACTATAAGTCACGTCAAGTGACTTATATACTCTTCCAAGTGCAGCATGTAAGGAATTATGGTTTAATTCCTTAAATGCTCACAACCACATTTGTACGATCTTGTCCACATCATCATGGACTTGGTCTATAAATACAAAGTCTTCTCACAACTTGCAAAGAGCTTGAAACTTTAGCATTGCAACTTGTGAGATATACTCTAAGTAAACTTACGAGTATTTCCAAGTTAATTAGATCACTTGTATTTCAGGATTGTTTAGATACTTACACTTGGGTGTTTATCTTTGTTCCGCAACAATCCTTGTATTTGTTTATACATCAATAAATCAAATACATTGAAAAGAAAACAACGTGTCTCAATGCTACATACTTGATTATATTTATATATATCCTTATATAGTTTCTGCCATTTGTTCTTGCATTTTATATCTAGTCAATTGTTTCTTGTTATCCATATCTGGATCGTAAACTGAACTTGTCCATCAAGATCAGTTGTACTTGCCAGTCGGGTTTGTTATTCATCTATATATTTGGGACTCACACTTTTATCCTTTTCCATGCTACCTTAACCGTCTCTCCATTCCTTTGCTTGAACTTTCTTAGCATATCTCTCGAGGTTAGTTGATTACGCATCTTTAGACAATAAGGTATTGCTTCTCCTTTATTGACTTCTCCTATTAGCATTTGCGTCTTTTCCCATTCCTTGTTGCCGTCTTCTTCTTCTTCTTCAAATTCTTCAAATTCGGCCTCATAAAATGCATCATCTAAGATTTTCATTCTAAACTCAGCTGGTTGGTTATGAAAGCATCCATAAGCGGCTTTATCAATTGCTCGATGAGCATAATCTTCCATCCCATAATAGAAGAAATATGTGTACTCCAAATCGTGGCAATATGTTTTCTTCCTTACTCTCCTCACGATTTGTTTCATACGCCTCCATGCTTCGTCCACCTCTTCATGCTCTCCTTGTTTGAAGTTTTGCATGTCCAAAATCGGGTCGGTAGTTTCAAAGTCGAAGTACAACTCTTCATCCATGTAATCTCTTTCATTGCTCTTCTTTTCTTCTTCAACTTCGATTGATTTCACTTTGTACTCAGGTATGGCTTGCAAACCTCTGTTGAACCATCTTCTAAATCCGATAGGTACGCAAAACTTATCCGAGTTCTCATAATTCTGCTTAGAAGGCGGTTCTTCGGAAAATCCAGGAGCCCCCAGCGGCGTTGGGGTGTCCCATGAGCGGCGCTGGTGCTCCCTGAAGGTTCTCGAATCGTCATCTTCTTCGCCTTCCGGTTCTTCCTTGGCAACCTTCTGCTTGGCATAACTCCAGTCATAATTTCTCTTATCCGGCTTTTCTCCTATAATGCTCTCTACGTTTCCTTCGAATACCCCTTCTGATTTAAGCTCATTTATCAATTCATGATTCTCCTTGTACTCGTGTTCTTCACGGTGCACCTTCCTTTCAAGAAACTCGAAGGCTTCCTTGGTCTTGTTCAAGAATAAGTTACTTGCAGCTTCATAACATAGCTTGGCCCTTTTTTCATCTCGTAATCCATGATAAAACCACGGGATGTAGTCTGCCGGCTTCAAGTCTTCATCCTTGATCAAGTTGACGGTTTCCTTCATACGAAGCCATGCATTTTCCCAATTCTCGAACCATAGTTGCTCAAAACACTCCACGTTGCGCCTTAGGACACTTTCCCGACTGTTATCAATCGGTCTACAAGTTGTTGAAGAGTGAGACGAGAAGTTCGTCGGGTGTGCAGTACTGCCCAGCGGCGCTAGGGTGGCCCTTCCAGCGGCGCTGGAGCCTCCAGTGCAGTTTCCATCTTCACTTTTCACCTTCTTGACGATTTCATCCATTCCTGGGACGGGTTGTTCAAATCGATTCCTCTGCATCTTACCTAATCTTAACTGAAACAACTAGACAAAAGTGAAAGAAAAAGAAAACAAGAACAAAAACAAACACGAAACGATTAGTAACTTAAAGAACGAAACAACACAAACTTAAACTCAAACAAACTAAACTATAAAACGAAAATTTTTTTGGATTTTTGAAATTTTAAGAAAATGAAAATACTACTTAAACTAGACTTAAAGAAACTAAACCTAAAATGATTTAACCTAAAAACAGAAAATTAACTTTCTCGTGCCGAAACACAAGAAAGGTTCGAACTACACTACTAAACTAAGAATGCGTCGCGTCCCCGTCAGCGGCGCGAAAAACAGTGTGATGCGTTTCGTTTTTAAGAAAAACAAAAATGATTTTTAATTAAGAAAAACTGTTTTAAATTTATAAAAATGTTGTACAAGTAAATACCTCAACAAAACGCAAACTAACGAGCAGTGGATCCGATCGAAAGTAGATAGTGTTGTGGTAAGTACAAAATCGTTTGCAGGGACGCTTGCACTACCTAGTCTACTAATGTGTGTAATTCTAGTGGTTGGGGGTAATATCGCATATTTTATACATATTTATATTACGCGATATAATTTATTTTATAGTCAGTTTATGCTTATCTTTATAGACCTTTATACTTAATGTGTGCTTTTATTGTATTATAGGTCTATGAGATGGGATATGATAAAAGCATGCTAAATGAAGATTGTTTAGAGATTTAAGCTGAAAAGACAAGAATGTGACACATATTAATTTATGTGGTGCACAAATATTTAACAGAAGGATTTGGACATATAAATATCATTTAGCTCGTGAGACATCAACAAAAGAACCACTTTTACTTGACAACTTATAGTAATATGAGGAGGGGTAGTGATCGAGAGTGGGCTCGAGCCAAAAAGAAAGGAAAAATAGATTAAAAGCCCAAAAGAAGCAAGGCGGTGCAAAGAGCCCATACCGCATCAAGTTCGAAGATGTACAACTTCATTATGTCTACTATATATATAATATATGATATTAGGGAGTTTCGAGAGGTACAATCGACAATTAATTAGTTTTGAGGAGGGATTCGGTTCGTGAGGGAAGTCGGCAGAAGGTTTGTGGTGATTGGTGAGAGGCAGCGAAAAGACAAAAGCCGCAAGCTATTGTTTGTTAATTCAGAAAGCAGCAGCCACATTCTTAGTTTTCGAATCATCACCACAACTGCAAGCAAATTCTCGTTTGACTCTTTTATCTTTTATTATTACTTTTAATTGTTTAATTGCAAGACTGTATTACTATACGATTATTATTATGAATTTTATTTATTTGATAATTGTTAGTTTTATTAGTTTAGTCATGTCTAGCTAAATCTTTTATCATCTACTAAGATGAAGTGATACAATGGATAATGGTTGCATGATTTTATGAATCCAAGTTGATTGTTTAAACGTTTTGTCGTGATCTTAATATATTGAGTTCTTGTTACTTGTTTATTGCTTTGTTGATGATGCATGAATGATTTAGAGGTATCTAAGTTTGGATTGTATTGTTCTAGTTGATTTGGTAGAATCAATAGGTGTTAATTCATGGTAATGAGTTGATGAACAACAATAGATAATAGGATTCAACGTGTTAACGGTTTGGTAAAATCGGTAGATGAAATTGTTTAACAACAACAAAACAAGTTAGTCGATTAGGTAGATCTTGATAGAGAAGGTGGTAACCGGATCTTAGGGATTGAATCAATTGGTTAAAGGGTTCGAATAGGGTAATAAGCCAGGTGACTAACTAGTGAGTTATTTGTCTAGACCTAGTTATTAAATCAACATATTTGAATTGGGTTTAACTTAATTGCAAATAAAGTATATTGTGTCACGGAGTCGAAGTAGATGACTTTTAGTATTATTGTTTTACAAAACTTTCTTTCAAATTAATTCTCTGGAATTACTAACTTTATTTCAATTTGCTAACTAACTTTTTCAAACCAAGGTGACAGGAGTCCTTAAAATCCAAACCTTTTGAACTACATTAAACTCACTTTATTTCTAATATACAGTCTCCGTGAATCGACCTGGTCTTACCTTTATTCTATACTATATACGGTTGGGTCCACTGCCCATAAGTGTGTAGTAGTCGATAATTAGGTATTTCTAGTTAATAAATTTTATAACTCGATTTTACACATCAGGGGGTTGTCACGATCTCCTATTAAAACTAATTCAAATAAAAGTAAAATAGAAGCCGCAACCGCTTGTTCAGCGAGAAGCTTCGGTTAAATCTGAAAATTGAATTGAAAAGCAAATAACAGTAATTAATTTAAAATACTTGTTTAGCATCTCCGATTTCATGGCATGACCAGATTACTATCCTACCTACTTGCTAGTCTGTTGGAAAACTTAATCACGGCTCAGATTCTCGTTAGATTCACTTTGCCTAAGTAACTAGTGTTGTCCCTAGACTCACACTACTCTTTAAACAAATTCTCGTTAGATTCATTGTTTAAGCATTAATAACCTAAGTTTGTGTTACTAGTTCATCTTTTAGTATACCCGGCTCTTAAGCCATGACTAGATAATAATTCCATCCGGTGACCACAGTGCACGTTTCCATGTCACTGGATCGCGTCTGACATTGTTAAGCATCATGTTCAACTTATTCTAATTATTATGGTTATGGATCCCTCCGTTAGAAGTGAATCACCTTTTACATCTAATTAAAGACCGATTAGTGTTTTCCATCTTTATGTATTAATCCTAGTGTATGATTATAGACCGATCATCAGAATTAAATTAATACATGCAGATATAGAACCTATAATAATATGAAGAACTCATTAACCATGGATCTACGATAAATAGTAAACACAATCCAACAGATCTAACAAATAAAATAAGATAAATAAACGTCTACATGATCACATCGATCCAAACAAGTATTCAGCTTACTAGCCTGACATTATTAAAGGAATAACAAAGTCTGAAAAGATGAAAGACATTGTTTACCAACTGAAAGTAAATAAAAGAGATAGATCTAGGTATATGGTGAAGATCGAGAGGTGTTAGAAGCTACAAAACCTCCTTGGAATCTGCAAAATCGACCCAGGGTTTGTATGTGGCGGCTAGGGCTGCTGAATCGGCTCTCTATTAGGGTTTGAAGGTTTCTTCGTGTATTTATAGGCTGAAAGTCGGTTTCTGATCTGGGCCGCCCAGCGGCACTGGGGCCTCCAGTTGTTGGGCCAGCGGCGCTGGCAGCTCATGCTTCACTTCGATTTGCTTCGTTCGACTCCCAAATTGCCTCCTTGTGTCTTGTAACTTCATAGGCCTTCATGTTGAGTTGATTGATGCTATTCACCCTCACTCGCATCTTCCGAGAACCTGCATTTATATCGAATCCATTAAGTACCAATAGTTCCGGAATAATAACTCATTTAGACATTGAAATGTGGCCTTATGATGGGGGAATTTATCACAAAATGAACGCTCATCATGTACCCAGGGACCAAGCAGGTACCGCCCGATCACCGGGTTGAACACCATTCCGCCCTATAGGTACCTAATGGGTGGGGAGGGAATTGGGGAGCGGGTTCCTCTTGGACTAGATTTTGTATGTAAGTTAAAGAAGTACAACTGAAATTACTGTTAAATAATAATCCATTAATGGCTAACTGGCTATATAAATAATATGTAATAGACACAAACAAAAACAAATAAAATTCACTTAAATTTCCAATGCAGAACACGATTGAGAGCAGCTTTTAAAAGTAGGGTTGTCAATGGGTTTGGGTTGACGGGTTGGAAATCTCTGACCCTAACCTAACCCACTAAAAACTTCACGTAAGAAATTTCAACCCTGACTTATGACCTGTCAAAACGAACCCAACCCACCAACCTGGAAAAAATCGGGTTGACGGGTCAAGTTTCAGGTTGGCGGGTCAAATGGGTTGGTGGGTTGGCGGGTTGATTTCAGGTCATATGGGTTGTGGGTTGGCGGGTCAAATGGGTTAGCGGGTCGACCTGTTAAAAAAACTTATAAATTTAAATTTTTTCAGGTTGACGAGTCGATCTGTTAACCAAAAGGGTCAACCCGAACCCAACCTAAAAAAAATCAGGTTAGTGGGTTAGCGGGTTGCCGAGTAGAGATTTTCTAATCCTAACCTGATTTTTTTTATTGGGTTCGGGTTGGATGAAGATTGACAACCCTATTTAAAAGGGTGCAAATAAGGTTATATGTATGCTTATAACCTTAACCTTCTTTTTCATTTAACTGTATCTTGAATATATCGAAATTATGCATGAGAAGGACTTTTGGTATCTAGATATGAACATCTTTAAAAGTATCTATATTATTTAGCGGTATATTCACAACACCTTTTATCCATATACGACAAACGTGCATATTGTGATACATAGTGTACAACTGTGTAAAACATCCATTTGTTGTAGATGACTAAAAAGTATTATGACGATATCACTCTCCATTATTCAAATATCTAATACTATCTTATAAAGCATTTTGCCCTTTTTTAAAATCTCAAAAGATGATTTGAACTACCTAAATTACCCATCTTCTTTATTTACTAATTTAAACATCTCTACCTAATATACCTATAATACCCTTAAATCTCAACCATTCATTTTTCTCTCTCTCCTCAAATCTCAACCACTCATTTTTTTTCTCTCTCCTCCATAAATCATTTTATTCCTCTAATTCATTCAAAATCTTTTATCTCAAAAACCGTATATCGGTAAATTATAAAAATTGTATGGGTGTTCTTAAAATTTCATGCTCTTTCATTAGAGATGTCATTCGATATATTTTCGACGAATTTTTAAATCCGAGGGCGGAGCCCGTACGACTAAGGCATTTGGCTATCATACTCTATGACTTGACCTATCACCCCCACCATCTCACCGCCGCAACGCGCGGTCACTATTTTTCGTATCTTAAAAAGTATTATCTTCTTTTCTAATAAAACAGGATCCCAACAAAAAAAACCTCCACAAATTTGCCATGTGGCAGCTCAACCCTATGTTTCCAAAGTTACCCCACCAAAAATCTTCTTTTCTAATAAAACAGGATCCCAACAAAAAAAAACCTCCACAAATTTGCCACGTGGCAGCTCAACCCTATGTTTCCAAAGTTACCCCACCAAAAAATTTACTATTCTTTTTTTTTTGAAAGGTGAATTTCGCTGGAAACTTCGTGTCGCGATTCGACAACGGAAGGTCTAGCATACGTTGTCTTAACCGGGTCCGCGCTAGAGAGCTCCCTCGAAGTAGAAATGCCTATTTCAAATACCCGATGGGGGGAAAACCCCCTACTAATCCGCCCGAAGGCACGACGATTAATAGGGGTAAACCCTGCCCCCTCAGACTTGAACCTGGGTATACCTAAGCCAAGTCCTCATAAAGGGACTTAATTCCTATGTCCTCCCCAAGGCTTGAACACAAGACCTCATGCAAGGGGATGGTCTTTCAACCATTGAGCTAAAGCTCAAGAACATTCTTTCTTATTCTTACTTCTTCTTGATGGAGATTTTTTTTCCCTATGAATATGAGATCAAACAATTTTTCTTAATGAATATATAATTTTTATTTTGCATCCTTTTTATCAGCATCCATGTTGTACAAAGAATCGAAGGTGTATTTTCACACACCATACGGATTTGGATCTGTGGCGATCGGAAGTTAAATTGCAGGTTTTATGCGAATATGTACGTCAATCTATCTATATCTATCTATATGATTTAGTTTTATGGCTGAATTAGGTTTACAATTATGATTTCCTGGAATTTAATTGGGAAGGATAAAAACCCCTAATTTTTGGGATGATATAAATTTTCTTGATTCAAGTGTCTTTTTCTTTATAATAAAACCCTTATATGTTTGAAGTTGTATAATAAGTTCTGAAAGTTTGTAATGTATGATCTTCACCTCTGAAGTTATACAATAAGTCTTGGAATGACAAAACTGTTTGATAAAATGCTTCAGTGACAAAAATGTTCCATTGCTCTTAGTGATTATCCGTCTTTGCGAAATTATAAACTGATATTGGTTATTGTAGACTGTGGTATCCCTATTCAATTTGGTTGACACTTATTCCATGGCTGATTTTTCCAAGTGTTTTTTCTTAATCCGTTTGAATCTTATTGTCAGGATTAATTTTTTAATATAATCAAATGTTCAAAGGCCTTTTTTTGCTTATATTTGTTTGTTGATGGCATTCATCTATATTGAACCAGCTATATATATCATGAAAACGCGGTTACCAATGACCACCAGATATGTTATTGGAATTTGTGGAAGCACTTGATCTGAGTTGGCTATCCAGGGTGACTATCCATACTTACCAGTGCCGACAGTGAGACTTTTAATAATGACTCGATTAATACCGACTACAGAGCAGAAGAGATAGCAACACTACTTGACAAGAAGGTAATAACTTAAAGTTTGTGATGATATCTGAGTCGATTTAGTATTTATGTATCGTCATTCTTTGCTCCCTTTACAAGGCAACTTATGTTGTAAATGACCTATAGATTCAATCTTAATTCTCATCCCACTGTAAAATAGTTTGATTTATTAGAGTGGGAAACATGGTGCAACTTATCAATTTGTATGATGGCCAATAGGTCTTTTTAGCAGATCGTCCATACGTTATAAAGGTGTTGTGGGAGGTGATCGAGCATAGACGACGAAGCAGACGTTCCAAGTTAGTTTCATGTTAGTTTGTAACATGTGTAGCAATTGTATCTAACCAGTAACCATTAAAAACTTATACCCTCTGTAATATCATTGCACATAATGGACAATGTTGTTGGAATATGGTTGCCCTAAATGCACTTTGCAGTAGCAAAAAAAAAGATCCTTCTTCAAGTGAATCGTAATAGTAATGCAGTAAATTACATTAATGCTCCAAGCTCCCTTTTTTCCTCATAATAAATAATTTATATGTTATGATGATTGCTTATCTCCCTTCAAATGCAGTTTAGTTCGAGGTTACACAAAATGGGTGTGGACTCCACCTACAGCAGAGGATATACTTACAGGTTATATATCCTGTGAGGTGAAAATATGTGGCAACAGCTTCATCTCCACGTTTTAAATTGGTTTCTTTACAGTAATTGAAGGCTTTATGTTCACCTAATGATGAGTTGAGACTTCCTCCTTGGTTGGAAGTGATGTACAATCTTCGTTTTTTTCATTAAAGGTGCATGGTTGGATATCTTCCCTCTTTAGAGGACATGCTTGAAACACAGGTTGGAAAAATTCAGCTACGGCTGGTTACCATTATATATTACTTTCTTATTATTTTAACTCGTCATAATTTTCTCCTCGACAGATAAGAGATGCTACTTCATCGATTTAAGATAGAATAAAGTTTATCACATCATTGGCTATTCCTTTTGGAAGGGTTGTGGGAGCTGATCCAGTATATGAACTTTTACTTCCAATTTTAACGATCACTTTGTGAAAATGAAATCTCATATTATATGTTTTCTTTACTCGGTATTTTCCAGGAAGGCAACATATCCAGCTTGCTCTGGCATGTACACATATCTGGTAATACGGAGACTCTTATGTTATATCTATGATATAGCTAATGATAGGTATACCTTTGAGAGTTTCTTAATGTTCCCCTTTAAAATCATTGATCACTGACTTTTTTATATGCCCGTCGTTTGACCAAGTTTATATGGGTTTGACACTAATTACCGATTTCTTAATGTTGCTAACAATGGATCTTCAAATTGTCTATATCATGCAGGTTGGTGTGTAGTATATAGTCCCCTAATTACTCATTGTTCCCTTGTTGTATCCTAAGAGAAGGATGAATTGGTGCTTTGAATGAACAATGAACATCCATCATTGGTTTGGGTAAGTGTAGTTGTTTTTCTTGCTCGCCTTGTTTATACTTCTCATAGAACTGTGGTTCTAAGTTAATCAGTAAGTTTATGTGCAAGTTTGTGTGCAATTTTTATGACCATGATTTTAAATTGGTATCAGTATTCGTTTGGTTATAGGATAACCATTTTTAATTGGTATCTCAACTTTTAATGACTTTTCGTAAATTTACAGCAAAATTACAAGTGCAAATTGGAGATATGTTTATACTATGGTATTCTGTATTATGGTTCGTGACAATAATGGTACGAGTATCTCAATGGAACTTCATTTATGATATGTAATTTTGAAAAATGTATGTATAGTTATACTAATCTAATCATCTGGATCAATGAAAACCTTATAAATTTTTGGGCGTTAGTTTAACTTCCATGTTTAACTTCCATTTTTCATCATGTATTTTCTTAGTTAGTTTGTGATGAAGTTAATATTGTTAAATGCTTTTTTATTTTATGCTAATGTAATAGTTGCTCTTATTAGAATTGTATCAGACGATTCACTAACTCCATATAAAGTTAAAATGTATCAACATCACAAATTACAAACATTTTAAATATTAATTAAAAGGTCCGAGTTGAACCCGAGTTGATTAGCTAGTTATATTTATATGACAAACACATTGAAGATTATAATTATAATAACTAGTAAATAAATTAAAAAAACAAAACATGTGGCAATAAAAAATTATGCCATGTGTAACATAAAAACCCTTTTTTGTATATTGATAAAAAAAATATGATAATAAATGCACATAAATACTAATGAAATAGAGGAAAATAAGAATTTGACCGAGTTTCATGCACGAATGAAAATGGACCCCCTTTAAAGTGAGAGTTTTTCACATTTCTGTAAGATAAGTAAGTTAGATAGCCAATTCATATTAAAATATATTTATTTTTTGGTATTAACGAAAACTTTTAAAATAAAATGATGTTTGGTATATCATAATATATAGCGGCAGAGATTGGTTGGGCTTTATTAGGCAACTAACGTCATGAAACAAGTATACAATATGGGAAGTGATATTCGTACCACAGAATTTGATAAATTTACCACTATTGTGCATTGCATACTTGTACAGTGTGCTATGAAACATGTACAGTGTGGTAAACATATCAAATATTGTGGTACAATTATCGCTTCCCATACAATATGAATTTCCATAACCTATTTTTATAAGATTTTGTCACACATATGATGGGTCTATTTTACAGAGTAATGATATATCCTCCTAACAAAATCTCCTAATAATTTTCCTAATGTCTTATTTTCATGATAAGTGTAATCCATTAATTCTCTCTCATAATCTCATTCTTTGATCACAACATGTGTCATGATCATATTGTTAGGAGGATTTTTAGGAGGATATATTAGGAGGATCAATCATTTTCCTTTACATAAACATAGGCAGTATAAAAAATATGAACAAACAAAAGGTTAAAAAGGGAAAAAGATGGATCTGAATGTAAAAACAAATTAATAGTCATAATATAGATACTGAATTAAAATGTTATGCTAGTACTGACATAAATCTTAATAAGATTTAAGAGAAGAATAGAAGATACTTTAAATAAATAAAAATTAAGTGAAGATAATAATGGAAAAATTGGAATCATGCCATATTGCCATATGTCGTCGTACGTACAATCCGAAGTGAACTATTATTTGTTCCAAATCTCCAAATTCTAAGAACGGAAAATCAGAGACGGATACTAATACAAAAAAATTCACGATTTTTGTAAATAAAAAGGTTGTCACAAAAACTTTTCCCTACTGTAATTTTATTATGAGTTTTTTATGTAAAATATTGTGGTTTTTCTATCAGGGAAAAAAAATCATTCGATAACATATGGTCTTGCTATGTTTGTATCTTATTTTGCTTGCACGGTTGCACCATTAATAGTTTATATTGTCCTTATATATATAGGGGTTGGTTATTGTAAAACAAGTATTAACGTAAAACAAATAAGACAAGATCTTGACCCTTAGATCATGATAAAATTGATGCACGATGATTCACGAAGTACATGTATATATATTGATGCACAATGATTTTCATGATGCACGGTGATTTTTAGTGAAGAGAAACCTATTGTTTTATTTGTTTTACTTTAATACTTGTTTTATTATACCTAGAACCTATATATATAAGGTTCATTACTTGCACCATTCAGTATTTTTAAAAGGGATTATTATCTGTGAATGTAACTAACTATCCCCAAATGTTTATGTTATGCAACTAACTCGAAAAACGTTTATGTAATGTATCGAACTACTTATTTTGGTCTATAGTATGTATGTTACCGGTTACCATTGAAAAGTAACCGGTTGTGCTTGTGGAGATCAGCAGATTCCGGCGACACCAGCAGATTCCGGCAAGAACAGCAGATTCCGGCCAAAAGCAGCAAAACGAATTCATACAAGCTACACAGATACATACATGCTCATATATAGAAAACGACTTCATAAATGAAGATTATACAATAAACACAAATTAGATTATAAATGAAGATCTGAAAAGTACACACACTAACTGGACGGGAAATCACACCATTTCTGGCCACCACGGGTACCCACCAAAAATAGTGCACCTCAATAATTAAGCAAATCATGGAGGTCAGAATACAAGCAACATGAACGAGCAATTTTGGATTAAAATAAATGTGATTTTCTTTAATCAGATGTGAAAGTCCCAAGTTTGGAACGATTAAGTAATTAAACAACTAATGTAAATTACACTAAGAACATAAGACAAGAAAGTAAAGATGTTTAATCATAAGTAACATAGATTAAACAGTGAATACATGGTCGGTTTACAAAGAAATAAAAGAGAAAATATTGTTAAGTTTTTGACACACTAAAAACTTAACAATTATACAAAGAGAGAAACACACTAAGTGTAAATATGGCACAAACCAACACTCTTGCGGCTAGGTCAAGTGATGCCTTATATAGGAGAGAAAAGACATCACATGACAACCCAATAGATGTTGACATATGAAGGTTGTCAACCATCTATTGGTGGATAAATCAGATCTGCAGAGTTCTCTTTTCTTCATCATGTTTCTTTCCCAAAACGGCATCAAAGAGAAATACCTTAGTACCAAAATGGTACAAGGTCACATGGCTCCATCCTGATCTATCAACACGTGTCCTTGGGGACCAGCCTTCTTATCTTCATCTTCCCGCCCATATTTGACTTACAAAACATGGCGGTGAGTCATTGAACTTATCCTTTAACTCGAAGATAATAGATGGTCGCTGAGAGCTCGTTGACGAAGTCACTCGCTGAGTCTTTCAGCGAATCCATGACTCAACAATCTCCCCCTATTCGCTGAGGAGACTTAGCTGAGTATAAGTCACTTGAAGTTACAAGAATAAGAAGTAGAATGAGGGAATGCTGATATTATTTTTATGACGAACAACTTTACAATAAATCAGCATTACATGAATTATATAAGACTACTTAATCCCATTGTGACTCTTGCTTGGCCTCGATGAAAGCTTTATCTTTTTGTCTTTCAGGCTTCAGCATCTCTTGATCAATCATCTTTATAAACTTGGGATCATTGGAATTCTGAGCATAATACTTCCTTATTTTTAGAAGGAAGGTAGAGGGAGCAATTCCAATTTCGTTGGTCCTGAAGAAGAGCTCATGACCATGGACATTGCAGAAACAAAAACCTCCCAGCTTCTCATCATAGGTGCCTTCCATAAAAAGAGTTCTGGAAGGCATCTTCAAATTTAGCAGCGGCTCCTCATCTATATCAGTCTTGGGAACCATTCTGAGTACAGTGGGGAGACGAGAAACTTGGGATCCAGACGCTGATCTCTTTGATCCAACTCTGGGTTGCTGAGGTGGAGGAGGGAAGGGATGTCTTGCAGCGCTGAGCAGAGAGTCTTTAATTTTGTACTTCTTTTCCATATTACGCACTCTCTTTATCTGCTCTCCTGCTAGCTCAATCAAAGGCTTGTAACTCACTGCAGTCTTGTCCTTGATTAGCTTATAAATTTCAATCCATTCAGTTGGGCCAAGGGTGTCTTTAGTAACATTTCTTAAAGTGTACAGCTTGCCCACTCCTTGTCTTTGGAGATGAAGATTCATCCCTTGATTGGTCAGAGTGACCTTGACTGACATGATCTCCTCTTTCCTTTGCCTTATCTCCCTTGGTTTAAGGTAGAGTTCTTTGCCTTCTTCAAAACATTTCTTTTTCTTAGCAAAGAACTCTTCCTCTTTCTTATTCAAAACTTCCAAGCCACCAGATTGATGTGCTAACATTTGTGTTTCATCATCAGCATCCTTCAGTTCTTCACCAACAACTTGCCACTTATATATTTTTTGGAGAGTTCCTCTTCTCTTTTCTTTTGTTTCAGCTCCTCCTGAAATACAACCTCTTCAGGAGTAAGTTCAGTAGTTGTCTTTTGAGATGGTGAAGGCTTAGGGAAAGCGCCAGCCATCAGCTTTTCTTGTTGTTCCCTTGCTGTAGTTGGAACTTTGGGTGGCTTGCCCTTTTCAGCAATTGCTGCCTTTCCCTTGTCAGCATATTTATTTTCTAATGAAGCATGGAACTCAGCGGTTGGCTTGAAAGAAGAGACATTAATGGGTTTTGCTGGCACACTCTCAGCAACAACCACTTTTTCAACACCTGCTGGCACATCCTCAGCGGTGGTTGGTTATTTCTCTTTTTCAACTTCAGCTGCCGGTTCAATAACCTTCTCAGTTTGCTCCCCCTCAACATTTGCTGCCGGTTCAACAACCTTCTCAACATTTTCAACATTTGAGGTTTCATTTTGGGGAGCATTATCACTTGGCACATTTGTTGTTTGCTCCCCCTCAACGTTTGCTGCCGGTTCATCAACCATCTCAGCAACATCAACATTTTCAGCGTGGGGAGCATTACTTGTAACATTTTCATTTTGAGCAGTGAGTTCTTCAGCATTTTTCTCCCCCTTGGAAGCAGCTGAGGAACTAGCTACTTCCACTTTGTCTTTTTTAAGGAGGCCCAGCATCTCAGTCATCATCCCTTTAAGGGTGCCAACTTCTTCTTCAAGTTTCTTTTGCCTGCTGATAGAATCTTCAAGCAATTTCTTATCAGCAGCGGCTTGGGAAGAAGTCGATTGAGATGATTGAGTTTTAAGTGAAAAGATTTCTTTGGTGAGAGTAGTGAAAATCATCTTGTTGTTTAGAGAAGAAGGAAATGGTGTGAGTGAGTTTATGAAGTTGAGCAGTGAAGAGAATGTTGGATTGGGAAAGTTGTTCAAGTGATGACAAGAGGCCAGGCATCTCAGCAGGTGCCTTCGCTGACTTGAGTTCTTCTTTCAACTTGTCAAGCGAAGCAGAGATAGAAGAATTAGAGGTGCTGACCTTTTTCATGCTTTCATGCAGCAAGGATTGATTTCGTCGAAATAGTTGTGCATTTGTCCTGGTGTCAGTCACTTGATTCTTAGTAATACCAAACACCATACCTTGAAGAGTGGCCATTTCATCTTTCAAAAATTCATTGCCAGCTGCCAGCTGTTGAAACTTGGCCAATGCACCAAGGTTCATTTCAACTACCTTATCAACCAACCAGGCATATAAGTACCCATGCCTGTTCCCTTGACTTTGGCAAATTTGCACCCTCCTCAACAGTTCTTGTAGTTGGTATGTTTCAACATAGTCAAGACCAGGCAAGTTAATAGCAGTGAAAGCAGTTGAAGCTTCTTTAGGAGAGGGAACCTTGAGATCCTTCAGTGAGACAGGATACTGAGAGCAAGGAATCCTAAAGAAGCCAGACTGGTGCAATGGAGGCACTTCCATGATGATTTCGTCATCAAGATCCTCTCCTTCATCATAAATATCAGTCTTGTGGATATGCTCTAGACAAATTTGCAGCCTTTTGAGGAGTTCATTCTCATCCAAGTCAGGCAAATCAACATATTCTCCAAAGTGCCTAATTGGTTCGTGATAAGCAGTGGGCCTTGGTGAGTAAGAAGGAGGAGGAGGCATATCTGATAAAGAAACTGGGCCATCTTCAAATTCAGTGGGCGGTGAAGAGATTAATAAGTAGCCCATATCAGCATCCAAATACCCACTGACCATTTCTTCTTCATTTTCTTCAGTGGCAGCGAGTTTGATTTCAGCCTCATCATCTTGTTGGCTAAACTCGCTGCCTAACTCTTCATCACTTACATTACCTTCTTGAGAAACATTTGTCTCGGTCCCTGCACAAACAGTTTCCGAGATAGTAGAATAGATTTGGGTAGGGGAACCGGGTGCCTCAGTCTCAGTGTGTTGTAGCACTGAAACGTCATCAGCCGTAGATTGTGTTGTCTCTAGCATCACCTGTGATCTGGCTACTAACAACGACTCAGAGGGTATTTGAGAAGAAGGGAAATTATTTGGTGGAGTTGGACTTAGACCTCTAGTGGGTTGGGGTGACCCAATATCTTCACCAACCTCGCCTACAGAAGTTTGAGGTGGCTGCCTGCTGTTCCCATTTGTCTCGTCAGCAGCCTGTTGGGAGGCTGCTGATGGGGTGGCTTGGGTACTAATGTCCATGGGCGCTGTGGACTTCTTAACCTTGGGTTTGCCCTTTGATACACTCCGCTTACGTGTTGGGACGTCAGCGGAGGGTGAAGATTGTATATTTTGTGTTGAGGATGCTGCCTTAGATTTACTTTTGGTCTTTTTGGAGGCTTTGGAGGTCGCTGGGGGTTTTCCAGCGAGCCAGCCTCTGAAGGCATTCTAGCATCCACAGCGACCGTATCAGCCACTTCATCAGAAAGAAGTGTTGCCTCCCAGTCGCTGTCTTTAGGGTATAAAGAAGAGTTTAGAGAGAAGAGTACCTCTTTGATGTGAGAAGTGAGGCGAGCAACCAAGTGTTCAGCGGGTTGCTTGTAAATGTTGTTGCCTACCCTTGCAATTGGAATTGTGGAAGCATTAGGCAGCACATACTCATCTCCAAGCGCCTCTTTGAAGATGAGAGAGAAGATTCTGGTGAATGGCACTGTATGAGACCTGTTATTCATACTGATCTTATTCTTCATGTCATTGAAGATCAGCTTGGCGTAATCAACAAACCGCCCCTCAGCAAGTGCATGGATCATAGGCATAGATGTCGCTGAAGCCTGATTGTATGATCCAGAATTTCCACCCATGCACTGAATCACATGGGTGAAAAGAACTCTCCAGATCCCTGGGAGATTTTGCTTTAAAGGATTGCTGGGGATCGCTGGAGGGTTCTTCAGATTGTAATTATACCCAATGGAAGGCAACCATGCCTTCCACATCATCACTTGCTGCCTCCACAAATTTATTTTCATCAGTCTCTTGAGGAAATCTTAGGGTTTGGCAAAGAGACGTCGGAGTAATAGTGATGGTTTTCTCACCCTGACAGACAGTTCCAGTGATAGACTTGGATTCATCATCATACTCACAAGTCCACCAGAATTCACGAAGGAGATGGACAAATATTTTTTCTGGATCTGCCATAATGCAGTAATTTGCCGGAGAAGCATGGATAAAATCCAACATGGGCTTGTACCCTTTTGTATCCTTTGGCAATTCAGATGTGCCGATATGATTGTTGGATTTCACAATTATTTGAGAGGGAGAGAAAGAGACCTTTGAAGATTTGGTAACATTTACTGGTGTATATACAGGAGAGTTCAAATATGTCACTGGTTCTTGAACAGGTTGTTCAAGAACTGGGGGGTTTTGAACAGTAGGTGTTGAAGAAGAAGGAATTTCAACACCTTCAGTAGATTGAGGGATTTCGGAAGAAGATGCCATTGATATATTTGAGAAATTGATCGAAGAAGATGAAGATATTTATGAAAGAAGATGAACAGAAAGAGAGAGAGAGATATATTTGATTAGAGAGAAAATGAATAGTTTATGGAAGCGTGAAAGTGAGGCTGTATATATAGGGTATGATTGGTTGAGTGAAAGGACAAAAAAGATTTTCTCTCTCTTCCTTTTGAATAACAGTTGTAATCAACAACTGTTTTATAAATAAAATGGTATATATATATATATATATATATATATAAAATTAGATGTGAGTAACGTTTAAATAAAAGGAAAAGAAATTTTATTCAAAAATACTTGAGTGTGCGCCGTATTGACAGACGTAACCTGTCAATCAGACTGTCATATTCAGACAAATGACGTGATCAAGGCAGAAATCGAGGTGACCTTTCAGTTTGAATTTATAAAACATGTGGTTCAAAATTTTGCCACGTCACCCACATAGTTACTTTGAAAACACTTAGTTTCGAAAATATCCTATGTTTTATTAAATAAGAATTTTATTGTTAAGAAAGATATTTGGAAAGACCACATGCTGGAAGATGCTCAGCATGTCTAATGTTTTGTCAGCGACTTCACAACTAACGTTGGTCGCTGACTACAGTTTTTGCCAAACTGTCAGCCATCAACGGATTTAAGAAGTCTTTACCAGAGCCGTTTGCTACTGGACTAGATGAAGACTTTCAGATCTCCATTGCTTTATTTTGCTTTTTCCCAAAGCAACAGGGATCAACGGATTTAAGAAGTCTTTACCATAGCCGTTTGCTATTGGACTAGATGAAGACTTTTAGCTCTCCATTGCTTTTATTTTGCTTTTTCTCAAAGCAACAGGGATCAACGGATTTAAGAAGTCTTTACCATAGCCGTTTGCTAATGGACTAGATGAAGACTTTTAGCTCTCCATTGCTTTTATTTGCTTTTTCCCAAAGCAACAGGGATAAACGGATTTGATAAGTCTTTACCAGAGCCGTTTGCTGCTGGACTAGATGAAGACTTTAAGCTCTTCATTGCTTTAGGTTCAGCGAGTAAGACAGACTTAAACTCGCTGAGTTAGCTACATGATAAGTCATGTTGCTGATTCCCCATTAGCATTCCTAACTTGCTGACAAGCAAGTTTGAATCTAGTTTCATCCAATGGTTTAGTAAAGATGTCAGCGATTTGATCATCAGTTGGAATGAAATAGATTTCAATATCACCTTTCATGACATGGTCACGAATAAAGTGATATCGAATATCAATATGCTTAGTTTTTGAATGCTGAACAGGGTTGTGTGTAATAGCAATAGCACTTGTATTATCACACATGATTGGAATTTTGGTATATTCCAAATCATAATCAGCAAGCTGATGTTTCATCCAAAGAATTTGGGCACAACAGCTCGCTGCAGAGACATATTCTGCCTCAGCGGTAGAGATGGAAACTGTGTGTTGCTTTTTACTAGTCCAACTAGTCAGCTTCCCCCCCAACAGTTGACATCCTCCACTGGTGCTTTTGCGATCAAGCATGCACCCAGCATAGTCAGAGTCAGAATAACCAACTAACTCAAAGTTGGAATCTTTGGGGTACCATAGACCCAGCGTGGGTGTACCCTTAAGATATTTGAAGATGCGTTTGACAGCTAGATAAGATGAGATTCTCTAGGAGAAGCTTGATAGCGAGCACAGAGGCATGTTGCAAACATGATGTCTGGTCGACTCGCTGTAAGATACATCAGCGAACCAATCATGCCTCTATAGTGAGTAGGATTCACATACTTACCATCAGGGTCAGCATGGAGGTTATTAGGAGGGGACATTGGAGTTCCCTTTGGTGACATGGGTGAAGTCAAATTTATGCAACATATCCCGAATATATTTTTCTTGATTGATAAATATTCCAGTGGGAAGCTGCTTAATTTGTAACCCAAAAAAGAAGGTTAATTCACCCATCATACTCATTTCAAAAGTGCTAGACATAAGAGCGCTAAACTTTTGACAGAGTTTTGTCGATAAGGAACCAAAGATAATGTCATCGACATAAATCTGAACATACAGAACATCATCTTTCTTCTTGTAGATGAAGAGAGTGCTGTCTATGGTTCCTCTACGAAAGCCATGGTCAAGAAGGACGGTAGACAATGTGTCATACCACGCTCTAGGAGTTTAAGACCATATAAAGCTTTATTTAGCTTGTAAACATAGTGAGGATGCTTTGGATCCTCAAAGCCAGGAGGCTGCTTGACATAGACTTCCTCATCAAGAGCACCATTTAGAAAGGCACTCTTGACGTCCATTTGATAGACAGTGAAGCCTTTGTAGGCAGCGTGAGCAAGAAAGAGACGAATAGCTTCAAGGCGAGCGACTGGAGCAAAGGTTTCATCATAATCAATGCCTTCGGCTTGAGTATAACCTTGAGCAACCAGTCTTGCCTTGTTTCGAATAACTACACCAGCTTCATCCATCTTATTCCTATAAACCCATCTAGTGCCAATGGGTTCCTTATAGGGAGGAGGAACAAGAAACCAAACGTGATTTCTTTCAAATTGTGTCAATTCTTCTTGCATGGCTTCCACCCAAGAAGGATCAGCCATGGCTTCGCAAATATTGGCAGGCACAATTTGAGATAAGAAATTGACATAGAGACAAGTATTACTTGTTGCTGAACGAGTTTGGACACCATTGTGTAGATTACCAATCACATGGTCAAGAGGGTGATCAGCAGTCCATTTGAGT
>CM067175.1:73652190-73937510 GCA_034093135.1 Erigeron breviscapus | reverse complement strand
ATAGAGACTGAATTAGATTTTGATCCTGATAAAGTTGTATACTATACTCTGAAAGACTGTGATACAGTATTCTTTGACAGAGAAGTATCTATAACTAGGATTCAACCTAAATCTAAAATTGATAAAGTTTGGTGTGTAGAAAATAAAGAAGAATGGTTAGAAGAACAAATTCCATATAAGAATAGACATTTTGCTCCACGAAAGCCTGTAAAGACCATGAAAGAAGCAATTCAAACACTAGATGCAATTGCTGAAATGAAGGCTTATGGAATACCAGTCCCTGAAATAGCATATGATCACCCTAAAAGAAAACAGGTTAAATCATGTTATATTTTTCGTGATAAGGGTCATATAGCTAGTAAGAGTCCACTTAAGATGTCCAAGGATCCTAAGAATGAATCTTCAGCCAAGTCTAAGGATACGTTTGGATCTCATAAGATTAATGGGAAAGGTAGATTAGTTGATCAAGTTAGCTCTAGCCAGTTTATGAGTGCATATAAAAGGAAATATTATGAGGATTACGCTAAGCGGCATCCAAATGATATAAATGCACAGAACTATGTCAAATTTCTTAGATCCATATCTTATGGTTGTTCTAATAGTTCTAGTCAGGTTAATGAACATAGAAAACCATCTCAAAAGTTGAGGAATTTATCACCTCAATCTAGGAGTATCTCACCTAGAGAAGATCGATCTAAGACCCCCAAACGACAGGGACATTCACAAAATGATACAAATTGTATTCATGAAGGTGGAAGTCCGAGTCGATCTCATACACCTCATAGGAGTAATTCACCTAGGAATAAGCAAGTTCAACAGAATCGGTCACCTCCTTGTAGAAATGGAAATGCTTCCAAGTTCTATGATCGATTAGAAACTCCTCCTAGGTTTGGTCCACATTCATCTAAGAAATTCTCCTCCTAAGACTCGTTTCATTTCGCCATCTAAAAGTAAATCAATGACACCATCTACATCCAAGGCTCCATCTGAGAGCGATGGATATTGGACCGAAATTAATTTTGAGAGATGAATTCGGCAAACCTAAACCTCAAAAGGTTTGGGTACCCCTCAGAAATTAACATTAATTTGTGTTCATTGTGCAGGGAGAACCAAGGAAGCCTATCAGTCTTTGGTATGTTGACAGTGGATGCTCTCGGCACATGACAGGGGACAAGAAGTTGTTGTCCAATTATGTTGATATAAATGGTTCTTATGTTAGTTTCGCTGGTTCCAAGGGCGGCAATATCTCAGGCCAAGGTGATGTTGTCAATGGGAAAATTACATTGGAGAAAGTCAATTATGTGGAACAAATATCTCATAATCTCATGAGTGTTTCTCAGATTTGTGACAGAGGGAATCATTTCCATTTTACTGAGAAGGAAGCACTTATTTTGAAACCGGGGTATGTTATTCCTAAAGACTGGATCTTATTGAAAGCTCCTAGGAAGAAAGACATTTATGGCCTTATGTTAGGTGTTGATGATTCGAAGGAGCCAATTTGCTTATTAACAAAAGCAAATGAATCTGAATCTTTGTTATGGCATAGAAGAATGGGACATATTCATTTCCAAAAGATGAATGATATTGTCAAACATGGTTTGGTTGAAGGTGTTCCATTGAAAAGGTTTGAGATGGAAGATAAATGTGTACCTTGTCTGAAAGGTAAGCAGCAGAAGTCTTCACATAAACCAAAAATTGAAAATTCTATTGCCAACCCATTTGAACTTCACATGGACTTGTTTGGTCCTGTGAATGTAAGAAGTATAGGTGGGATGTGCTATTGTTTGGTGGTTACTGATGACTACTCGAGATTCTCATGGGTATTCTTTCTTCAATCGAAAGATGAAACTCCACAGATTTGATAAATTTCTTTGTTGAAACTGAAAATATTTATGGAGTTCGTGTTAAGAGAATCAGGAGTGATAACGGAACTGAATTCAAAAATAAAATGTTGGAAGTCTTCTGTATGTCTAAGGGAATCCAACATCAATTCAGTGCACCGTATGAACCACAACAAAATGGAGTTGCTGAAAGAAAGAATAGGACTCTAATCAAAACGGCCAGAACAATGCTTGCTGATTCAGGGCTTCCTACTATGTTTTGGGCAGAAGCAGTAAATACAGCATGTCATATTCTAAATCGGGTTTTGGTAGTTAAGCGTCATCATAAGACTTGTTATAAGCTTCTACATAAGAAGAAACCAAATTTACAGAATGTTGAACCATTTGGTGTTCCGTGTACCTTCTTGAAATATCTTCCTCAGTCAAAGTTTGATCCAAAGGTTGAAGAGGGATTTTTTATGGGTTATAAAGCGGGTACTTCAATTCGAAGGGTTTACAATCAAAAGACAGGCAAAGTTGACTTAGGTACTAATGTCAAGATTGTTAGTCATAAACCTGCTATTCATTCTGGAACTGGCAAGAATTTCGATTATGATAGTGTGTTTAGTTTGTTACACGGTCCTGTTTCTTATTCAGGTCCTGATAAAGTTGATGAAGTGATCATTTTAAGAGATCATATGGATTATACTCCTACATCTCCTCCTGTTCAAAATGTTGATACTACTCCAACCAAAGTTCAGTCTACTACTGTTGTTGGCGAAAGTAGTAAGAACAATGATATGACATCAGACTTAGATGTTAATGAACCTGAGAACACTACTCCAACTACTCCTTTAAGGGTTCCATTGCCAGATGATGATCCTATTTCTGAAGAATCGGAAGATGATTTTAGTTCTCCAGAATTTCAAATTCGTTCGAATTTAGGAGATAATCTAAATGTTGATTCGGTTCCTCAATATCGAATAAATAAGGCTCATCTTGTAGAAAATATTCTTGGTGATGTTTCAGATCCTGTTCGAACTAGAAATCAGTTAAATAAGGAGATGACTAGTTTATTTTTTGAAGTAAAGGATTCAGGACGAATAACTGAGTGTTTGTATTCCTGTTTCATTTCACAAGAAGAACCTAAGAATGTTAAGGCTGCACTTCAAGATCCTTTCTGGGTTGCAGCTATGCAAGAAGAATTAGCTCAATTCGAGAAACTTGGAGTATGGGAGTTAGTAGATGTGCCTAGAGGTAAAGAACAGATTGGAACTCGTTGGGTATTCAAATGCAAGCGAGATGACAAAGGGATCGTTACAAGGAATAAGGAACGTTTAGTTGTTCAGGGGTTTGCACAACGAGAAGGATATGACTATAACGAAACTTTTGCGCCAGTTGCCCGGATTGAAGCTATAAGGTTATTTTTAGCCTATGCAAGCTTTAAAGGTATAAAGGTGTACCAGTTAGACGTTAAAAGTGCCTTCTTGTATGGTGAAGTTAAAGAGGAAGTGTATGTTTTTCAACCACCGGGGTTTGAAGATCCTAATTATCCAAGACGAGCATATCGACTTGATAAGGCTCTTTATGGATTGCATCAAGCACCCAGAGTGTGGTATGAAAAGTTGTCGACACATTTGTTGACAAATGGTTTTACAAGAGGATCGATAGACAGCACATTGTTTATCAAATGGCGGAAGCAAGATTATTTGATTGTACAAGTTTACGTTGATGATATCATTTTTGGTTCATCTAATGTAAAGATGTGCAAGGAATTTGAAATGAGTGCTATGGGGGAACTACAATTCTTCCTTGGACTGCAGGTTGATCAGAGGAAAGTTGGATTTTTCATTCACCAGTCTAAGTATGTCGATGACATCTTGGAGAGGTTTCAAATGTTAGAATCCAAGACATATGGTACTCCTATTCAGCTAAATCATGGTTTAGGGGTTCTTGATCCTAAAGATATGCCTGTTGATGCAACTTATTATCGTGCTATCATTGGCTCATTGATGTATCTGACAGCTTCGCGACCGGATATTATGTTCGCTGTTTGTCTTTGCGCTAGATTCCAAGCTAGTCTGAAAAAGTCACATTTAGCTGCAGCAAAGCGTATCCTACGTTACTTGAAAGGAAACCAAGGGCTTCGTCTATGGTATCCTATGGGAGGATCGTTTGAGTTTGTTGCATATACTGATTCGGACTTTGGCGGTTGTAACAACGACAGGAAGTCTACAACTGGAGGATGTCAGTTCTTAGGAGGGAGACTTGTATCGTGGCAGTGTAAGAAGCAGACATCAGTTGCTCAGTCTTCATGTGAGGCAGAGTATATGGCTGCTGGTAGCTGTTGTTCCCAGGTATTGTGGATTCAAGCAACAACTACGTGACTACGGTATGGATTTTCTTGATACTCCTATTAGAATAGACAATAAGTCAGCTATAGACATTACTAATAACCCTGTCATGCATAAGTCACCAAGCATATTGATATTAGACATCATTTCTTACGTGACTGTGCCCAAAAGAAATTAATTCATTTGGAAAAGGTTATAACTGATGATAATCTAGCTGATTTGTATACTAAAGCATTTGATAAGACTCGCTTTGAAAAGCTGATTCTTCTCAATGGTATGAAGAATACTGATTCATATTAGATCTCTCAAAGAACTATTTTTGTGTATTTTATATTGTGTCTTAGTTAAGTCTGTAAATAGCTAGAGTCATAAAAATACAAAAAGAGTGTCTAGTTTAAGTTTGTATATACTTAGTGTCATAAAAATATAAAAAGCTGAAAAATGAGAAAAACAAAATAAATAAATATGATAGAGATTTAAGTTGATGCATTCAGATGATTAGAAGTGAGGATAATCTTAGCTTTTAAGCCTGCTTAATCGTAATATAACTGCTTAGTTCAGTGATTACAATTTAGGATGTATCGGTAGACACAAAGTACCAAGGTTTCCTTCAATCTGAACTTAAATTTATACAATGTTCTTATGGGAAACGTATTCAGATATATGGCTGAGAATGCTTGTTCTTAAAAGAGACAAGTCCTTTAAATCTTATGAAAGATCTTGCATTATAATTATGTATATTTGGTCTTTAAAAAGAAGGTCTCGGGTACATATATGTGTATGTATTGCTTTTTTGGATGTATATTTGTGACAAGATATGCAAATATCTAATAAAACTATAAATTTGTTGAAAATATGAAGCTAATGTGGCCTTTGAGATTCGAACAAGTAAGTCCTCGGGGTGTCTTTGTATACCTAGCCTACCTAAAGCTTCCAACTTGGGATAGGTTGTCAGAAAGTTCGCTACACGGGTCTCATCGAAAGTCACGGGTTTTCATAAGTGCTTAAAATAAATGACACAAATATGCAAGTACTTGGCATTATGCAATGTTGAGTATATTTCCGTACGTGAGTCAAGTTAAGTCGCTTTGCGTGTGAGGAATCACCGACCTGTCACCGCTGACTTGATTCTTAAAGACTTTCTTACCTTACTCACCAAATATCTAAATTTTAGTGCATGTGTCGATTGTGAGAGTGTATCTGAATGTGGGTCACATAAGTTCGCAAACTAAAATTATGGCATGAGTAACTTACTAGGTTACATGGTGACTGTCCTTGGCTCAAGTAATACGAAAGTGCCACAACCTAAAGGAAACTGGAAGTACCGAGTGTTTAAGAGGACAAACATACCGGTAATCGTGGTTGAGTCATTGTTCATAACTAATAATAAGAGAATTATTTCTCACCCGCAGGCTTATGTAATTGCTAATCTGATCTAATCAGCAGAAACTTAGAATTTCTTGTATATAAATAATGTAGTTTAGATTTAAAGTGTTTAATTTTATTTTTAACTTTATTTTTATTTTTATTTTTTTTTATTATTTTTGTTCTAATGTCTTATTTTTGTGTCAGTTTGTAGTGTCAAACTAGTTCTTATTGCACGAGAGATTTAATAAGCATTTGACGATTCCATAAGAAGTTATATGATCCTTTGTGGATTATATGAGTCTTGTTGCTTACAGTGTATATGTTTATAAGATAGATTTTCTAATATAAACATAAGTTGTTTAATGATTAGAAAATGCTTTTGTTTTTGAATATTGAAAAGTCAAAATATTTTTGAATAAATTTCAGTATATTTTTGAGATTTCAATTGTTTTTGGATGATAAGTATGCTTGACAAAGATGTGACTTGCCTTAGATCTTATTTTGATCGCTAGGTTAAGATTTTGATTGTTTTTGCATGCTTATA
The DNA here is from genome assembly GCA_034093135.1 of Erigeron breviscapus. Lineage (NCBI taxonomy): Eukaryota > Viridiplantae > Streptophyta > Magnoliopsida > Asterales > Asteraceae > Erigeron > Erigeron breviscapus. Next base: position 73,931,424 of record CM067175.1, on the reverse strand, counting down.
CTATATTGTTGTTTTTGATGCATTGATGAAGTTTGTTAAGTGTGCAGGTTACAGATATCAAATTTCATTTCCATTACGAAAGTGCGGTTTTGGACCGATTAAATCGTGATTTCTTTGATTACTAAAGTGTGGAATGCATCATGTAATATAATTCCTGGGAAAACACATTTACGTGAAACATTGGTATTCATGTAAATCATTTTATGTTTGTATTATCAAGATCACAACCTAAGACGTATTGTGATAGGTTGGTGATATGATATATAATTTGTAAGGCATTATACATTGAATGTATTTCGATGTAAGTTTGCTTTTGTTAAAGTTAAACATCAATGGAAAAATGATTGATTTTATGTCAAGATTATAATGTAAGATTAAGTTTATACATTATTTTGATGACATGTGAGTATGGATGATTTTTGGTTAGATTACATATTCGGGCAGATACGAGTTTCAGGTAACGAGTATCTACAGGTTTATGTTTTCTGGAAATTTTGTAATTTTTTTCCTTGTTAAAGGTTCTGAAAAATTGACGAAATTTGAAGTGTGCAGCTCGTTCGTGTTTAATTTTTAAGCTCGTGCGTGCTGACGTCATCAGGCCTCGTGCTGACGTCAGCATAAAGCCCACGAAGTGTGTCTTCGGCCCGGCCCATACAACCCACGAACTTAATATAAATAGGGTTTTTATTTTTACTTAATTACAATTATTCGAAAATTAACCCTATAATTTCACCACACGAACTTACCTCTTCGCGCGCACTGTTCATCCGACCCCTTAATCGATCTTTTCATTATCTTTTTGTGTTAATTATCCAGAATTGTTGGTATAATCCTAATCTTGGATAGTTTATTGATGTTTTGACTTTGAAATTCATTGAATTTAAGCCGTAATAATGCCCAAATTTTGAATTTCCCTTCGCGTGAACAGTAATTTGGACGAACTGAGTATTGAATCTTTAATTTCTGATGATTTAAGCTAAAATTGGACTTAAAATTGGATTAAGTGATGTTATTACACCTTCAATCTAACTAAAGTTTTCATTTACATGTATTGAATCAAGATTAATTGAGATTTTTTATGTCACGGTCACTATTCACACGAAGAACATGATGAACACGAAGTTGCTCGTGTTCACATTTTTGTTTTTGAAATCATGTTTCTGGGCATAAAATTCATGTTAAACAAGTCCAAGATGATACTAAAATCCGATTTCGATCGATTTGGATATCATATGGAGATGTTTCTATGGGTTTTGAAGGTCAGGTCGTGCTGACGTCACACGAAGAGGATTCTCCTCGTGATGACGTCACCACGAAGCAGACTTGTAATTTTGGAAATTTTTAATTTTTCTGTTTTTCTTTTCGTTTTCTTTTTGTTTTATGCAGGTATGGCAGGACAAGGTGCTAATGCTCGTGTCTTTGTTAAGGAGCATAATGCTGCTATTGATCTCAGCATTACTCAACAAGGATGCACAGCGGAATTTCATGGTGTCTTACAGTATCTAGCAAGATCGCGTATTCGTTTTGCATTGACCGAGAATCCTCCTTTGGTCATAAGTCTTCTTACTCAGTTCTGGAACTCTGCAAGATTAGTGCAAGTTGGTGATCATACTTTGATTCGTACTACGGTTCAAGGACGTAACATTGAGTTTACTGCTGGAGACTTAAGGAATATTTTGGACTTAGGAAGCGTCGAAATGGAGCAAGGTCTTACAGAGTTTGAAGAAAGCTTTGTTGACGGTGCTATTAGACGTATGGGGTATGTGAACAAAATCAAGCATCCATATCCTAAAAATCGCATTAGAGGCAAATGGAGATTGCTTGCCTACTACTTGTTGAGGTCCAAAGTCATCGGAGTGCAGGTCATGATCAAATGAATATACAGACTGCTTCACAGTTGGTTGCACTTGTATTGAACAAGCCTTACAGCTTTTCTCAGTACATATATGACAGTTTTGTTAGGCAGTTGAGAGCGATTGGAAACGAAAAGAAATTCTTTCTATTTCCAAGATTTGTTATGATAATCATTCGGCATAGAGCAGCTGATATACCTTTTGATGGTCCTACGTTTAACTTGGGTCGTCTTACACATCGAGTGTTTGATGATATGATGAAACATTTAAGGGGTAATGGTGTTCCGGCTGATGTTGATAATCCACCATTGTTCGGGCACTTGATTAATCCTGATTATGTAGCTCCAAGAGAAGGTTGGGAAGATGAAGAACCTGTTGCTGCTGATGCTGCTGATGATGCTCAAGATCAAGATGATCCTCAAGAAGAGAGAGCTGATCAGTTTGAGGGATTGAATGAAGTTCCTTTGTTTACTGATGTTCCGGAAGATGATTCGGAAATGGATGCTCTAGAGGAAGATATTGATGATCCAGCAAATCTTGTGATTCCGACTACTAGGGTTTCTAATTCTACCTCTGCTCCAATAGATGTTGTTGGTCCTTCTGAACCCCATATTGTTGCTATTAATGTTGATGATGGTTCAGAAACTGAAGATGAAATTGAAGACAGACCACTGAAGAGAAGAAGAAGACAAGGGAAAGGGATTGACGCTGTTGAGAAGATTCAAGCCCTTCAGCGACCTCAGTCAGAGATTGATAGGGAGTTTGCTGAGTATCATTCTGCTATGGAGATATCTCATACATCCGGATCAGTTGATACACCATCAGTTGCTGCCTTAAGAGCTTCTGTTACTGAAGTTCCAGTTTCGGTGTCTACTACTTCAGTTGGTATATCTGTTGGAGAGAAAAGGCCGAGAACCAAGTTCAAGATTCGTTTAGATGGTTCTCATTCTAGAGTTGTTACTGAGGCTACGACTGTTACGACTACTAGAGCTCTAGAGTCGTCAGTTCGTCAGGAGCCAGAGCCGATAGTTCCTGTTCCTAGGCCTCGTTCTACTCCTATTCAGGCGTTAGTTCCTGTTGCTACAGCTATGGATCATCTGTTGTTGCCTTTGCGAAGACCACAGATGCCTCCATCGGGAGCTTTTCATACTTGTATGCCTTCTTTTGAGACTACGATGCCACCGCCTGTTTCTACATCCCACATTGCTTCTACTTCAGATTCAGCTTTGCCAGTACAAGTTCAGCTGAGTCGTATTGTTTCGGAGAAGAAGTTATTAGAGATGCGAGTCACAGCGTTGGAGAAACAGTTGAACCTCCAAGCTGCAAAACATCAGAAAGAGATGGACATTATGATAGCACTTGTTCATTCTCTTGGTGATAAAATTGACCGATTCTTGTCTCAAGGGGGAGATAAAGATGGTTGTAAGGATGATGAGCTAGCAAAGAAGCAAAGAGATGATGATCAAGATGATCAAGATCCAGCTCAAGATCCAAATCGAAGTCAACCAAAAGATGGTGAGACAGAGAATCAAGGTCAAGGTCAAGATACTGATGCTGATGCTGTGATTAATTCAGAGACTGCAGATGTTCAGGGGGAGTCGCCAAGACAGAGAGAGTCAGAGATTGCTGGTACATCTGGTGCTAGTACATCTGGGACTCAGAAAGGAAAAGCTGTGATGGCTGCTGCTCCAGATGCAGATCCTGAAGATTCAGACAACTCGTCAGATGATGAAGATTCCAATTCAGGTAACTCTAATTCTAGTAAACGTCCTGATTATCATAATCCACGGAGTGTGAGATCAGAAGAAGATAGAATTGAATGGGAGATTGCAGAGAAATTTGGAAATGATCCTCATATTCGAGTTGAGGCAGAAGCTAAAGTATGGGAAAGTCATAACTTTGAGGTTGATCATGCCAATATTGATCTTGATAGTGATCAATGGTCAGATACAGATCGTCATAGGAAAGAGAGAAAACGATTAATGATTTTAAATTGTTTACCGTTTGTCTCTGGTTCTAGTTCTGATGATCCTGGAGACTCGGATTATCAACCTTAATGTTGTTAATTTTTGTTGGTTAAAATAGATAAAGATTATAAGATAAATTTGATGTAATTGTTACATTATATTTATGATATAATATTATTTATTTTATCATGTTTTATGTATTTATACTTATTTTTTATGTCTTGACTTATATATTTTGTGTTCTTTTATCTTTGTATGTTTGAATATGTTAAATTGCAGATAAGCTTCAAATAGGTGCATTGGACGATATTGATGATGACTTTGATAGTATCATTGATGAAGATCTGGAAGAAGGAGAATTTGTTTCTGAAGCTGATAGACTAAGGTTGATGGAAGAACCTTATGATTTCAATCGTGTCTTTAATGAAGATAGAGACATTCTGGTTGAACCAATAGCTGAAGAGGAACATTTCAGACTTAATCCGATCAGAGAAAGTCCAGATGATCCAAGAAATGCTGCAAAGTTAAGATTCAAAGTGTTCAAAAGATAGTGCATGAAGAACATGAATATATTGTTGATCTAGGCTGGAAGATAAATGCTACGCGAGAGTTTAATATTAGAAATTTTATTATACCTTCGGCGGAGCAAGACCCTCAGTTTTGTATAAATAGATGGGTTCCAGTTTATAGAGGACGTACTGGTATGCCAATGGGTGGATTTAATAAACCGTCGATGTTTTGGGAGTTCATCTCAGACAAGGACGCACCTACGTATTTCTCAGTGATACAGAGTTGGTTCTATGATCATAGAATTAAGCTATTTGTTATCAAGAGAAAAGAAGGTTGCCAGTATATGTCAATCAGTGCAAGACATTTCCAAAGTCTTAGTGAATCTGATTTGATAAACTTAGGAAGGAGATGGTTCGTTAATCTTCAGAAGATTGGAAGTGCTGATTATTATTGGCAGATATTCCAAAGAGAAAGAATTTGGCATTTTAGTGAAAGAGGTTTGAAGCCTGAAGATAGGTTGATTAAACCTAGGCCAATGAAGAAGATTACAAAACCAGATGGCACAGTTCATTTTGTTCAAAGAAAGATTGAATGTGTTAAAGAAGTTCCTGCTATCAAATGGGATCAAGACTTGCTGACAAACATGACTTATTGGCAGATAGATATCAAGTCAGGCGAAGCACAGATGTTTGTTGATGACTCAAAGAAACAGATGTTTCTACGCATGTATGATCCGATTCAAGTTGTCAATTTGTCAAGAGGTGATCAAAGAAGACTGATTGAGACACCTTGTTCAGCAGTTAGATTTTGGAGAACAGAAGTTAGACGCTATCAGAATATTCTTGGTTTTTGTTTGGTCGAGAAGATTTATGCAAATAGCATAAGACTTTTGTTTGATGGTCGAGTTTGAAGTTCAAGATTAAAGTACTTGTTAAAGAAATCTAGTCGCTAATGTCAAGGGGGAGTCTGTAGATGTAGATTTGTGTGACAGTAGCAATGTAGATTTGATTAACGTTTTTGTTCTTATGAATATCTGTGTAATCGTTTAAATAATAAGTCATTAGGACTTACATTTGTATTTAATGATTACGTTTGAACTTTAATATATGATCATGTTATGTTTGTGTGTTATATAATTGTTTTGCAGGTACAAGAATGTAGAGCCAAGGTTTATAAGTGTCATAGAATACTTAAACGATGGATGAACGTTATGTAAATGCAAAATAAAGGATCCAAGAGGACGCACCTCGTGCTGACGTCATCAGCACGTTATAATGTCTTCGTGCTGACGTCAGCGCGAGGGCAGGAGCATTTTGATGGATTGGGCTCGATTCACTTCGTGTGAAGCCCAAGCCCACACGAACACAAACCCTAGTAGTATAAATACATGTAATTTTAAGCGTTTCGAAACGAATTAAGGACTTAGAAGTCGAATTGTTGCTCGTGTGATCTCCAACACGAACTAGCACTTCGTGTGTGACCTTAGGTTGGTTAATTACTGATTAATCGACGAAAGGCAGTAGCAATCTAGTTATCTCAAGAGGATTCCGCACTCTTGACATAACGAATCACGTCTTATTTATGATCCATTCAACGGTAGGGACTTACATAAAATCTCAAGTTTTAGCCGACTTTGTGGCTGATTTTAGTACTGACTTGCAACCAGAAGTAGACTTAGAAGTAAAAATGTTAGAAGAAGCTACTAAAAAATGGATTTTATACACTGATGGTGCAGCTAATGTTAAAGGAATAGGACTAGGTATCGTACTAAAATCGCCACAGGGGGATATTATACCCCAAGCAGTGAATTGTATTTCATAGCCACTAATAATGAAGCAGAGTATGAAGCTTTAATTTCTGGTATGCAATTAGCTAGGGATATGAACATTAGAAACCTTAAGGTATATGTAGATTCATTACTTTTAGCTAATCATTTCAATGGAATATATGCTGCAAAAGGTGAAAAATTGATGCAATATTTGGAAATAGTGAAAAAATTAGCTGAGAACTTTGATTTATTTGATATAGAACAAGTGCCTAGAGAAGAAAACACCGAGGCTGATGCTTTAGCAAATCTAGGGTCAACACTTAAGATGTCACCAGAAACTAGGATTCCTATAATTCATGTGTTACATCCTACTATAGAAAAAGAATCAACTAATATATTGGCTGTTCAAGATACAGAAACTGAAAATTTTGGGGACAATCAAAATTCCTGGACTACACCAATAATAGAATATTTAAATACTGGGACAATCCCTAAAGATGAAAACCCAAGGAACTTCCGTATGAAAACAACACATTACTCTATGATAATGGTATTTTGTATAGAAAATCTCTTGCGGGATCATATCTTAGGTGCTTAGAATTCCCTGAGACCAATGAGGTTCTTAAGGATATACACGAAGGAGAATGTGGAAATCAGACAGCTGGAAGATCTTTATATTCACAGATCTTGAGAACAGGTTATTATTGGCCAACTATGAAACAAGATGCTGAAGAATATGCGAAGAAATGTGATGCTTGTCAGCGACATAGCAACATTTATCATCAACCAGCAGAACCCATGTATCCAGTTCTGTCTCCATGGCCATTTACGAAATGGGGAATGGATATTGTTGGACCAATGACAGAATCTTCAGCTAGGAAGAAATATTTTTCGGCTATGACAGATTATTTCTCAAAATGGATTGAAGCTGAAGCATACGCCAAGATCCATGAATCACATGTCATATCCTTCATTAAAAGAAACATATTGACAAGATTTGGAGTTCCAGCAGAGATAATTTGTGATAATGGATCACAATTCATAGGGAAGAAAACTACAAATTTTTGTGAAAGATGGGGTATCAAGATGATTACCTCTACTCCTGTCCATCCACAAGCTAATGGTCAAGCAGAATTGAGTAACAAAATCATAATGAATAATTTGAAGAAAAGACTGGGACAAGCTAAAGGAAAATGGGCTGAAGAATTGCCATTTGTCTTATGGGCTGATCGAACAACTTCAAAGAGTGCTACTGGACAAACTCCATTCTCACTTGTCTTTGGAGCTGAGGCAGTTCTACCTACTGAAATGGATTTACCTACTGCTAGAATTAGTTTGTTAACTTATGAGAAAAATAAAGAGTTGTTACTTAAAGATTTGGAAGCTGTAACTGAGTTACGAGAAAGGACTAAGATAAGAATAGCAGCTTATCAACAACGAATTGCCAAGTCTTATAATAAGAATTTAAGATTAAGACGATTTCAAGTCGGTGATTTGGTTCTCAAGAAGGCTTTAACCAAGCCGGATGGCAAATTGAATCCAAAATGGGAAGGTCCTTATTTGATTGAGGCAAAAGCTGGAAAAGGATCTTATTGGCTTCAAGATTTACAAGGTAATCTAGTTCCAAGAGCTTGGAATGCTATTCATCTCAAAACCTACCATGTATGATTAATTTTGTCTTTTGACAAAATCAGGTATGATTTCTTACTCTTGAATTTTACTTTTTTACCTTTTATTTTATTTCCAAAATGATGATACTGACTTGAGCGTCGGAGTGGCGTTAGCCAAATGGCTAACGTCAGTTTCTAAGATTTGTGCTTTGTAGATCTCAAAGGATGATCAATATCATCAAACATATGCATTACAACGTGGAACAAGGTCTTCACCTTTTGGCTTTCATGCCAACTTTTGGTTGAAGGTTTTCACCTTCTCTTAAATTCGCCTGTGTCGCACGATAATTAATTTCACGGTTGAAGGGTTAAATTCCAAGGTCGTCGAAATTAATTCTGTTGGTTGTCGATGTTACCATCGATCTCCTGAATTGGCTAACCACGCCACTCATTATACAAACACATGAAAATGGCTAACCACGCCTCCCAAGCAAGTTCAAGATATTGAGACCCCCCCTCTATATCTTGAACGCCAATGTCCCTACGAGAATCTTAAAATTAAGAATTCCCCTTCTTAATTTTAATCCCCTCCAAAAAATTCAATTCAGTCCCACACAGATTATTTTATTACAGGAATAAATGTTGGAGACTGACAACACTTAAAGATGCTGCTTACAAGTGGATCTTAATTGCTTAAACAAGGTGCATGTATCTTACTCCTTAATAACTACGTTGATTTGATTACTTACTGTTGATGTAGTCGAGTAAGTCAAGAATAATTATTCACTGACATGTGACGTCACATAATTGATTAATTATTTTCCATTTTTACCCTTAAAAACACTTTTGGTTTTCGAGTTCAAAAGTAAAATGGATCAAAAGACAGTTTTCATTCAAAAGATATTTACAAAAAACTACTCAGAAGCAGTTTTACAACCATGATTGATCGTTCCAGATCAATCTCGCCCCTCCTAAACACATTGTTCTACGAACACATCCCCTATCGATTCAAGTTTCTACTAACAAAAGAGTCTAAAAATGTGGGCTTTGGCCTTTGCATTATATCCTTCATCGCCCACATTATCTAAGATCATCTATAGAAGAACATCCCAATAAAGTGAAGGATTTATCTCCTTCAGCTTACTCAAGATGGACTTCACCCTTTCCAACTCCTCTCTGGCAGCCCTGAGTTCTTCCTGCGTTGCGCCAAGCTCACAGCAGATTTCCTTCAAAGCATTGTTCAAAATCTTATTTTTGGCCTCCAAACCTTTTTTCACCTTTAAACTCATTTTTTTTCCGTCAATCTTTGTAAGACTTAACCAATCCTTGTAATGTTTCTATGATGTCGTCATTAAGTCTGTCTTTGGCAATCTGTTGCTTTTCCAGTTCGGTAAGGGACTGAAATAAGATATAAAGAAAAGTTAGAAATAACAAGGAATTAATCTTGACAAATATATATATATATACCTCTTGAAGGAACTCTCCTAAAGATTTCAGAGACATGGCGTAAATGAATATTTTTTAAGAATTAAAGTATTTGTGATTTTCAAAGAGAGAAACTGTGGCCTTATATATAAGGGGTGAAAAGATGAGAAGTAGTTACCTATCAAATCAAGACTCTTGGTTATCCTACTTACACGTGTCTTATCTTTAAGATGGTTTCAAAATTTACTAATTGACTCCGGTCAAAGCTTTTTCTAGAAGATTCAAAGTTATTTAAACAAAATTGATTTTATTAAAATAACTTTGGGGACAATTGTTATGGGTGAAATTTCAAGTACCAATATCCTGAAGATCCAAGATATTGACATTCCAGGATCTTGACATAGTTGAATATTCTGATTACTTATTAATATTTTGCTAACGTTATGTTTCAAATATTATTATTGTTTCCACATGAGATAAGTGTGCAGATTGTTAGGACCAGTTTTGCTGAAACTGGCCAGTCTCCAGTTGCATCTGGAGACTAAGAAGATTTGTCCAGAAATATATTGAAGTCCAGTTGCAACGTACAGTTAACGCAACTGGAGACTTCCTCCAGTTGAGATCTGACCAGATGAAGAATCATTTCAGTTGAAGTCGAAGACAACAAGTGGAAGATAAAGAATGACAATGGCAGCGAAGCCCAGTTGACATTCTACTCAGATACAAACTGGAGAACATCAGTGTAAAGTACTTACAAAGCTTTACACTGATTACGAGGAAAAGACCTTTATGCTTTATGTGCTATTACACGGATAAAAGGATTTATCTATGTATAAAGTACAAAAGGTACATAAAGCAGGATGAGTAAAGTTACTTTATTCTGTAACTTTACACAGCATTTTAAGGAATTAAATGCTATTCCTTAAATGCTCTCAACCATATTTGTACGGCCAAAGTTGACATCCCAATGTCAACTTTGCCTATAAATAGAGGTCTTTGCACAACAAGAAAACAACTTTGCAAACCTGCAATATTCTTGGTGAACTTGTGCAATATTCTCTCAATCATTAAAAGGAACATTTCACAACTTTAAGTGTTTCGATTGTTTAGAGAATTTCCAAGTATAGATCAATTGTATTTCATAGGTTGTTAGGATATTTACATACTTTGTATTATCTTGGTTCCGCAACAACCTTGTAATTTATTTAATGTATTTTTAAAGTTAATAAATAAATTACACTTGAAAATTACATATTGTCTCATCAATTTACTTTACAAGTACTTTCTATTATTGCATTGTCATTTACTTATTGTCACCTTAATAAGTAATCTTTATCAAGAACTTGGTATACACTCACTGCAACTGGTCGTCTCCAGTTCAGTGTTTATATTGCAAAGTAACCCCACCATTGACATAGAGGTGTCTTCAGTTAGTACCATCTAGTGAGTTGGGACTTACAAGTGGTATCACAGCAGAAGGCTAATATATTTTCCTAGATCTGCTTAGATGACTACTACTGAAGGTGGGGATGGTTCTGGTCAAGGTGAAAACCCTATTAATACACCATCTGTTCAAAATGTTAATACTAACCCCCCTCCTCCTAATGCCCCTAACCATGTCCATGTACATTACTCAAACACTCATGTTCCCAAATTTGATGGAAATAGTGAGACCTTTGGTACATGGAAGGCCAGAATGCTCTTGCATTTTGGTGGGATAGAGAGGTATATGCTAAAAATCCTTAAGGATGGACCTTATATACCCATGTCTCTTGGGGTAAGTCCTCTTCTAGATCCTACTGGAAGAAGAGGTTTCAGAGAAAAGCTAGAAGACCATTGGTCTGATGAGGATCGTAGACTTGTAGATCTGGACACCAGACTCAAGAACATGATCCTTGAAGCTGTCCCTGAAGACTTAATTCCAACACTTGTGTTGTTCCCCAGTGCCAAGGCAATGTGGGATGAATTGGTCATTCAGTTTGAAGGAGGTGGTGACACCATTGTCACCAGAAAGGTTGCCCTGAACAAGAAATATGAATCCTTCTTTGCTCTTCCCAATGAAATTCTAACTGGTACTTACACCAGGTTTTCTAGCCTCATTAATTAGTTGAGAGGCTTGGGTGTTGAGAGGATAAGGATATTCTTCTTGAGAAGTTTTGTGATATTCTTCCTTCCAAATGGGAAAATATGGTTCTAGTCTTAAGACAAGGTAAAACCCTGCACAGTCACACTCTTGCATCGCTCTATGGAGCCTTCAGATTCACTGAAGATAATAATGCAGCAAGACTGGTGGCTGAGCAGGATGCCATGAACCATGCCCAGAGTCCCAAGGTTGCTAGCATAACTGAGCGACCTTGTGCTGCTTTAATGTCTGCAGAGAGTGTCAAGTCACACTCAATGAAGGAGATGTTAAACAGTTTCTTGAACTCTGGCCTGACCACTAAAATCAGTGATGGTTGTGATGAAACTGACGATGATGATCTGGTCGCCATGATTGCTAAAACCTTTAATAGGTTTAAGCATAAATCTAAAAGATTTAATGGCCCAAACAATGCTTCCAGCTCCAACTCTCTGGATAAAGCCAATCTTACCTGCTATAAGTGTGGTAAGAAAGGTCACTTTATGAAGGAATGCAGATCTAGTCACATGAACAACCAAACTGGTCCCTCTGTCCCTAATTTTAGTAGGCCTGATGATAGCTACAAAGCAAAATACAAAAAGCTTAAGGCCCAGATTGCCCTCTTTTCATTTGAAAGAGAAAATGAAAAGAACAAATGCATGATGGCGAATACTGAAGGAAAGTGGGAATACTCTGATGACATATCAGCTGATGATGAAGAGGAAAGGGACATGTGTTTCATGGCCTTGGAAGATCAACAGCAACATGTGGCAAAAGAAGATGTCATCACTGGAAGATGGGTGGACATCATTTTGAAAAAGGTATGTGATTATGACAACCAGGTTGATCCAGAACTAAAACTGGACCTTGCTGAATCATTAAGTGGTGATTTGGCATTTGTGGAAACTGTTAGAGCAGACAGTGAAAGATATCTGGAAACTATCTTAACTGAACTGACAAATATTAAACCACAATTAAATGATTTACAAAGTGTCCAGTTGGCTCTCAAGGAGTCAGTTTTGAAAATTGAGGCACTTGAACTTGAAAATCAAAAATTAAAATCTGATCTTGAAAAAGAACAAATGATTATCAAGTCGTGGGTAAAAGCATCTGGAGAGAATTATGATGCATTTTCTAGAACTATTGATGCCCAGAAAAATGCATGGAAGTCTGGAGATCTTGAAATGGCAGCTCTCATACCAGATCTTCATGCATTGCCTCCAGCTCTTAGGGTTGAAACTCCATATGATCAACCTAAGATTGTCAAAACTGAACCCATTGAGACCACCCCCGTTGAGGTTAAACCTGGAGCCAATCAGGCTAGAGCTCCAGTTAAAAAGGCGTCTGGTAACAAGCCTTTACCTCAAAAGTCTAAGGAGCCCAAAACTCAAAAGACCAAAACTCCAGCTGAACCTAGGTCCAAGGTTCAGCATCCTGATAAAAATAATATTTTGTCCAAACTGGAAAGTCAACTCCAACTTTTGTCTAGACAGGTTCAGAGTTGTACTGCCAGGATTAAAAATCTGGAAGGAGGTTCATCACCTCCAGTTGAAAAACAAAATATTAAAACCCCCTCAAAACCAAAACAAAAGGTTCCATCTGGAACAAAATTTGATAAGAGAAAGGGGAGTAAGTATCAAATACCAATCGTTTTTACTCCTGGTCCTGGAGCTGATAACAATGCTCCAGTTCCAGTCTCCAGTTCAACACCACCAGAATCAACTGTGACTTCTCAGGGAAAGTCCAGTGAACCCATCAACAAAAGATGGGTTCACAAAAAGAACTAATGATTTTCGTGGTTGTGCAGGGCGATCGAAAGAAGAATATCTGGTATCTGGACAGCGCAGCTGGACGAACAATGACCGGATGTAAGCCCCTGCTGGAAGAGTTCACTGTCCAAGATGGACCGACAGTGACGTTTGGTAATGATCAAAATGGAAAGACTGAAGGATATGGTGTGATCAATAACGGACAGGTCAAATTCAAAAGAGTTGCATTTGTGAATGGTGTGAAATACAACGTGATCAGTGTAAGCCAACTTTGTGATGATGGCTACAGAGTTTTGTTCGATATTGCTCAAGGCACCATATTTAACAAGGATTGGAAAGTGGTGATGGTTGCACCAAGAAAAGGAATGTGTACATCATGGATAAGGAACCAGCTCCAAAAGAGTAGTGCTTCTATACCAAGGCTGGTGAGGACACCAACTGGCTGTGGCATATGTAACAACCCTACTTTTTAACATTATATATGTTCTAGTTATGTTGTCTATGATCCCGCAAGCCATAGTTATACTTGAAGCTAGTAGATAATGCCCCTAATTTAGCAATCCAAAACTATTGTTCAGTTCTAAATTCAATTAATAAATGCCATTGAACAAAAAAAATTTATTGATGATTAATCAATTTATAAATGATAAAATGAGCCTCACAAGTTGAGATATCAATCAAAATTCTTATAAATGTCCAATAAATCAATCACCAAACCAATTTAAGTAAATATGACATGAGAATAAAGATTTCTATCTCAAAGTATAATTATAAATTAATATGTACACAAAAGTGTTTAAATAACAATAAGTATATATATATATGCTTAAAATAAATACAAGTTTATAAATAAAGGCTTATGTAGCAAATCAAAAATACAAAAATATATACATACACACACATATACACGACATGTATATATATACACATACTAAAATGAAAATTTACTTACACTACAAACTAATACAATTAACCTTACATAATACATATACATACACCTAACACATACATACATTTTATACAACAAAATTTTATAAAAAAAAAAAGAGAGAATAAACCCTTCATTACCTCCCTTGAGGCCGGCCCCCCCTCCCCCCTTTTTCATACTTCACTCTTTCATTTCAAACAAATCTTCCACTCATGGAACTCACACACCTCTTCACACTCTTCACACACTTTTATTTTCTCTCAAAAACCTCTTCTCTTCTCCTTTCCTTCTTCTTATTTTCGGCCCAAACAACAACAAGAAACACCAACAAAAATCAAGTTAAACACTTAATAATAATAAGGATTAAGTTAGATTACTAAAGGGTTATATTAAGCAAGGGTTTAAGGATTATTTTTGGGTTAGATTAAGGGTTGTTGGAGGCTTCAAGAGTCACGAAAATTCTGCCCATTTCTCACCATCAAAACCAAGTTCAAGAGGGTATAATCTTCATCCTTTTTACTAGATCTAATCTTGTTTTTGTTTATATTTAAAGATTTTATCAAAAACTCATACTTTCTTCTTGTTTTCTTTGTAATATACACTTAATGAGGGCAAAGTTGATAGGATCTTTCTTTCCTTGCTCATGCATGTCGAATCGAAGAAGAAAGATCCAAGGATTCAACAAGTTTAAGACCCAAAAGTGTTGTTATAGATTAGTAGCTTTTAAAGTGATTTTTCTTTTGATAGATCTATGTGTTTTTATATATTTTTAAAGAATATATTCTGAGATTTTTCATTAAAAAGATGTTTTTATGTTGTTGAATGTTAGATCTATAAAAGTTGATATTAAAAAGTGTTGATTGAATGCATGTATGCTAGATTTAAGAAAGTTGGATCTTTTGTTGGATTATGAGATGGATATGGACTTGTTATAAGTGAAAAATATGTTAATATTAATGTTAATATTCTGGAAAAATTAATAAAATAACAAAGAGACAAAGCTTGGACCAAAACATGTTAAAATAAGCTAGAAATCATAAACCGAAAACACGCAAAAAAATGCATTTTGAGCACACACATGCACCATAATCTTATGACAAGGAAATATGATAAACCTACTGGAAATAAGTTGAAATAAAAGTATAAAACTCAGATCTATTGGTTCATGACAACAATAAGCTCAAAAATTACCTTTTCGGGTCAAATAATCACTAACCGAAAGCACTAAATTGCACATATCACACCACCACCACTATCACGATTTTGGACACCAAAATATGATGAACTTTCTGTAAATAATGAAACAAGAATGAAAATCCATTTTGAAGAACTTTAATTGCTTAAGAAATGAGGCTAAAATCACTATTTCGGTAAACGATTTTTAATCATAAAACCCTCAAAATAAGCAAGACACAAGAGAGGTTGAATTGATATGAGTTTGTATTGATAAAAGTTGCCTAAAAGGCCTGGGATTTTTGACCAAAATGTTTAATGATGATTTCTAAGAATTTCCATGAATTATTGAATTTAAATGGTAATTAAAAGACATAAAAATCAATAAATAAATTATGCAAATTAAGAATGGGGTTAAATCATCTTAACCATTGATAAAAATAACTAAAACCTACTGGAGAAAAATAGTTAAAAGGCAAGAGACATGTGTTACATAATTTAAAGATAAATAATTAAGTAAAAATAACTAATTAAATATTATTATTAAAATTAATGGAAAATACACAAATAAAAGTATAAAACATGAAATTATAAATTTAGAAGCATATATATCAGAATATAACCTAACTAAAATCATTCATAATTTATAAAGACAATTATGACACTTAAAAGTATTTTTAAGGAATTATTTAATTAATAAATCAATAAAATGAATAAATAATTAATTAAATAATATTAAATTAAATAAAAACTTATAAATCAGAAAATATTCATAAACACCAACATTATAAGACCACTAATGTCAAATATTATTACTAAGCAAAGTATACAATGGAGATCATATAAATCAAAGCCAAACTACCGAAATTCCAATAAACGTACAAAAACGTTTAATGAGAAAACAACTCCTACCACCAAATCTCTTTTAACCAAATATGAGAGCATCATAAGGTACTTAAATTACACAATTAAGTAACAACCAAAGATGGGCAAGTCTACTAGCAAACATCTCATGACCTAGCACACTAGTTCATGCTACACACTCTTACGTTGTGTATATATAAATACCATGGTTTAGGCTTGCTTGGGGAGCAACAAGACTAGACGAAGATCTCGCATTTGATCAGCCCCTAACACTCTCAAATCAAGTGAGTCATAGCCCCCTTTTCAAACTCTTTTTTTGTGTTTTACTTTCGGGGTGAAAAGCATGATAAATAAAATGGCTTTATATATATGAAATGATTCTTGAAAGAATGATTATGAAATGGGATATATTATATGTTCAATGTGTTATAAGTTATACGATGAGCTTGAGTTCTGTCAAACTGAGATACTTCAGTACACTACTATTTAACTCCGATAGTGGAGGCCTGTAGTTAGAGGGTTGCGCAACTAGGAGTCGTCCACTCACCCACTAAATAGGTAACAGTGGAATGTTTGGTCTGCCTTTGTGGCCACCTTCATTGCCAGTCCGACCACGCGGTGCTCTAACTATCTGTATATATTATTGGTCGTCTCCATGGCACGACCCCAATTGTGATTAAAGCACTTGATTGACAGCTCGTGCTCTGAAATGAAATATTATGTTGTTGGGACATGTAAATGGTCTTAGTAGTGGCTCAAGCATATACTCATCGAATTATGCCTTTGGGCTGAATGGAAATCATTGTTATTGTGGATGGAAACTATTGATTGAACATACGGTTTGGGTACGGATAATATGAACGATATTCTTGGAAACTACTTGATTTACTACTTCAAATTGAATTGTTTGTATGTATATTTGATAGAATAAACCTATGAACTCACTCAACTCTTGTAGTTGACACTTTTTCTTCATGCTTTTCAGGTCTAGGGCAGTAAGTTAGCACTTTGGACCGCCTCTTGGATGATGTGTTTATTTGTTGCATGTTGGACTGGTAGTGCGAACATTTGATCTTTTGATAATGAATTTGGTTATGTAATGTTTATTAAACGTCAACTTGAACTTGTAACCTTTTTAAATTTGAATGGCATTTGAAACTTCGTGGTGATGTTTTATATTTAAATCTTTTGTACCATGTCGTTCTGTGACATCTCGTGTTCCGCCTTAGTCGGGGTGTTACAGAAAAATGGTATCAGAGCGCAAGGTTATAGAGAATTTTTGCTATAACCTACGTATTTTCAAAACGAGTCGAATATTTCTTAAACAATTGAGTCGATCATAAAGTATTCTTGTTTTACTTATGCATAGCCTGATCAACTATGCCTAACTAAAAATTTAATATGGAATGATCGAAATGATTGTCTAAGGGATATTCAAAATGAGTCTTTTGAAAATAAGCTTAAAAACGATTCTTGGTGCAAAGGATACATAACCAAATCCAATGTTTGCATTACCTATTAGAACCCTTAGTTAATACCCCCACTTGGCTAGTATTACTTTGTCCATTTAGATATAATATATGAGAGCTATGCACATCGAATTCTAGTCATTACTTTAATTATAAATGGTTATGTTGGTCGTGCGAGTCGAGTTGGTCGTCGGTTGTGGATGGTCATGTCGTTGTTTAGTTGTTAAGCTTGTGAGTCATTGGTCGAGTTGGTTGGTTGCTTGTCAAATGGTTAAGGTCGTCTCATGGTCCGTCGAGTCGTCTTGCTGTCCGTAAGTTGCCACATGGGTCGTCAATGGTCAAGTCGGTCGTCCATGGTCGTCTAAGCGTCGAGTCGAGTCGTCATCTCACGCCTTTGTGAAACTTGTGTAGGAACATCATGTCGCAAGCAAGTGGAGCTTCCGGATCAGCCCCTAGACCAAGGAATTTGTATGGATTCGTGGACCACATGGAAGAGGAAGAAAGGAGACGCCTAGAGCAAGAGCAACCTCCCCAACCACTCCAAGAAGAAGAAGAAGAAGAGACCGAGCCAATGGAAGACCCATCGGAAGACGATGATGCTAGAAGTGTTGCCTCTAGCCAACCTGGACGCCGCTCACCCTCGCCACCACCATCACCACCAGCCCCTAGAGCACCCACTCTGCCAAGGCAAGATGCACCCATGAACCTAAGTGATGGGCGATTTCCAGCCCAAGACCCATACTTTTAGCCGCGTCTTCCTCGTGATCATCCCTGGTACCATCTCGGACATAGGCGTCAAGGAGAAGAACCACATCGCCCAGTTTACGGGGTACCCCCTCCACCTCCCATTGGTATGACTCGTGAAGAAAGGGAGAGGGTGTGGGGAATAGCAAACGGATTAAGGGATGCTAGACTAAGGGTAAGGACTCAAGAGGTGATGATGGAAAGGGCCTTGGGAGTTATGGATCGAACGGGGGATTATGCGAGATTGGCGATATCAGAAGTTCGTCGAGTTAATAAGGTGATATTTATGATGGGATGTGTGCTCACGGCTGTTTGCACTCTCGTGGTAGCTCTCATGCTTAGGAAGTAAACCTAAGGGCTTCTTTATTTATGAACTTATTCGATGTATGAACGTTTGTACTTTGTTTCAATTTCTTGAACTTTGTAGCTTATATGTGACGATGATCGCATCGTATTTGGCATGTAGAAATTTTGTAAACTTATATTGAATGATATATATGTATGCTTAATGCCTCTCTATGGTTACATGATGTGCTATCCTTGTTGTGTTATAGTTATCTCTATTATAAAAGTTATAGTTACAGCAGGAAATCAGTTCTGACCACTTTTGGTAGAACGGCCATATCTGGAGTTCTATTTCGTATTTTGACCTGATTTCAATTGGAGGTGAAACTTAACTCATAGGGATACGTTTTATATTTTATGAGTTTTTCCCAGATCGTCCATCTTAAGCCACTTTTACGTGCTCCAAGTTCGTACACAGATTCTGTAATTCTCTTAACTAACCGTGAAAGCATGGTTGATTAATTTTAGAATTTACCTAGCCATTTATTTACTCATAATGACGAGTGCGTCGTGATTATAAAAAGGAATATGAATCGGGATATACATATACATATGTGTGCAAACGAACCCTCTATGCACTAAGTAACTTTAGATATACTCGTGTGAGATCAAAAAGTCGTGAGTCGAGTTTATGTCATATGATTCAATAAACGAATGGCTAAACTATATTATCCTTTGTAGAGACATGGCACCACGAAGGACCGGCGGAGAAACAAGTGAAGAGGCCCAGCGAAGGGCCGAGTTAGCTGAGCTTATCTCCCAACAAATCAATGCCGCCATGCCAAACATTGCCACCCAAATTGCGGAGAATGTGACCGCTACACTCAACACGGCTAGAAGACAAAGATGGAGGAGGAAATGCTATTGACAGGAATGCTTACAAGGCTTTCACGTCTTGCAACCCCAAGGAGTTTCATGGGACGGAAGGTCCTGTTGGATTGCTTACTTGGTTCCAAAGCATGGAAGTCCAACTTGAACATCATTGATTGTGCGCCAGCTGACCGTGTTAAGTTTGCCGCTAGTAAGCTTCAAGGAAGAGCTCTTACTTGGTGGAATCTCCAAGCAACTACTAGAGGTCCTGCAGCAGTCAATGCTTTGACTTGGGAGCATTTTAAGGAAGAGTTGAAGCGTGAGTATTGTCCACGAGAGGAGGTACAAAAACTGGAGATGGAATTCTGGAACCATGCCATGAGAGGGCTGGAATTGGAGGCCTGTGTGATCCGCTTCCACGAGTTGAGCGTGTTGGTGCCGGAGATGGTAACCCCTGTGGCTAAGAAGGTTGAGAGGTTTATCTATGGATTGGCACCTGAAGTTAGGTTGATGGTCACTGCTGCAAGCCCTGCCACTCTTGAGCAAGCTATAAGTTTGGCAACCAGGCTAGTAAATGATTTGGTTAGGCGTGGGAAGTACACGAGAAGTGAATCAAGTTCGAGACAAGGAGGAGGAAATCAGTTTGGTGATCGCAAGGGGAATGGGCTGGATAAAAGACAAAAAGTAGTGAGAAACTATGGAATTGCTGATGTTAACCCCAACCCAAACGGTGGCATGCCTCCAAGATGTAACCGTTGTGGCTACCACCATCGAGGAGAATGTAGGCAGTGCACGACTTGCAACCGATTTGGACACCTTGCTGCCTATTGCCGAAGTGGAGCAAGAGTTGGAGGAAACCCCAGAGCATGTCGTGAATGTGGAGCCATGGATCATTGGAGGAACGCCTGCCCTAGGTTGGGAAGGGCTCAAGGAGGTCGTGGAAACATGAACAATAATCGTGGGAATTTTCGAAATGTTGGCAACCGTGGGAATCAAGCAAACCAAGGAAATAATGGGAATCGAGTGAACCAAGGAAATGGTGGAAATAGGGCAAATGGAGGGAATCAAGGTAACAACGTGAACCGAGGAAACCAAGGAGGTCCAGCAAGAGGACGGGTGTATGCGATGGGAGCAAATGAGGCACGTGATGACCCAAATGTCATCGTAGGTACGTTTCCATTAAATAATGTCTATGCCTCTATGTTGTTTGATTCTGGAGCCGAGAGAAGTTTCATTTCCTTTGAATTTAAAGAATTAATTGATAAGATACCTAGTGAGCTTGAGGAAACTTATTATGTTGAATATGCTAATGGAAACGAGTATAAGACTAAGGAGATTATTGTTGATTGTAAGTTAACTTTAGATGAGAAGGATTATAGTATAGACTTGATTCCATAGAAATAGGAAGTTTTGATGTGATAGTAGGAATGGATTGGTTGTCGAAAATGCGTGCTGAAATACTTTGCCATGAAAAGATCATTAAAATTCCTTTAGATAACGGTGAGGTGCTAATAGTTCAAGGTCATAAGGCGGGAGTCCAACTCAAAATAGTGTCGTCTATGAAGGTGAGGAAGTATTTACGCAAGGAATACCACACATACTTGGCACAAGTAGTAGATAAGCGAGTAAAAGATAAGGATCCTCGCAAGGTAACAGTGGTTAGAGATTTTCTAGATGTATTTCCGGACGAACTACCTAGACTTCCCCCAGCAAGACAAGTAGAGTTTACTATCGATTTAGTTCCCGGGGCAGCCCCCGTAGCTAAAGCACCGTATAGGCTAGCGCCCTCCGAAATGCGAGAACTCTCGGAGCAATTGCAAGAATTGCTTGATAAAGGTTTAATCCAACCTAGTTCTTCGCCATGGGGTGCGCCAATCCTCTTTGTCAAGAAAAAGGATGGAACTCTGAGAATGTGCATCGACTATAGAGAATTGAATAAATTGACGATCAAGAATAGATACCCGTTGCCGCGAATAGACGATTTGTTCGACCAACTGCAAGGAGCGTCGCACTTCTCGAAAATTAACCTTAGGTCCGGCTATCATCAGTTGAGGGAACGAGAAAAAGATGTACCTAAAACGGCCTTTAGAACTCGCTATGGGCATTATGAGTTTCTAGTGATGCCATTTGGTCTCACCAATGCGCCAGCCGTTTTCATGGACCTAATGAATAGGATTTGTAGGCCATACTTGGACAAATTCGTCAAAGTGTTCGTCGATGACATTTTGATATACTCTAGAAGCAAGGAGGAGCACGAGAAGCACCTAAGGATAATCTTGCAGCTACTTAGAGATGAGAAGCTATATGCTAAGTTTTCTAAGTATGAATTTTGGCTCCGTCAAGTCCAATTTCTGGGGCACGTTGTGAACGAAGAAGGGATCCATGTAGATCCGTCTAAGATAGAAGCAATCAAGAAATGGGAGACACCCAAAACACCAACGGAAGTGCGTAGCTTCCTAGGTTTGGCGGGTTATTATAGGAGGTTCATTCAAGGATTCTCTAAGATTGCGGTACCTTTAACCCAATTGACCCAAAAGTCAAGGGAGTTCGAATGGGGTGAAGAACAAGAGCAAGCGTTTCAAACGCTTAAGAACATGTTGTGTGAAGCACCAATACTAGCATTCCCGGATGGAATGGAAGGATTTGTAGTATATTGTGATGCATCGAATAAAGGGCTAGGGTGCGTACTAATGCAAAGGGACAAAGTTATTGCGTACGCATCTAGGCAATTAAAGCCACATGAGAAGAATTATTCAACACACAATTTGGAGCTAGGAGCCGTAGTGTTTGCCTTGAAGATATGGCGACATTATCTTTATGGCACCAAGTGCACCATATTTACCGATCACAAGAGCTTGCAACACATCTTCGATCAGAAGATGTTGAACATGAGGCAAAGGAGGTGGATGGAGCTGCTTAATGATTACGAGTGCGAAATTAAGTACCACCCCGGAAAGGCAAATGTTGTTGCTGACGCTCTTAGTAGGAAGGTGAGCACTAGGGTGTAGAGGACAAGAATTTATCACTTACAGGTGAAAATGTCTCTAAGGGACAGATTCTTAGAAGATCAAGCAAAAGCTTTTGAAGGGAAGAACATTGAAGAAGAGGCGTTGAGTGGGGTAGAAACCAGGTTCGATAGGGATGATGAAGGCATCTTGTACTTCAAAGGAAGAGCTTGGGTCACAAAGATCAACGGGCTGAGAGAGGTATTAATGAATGAAGCTCACAATTCAAAATACTCGATTCATCCGGGAGTGGATAAGATGTACCAAGGTCTAAAAAGAACTTTTGGTGGCCTGGGATGAAAGGTGATGTAGCCCTATATGTGAGCCGATGCATGACTTGTGCGATGGTCAAAGCTGAGCACCAAAAGCCAACTGTACTTTTAAAGCAGCCGGAAATTCCCGAGTGGAAGTGGGAGCAAATAGCAATGGACCTAGTGACGAAATTGCCTCGGACAAAGAAAGGTCATGATGCTATATGGGTGATTGTTGATCGTCTTACGAAATCAGCCCATTTCATCCCCATCAAAGAAGATTGGAACACTGAGCGTTTAGCTCGTCTGTACGTTGAAAAGATTGTGACATTACATGGTGTACCTCTGTCCATAATATCCGATAGGGATGGTAGGTTTACCTCATGTTTCTGGGGTGTTGTGCAAGATGCAATGGGCACTACGTTAGCATTAAGCACAGCTTATCACCCACAAACGGATGGGCAAAGTGAGCGTACAATACAAACGCTGGAGGGTATGCTAAGGGCTTGCGCATTAGAATTTAGTGGAAGTTGGGATGAACACTTGCCATACGCGGAATTTACTTACAACAATAGTTATCACTCTAGCATACAATGTGCGCCGTTTGAAGCTCTATATGGGCGTAAATGTAGATCACCCATGTGTTGGGTAGAGGCGGGTGAGAGAAGCCTAGCTACCATTGATTTTGTCCAAGAGACAACGGACAAGGTGGCGATCATTAAAGAAAAGCTTAAGGCCGCAAGAGATCGGCAGAAGAGTTATGCGGATCAAAGGAGGAAGCCCCTAGAGTTTGAGGTTGGCGACAAGGTACTATTAAAGGTGTCGCCATGGAAAGAAACCGTAAGGTTCGGTAAAAGAGGAAAGTTGAGCCCCCGATACATTGGGCTATTTGAAATTGTTGCTAGAATAGGCCCCGTAGCCTATAAGTTGAAATTACCCCAAGAGTTGGGAGATGTTCATGACACATTCCATGTGTCGAACCTGAAGAAATGTGTGGCGGATGATTCGAAGGTGGTGCCACTTGAAGAACTACATGTGGAAGATAAGCTCCAATTTCGTGAGGAGCCAATAGAAGTTCTCGATCGCGATGAGAAACGCCTAAAGAGAAGCAAGATCCCTATTGTTAAAGTTAGATGGGATACGAAACGCAGACCCGAGTTTACATGGGAGCGCGAGGACTTTATACGCGAGAAATATCCGCACTTACTCCCTAAGCAAATTCAAATTCCGAGACGGAATTTTCTAAGGGGGTAAGGATGTAACAACCCTACTTTTTAACATTATATATGTTCTAGTTATGTTGTCTATGATCCCGCAAACCATAGTTATACTTGAAGCTAGTAGATAATGCCCCTAATTTAGCAATCCAAAACTATTGTTCAGTTCTAAATTAAATTAATAAATGCCATTGAACAAAAAAATTTTATTGATGATTAATCAATTTTAAATGATAAAATGAGCCTCACAAGTCGAGATATCAATCAAAATTCTTATAAATGTCCAACAAATCAATCACCAAACCAATTTAAGTAAATATGACATGAGAATAAAGATTTCTATCTCAAAGTATATTTATAAATTAATATGTACATAAAAGTGTTTAAATAACAATAAGTATATATATATATATTGCTTAAAATAAATACAAGTTTATAAATAAAGGCTTATGTAGCAAATCAAAAATACAAAAATATATACATACACACACATATACACGACATGTATATATATACACATACTAAAATGAAAATTTACTTACACTACAAACTAATACAATTAACCTTACATAATACATATACATACACCTAACACATACATACATTTTATACAACAAAATTTTATAAAAAAAAAAAAAGAGAATAAACCCTTCATTACCTCCCTTGAGGCCGGCCCCCCTCCCCCCTTTTTCATACTTCACTCTTTCATTTCAAACAACTCTTCCACTCTTGGAACTCACACACCTCTTCACACTCTTCACACACTTTTATTTTCTCTCAAAAACCTCTTCTCTTCTCCTTTCCTTCTTCTTATTTTCGGCCCAAACAACAACAAGAAACACCAACAAAAATCAAGTTAAACACTTAATAATAATAAGGATTAAGTTAGATTACTAAAAGGTTATATTAAGCAAGGGTTCAAGGATTGTTTTTGGGTTAGATTAAGGGTTGTTGGAGGCTTCAAGAGTCACGAAAATTCTGCCTATTTCTCACCATCAAAACCAAGTTCAAGAGGGTATAATCTTCATCCTTTTTACTAGATCTAATCTTGTTTTTGTTTATATTCAAAGGTTTTATCAAAAACTCATACTTTCTTCTTGTTTTCTTTGTAATATACATTTAATGAGGGCAAAGTTGATAGGATCTTTCTTTCCATGCTCATGCATGTCGAATCTAAGAAGAAAGATCCAAGGATTCAACAAGTTTAAGACCCAAAGGTGTTGTTATAGATTAGTAGCTTTTAAAGTGATTTTCCTTTTGATAGATCTATGTGTTTTTATATATTTTTAAAGAATATATTCTGAGATTTTTCATTAAAAAGATGTTTTTATGTTGTTGAATGTTAGATCTATAAAAGTTGATATTAAGTGTTGATTTGAATGCATGTATGCTAGATTTAAGAAAGTTGGATCTTTTGTTGGATTATGAGATGGATATGGACTTGTTATAAGTGAAAAATAGTTAAAAGGCAAGAGACATGTGTTACATAATTTAAAGATAAATAATTGAGTAAAAATAACTAAAACCTACTGGAGAAAAATAGTTAAAAGGCAAGAGACATGTGTTACATAATTTAAAGATAAATAATTAAGTAAAAATAACTAAAACCTACTGGAGAAAAATAGTTAAAAGGCAAGAGACATGTGTTACATAATTTAAAGATAAATAATTAAGTAAAAATAACTAATTAAATATTATTATTAAAATTAATGGAAAATACACAAATAAAAGTATAAAACTCAGATCTATTGGTTCATGACAACAATAAGCTCAAAAATCACCTTTTCGGGTCAAATAATCACTAACCGAAAGCACTAAATTGCACATATCACACCACCACCACTATCACGATTTTGGACACCAAAATATGATGAAATTTCTGGAAATAATGAAACAAGAATGAAAATCCATTTTGAAACACTTTAATTGCTTAAGAAATGAGGCTAAAATCACTATTTCGGTAAACGATTTTTAATCATAAAACCCTCAAAATAAGCAAGACACAAGAGAGGTTGAATTGATATGAGTTTGTATTGATAAAAGTTGCCTAAAAGGCCTGGGATTTTTGACCAAAATGTTTAGTGATGATTTCTAAGAATTTCCATGAATTATTGAATTTAAATGGTAATTAAAAGACATAAAAATCAATAAATAAATTATGCAAATTAAGAATGGGGTTAAATCATCTTAACCATTGATAAAAATAACTAAAACCTACTGGAGAAAAATAGTTAAAAGGCAAGAGACATGTGTTACATAATTTAAAGATAAATAATTAAGTAAAAATAACTAATTAAATATTATTATTAAAATTAATGGAAAATACACAAATAAAAGTATAAAACATGAAATTATAAATTTAGAAGCATATATATCAGAATATAACCTAACTAAAATCATTCATAATTTATAAAGACAATTATGACACTTAAAAGTATTTTTAAGGAATTATTTAATTAATAAATCAATAAAATGAATAAATAATTAATTAAATAATATTAAATTAAATAAAAACTTATAAATCAGAAAATATTCATAAACACCAACATTATAAGACCACTAATGTCAAATATTATTACTAAGCAAAGTATACAATGGAGATCATATAAATCAAAGCCAAACTACCGAAATTCCAATAAACGTACAAAAACGTTTAATGAGAAAACAACTCCTACCACCAAATCTCTTTTAACCAAATATGAGAGCATCATAAGGTACTTAAATTCCACAATTAAGTAACAACCAAAGATGGGCAAGTCTACTAGCAAACATCTCATGACCTAGCACGCTAGTTCATGCTACACACTCTTACGTTGTGTATATATAAATACCATGGTTTAGGCTTGCTTGGGGAGCAACAAGACTAGACGAAGATCTCGCATTTGATCAGCCCCTAACACTCTCAAATCAAGTGAGTCATAGCCCCATTTTCAAACTCTTTTATGTGTTTTACTTTCGGGGTGAAAAGCATGATAAATAAAATGGCTTTATATATATGAAATGATTCTTGAAAGAATGATTATGAAATGGGATATATTGTATGTTCAATGTGTTATAAGTTATACGATGAGCTTGAGTTCTGTCAAACTGAGATACTTCAGTACACTACTATTAACTCCGATAGTGGAGGCCTGTAGTTAGAGGGTTGCGCAACTAGGAGTCGTCCACTCACCCACTAAATAGGTAACGGTGGAATGTTTGGTCTGCCTTTGTGGCCACCTTCATTGCCAGTCCGACCACGCGGTGCTCTAACTATCTGTATATATTATTGGTCGTCTCTATGGCACGACCCCAATTGTGATTAAAGCACTTGATTGACAGCTCGTGCTCTGAAATGAAATATTATGTTGTTGGGACATGTAAATGGTCTTAGTAGTGGCTCAAGCATATACTCATCGAATTATGCCTTTGGGCTGAATGGAAATCATTGTTATTGTGGATGGAAACTATTGATTGAACATACGGTTTGGGTACGGATAATATGAACGATATTCTTGGAAACTACTTGATTTACTACTTCAAATTGAATTGTTTGTATGTATATTTGATAGAATAAACCTATGAACTCACACAACTCTCGTAGTTGACACTTTTTCTTCATGCTTTTCAGGTCTAGGGCAGTAAGTTAGCACTTTGGACCGCCTCTTGAATGATGTGTTTATTTGTTGCATGTTGGACTGGTAGTGCGAACATTTGATCTTTTGATAATGAATTTGGTTATGTAATGTTTATTAAACGTCAACTTGAACTTGTAACCTTTTTAAATTTGAATGGCATTTGAAACTTCGTGGTGATGTTTTATATTTAAATCTTTTGTACCATGTCGTTCTGTGACATCTCGTGTTCCGCCTTAGTCGGGGTGTTATAGCATAAAAGATTATCCTATCTTAATTTCAAAAATATAAACAAGTTGTCTCGCAATCAACTGGTAGATGGGATACCTCAGATTTCTTTCAATAAAGAAAAGCCATGTCCAGGGTGTGAGATGGGCAAGCAGAAAAGGGCCAGTTTCAAAACAAGGCAAAACTTTAGCATCACTGAACCTCTTCACATGCTTCATATGGATCTCTTTGGTCAAGTGAATGTTCAAACTATAGCTGGAAAGAAGTACACTCTTGTTGTGGTCGATGAATTCACCAGATATTGCTGGGTGGTATTCCTCAGATCCAAAAGTGATGCACCTGCTGAAATCATCTCTCTCATCAAAAGAATCGAACTCAAGTACACTCGAAAAGTTTGTCAGTTGCGAAGTGATAATGGTACTGAATTTCAAAATAAGGTACTTGAAACATTTTGCAATGACACTGGCATCTCTCAAAAATTCTCATCAGCACACTCTCCAGAGCAGAATGGAGTTGTGGAAAGAAAGAATCGCACACTGATAGAAGCGGCCAGAAGTATGCTATCTGAATCAGGTCTTCCCACCAGTTTCTGGGCTGAAGCAGTTGGAACTGCTTGTCACACCCAAAACCGGTCAGTCTACATCAAGAGACATAAGAAGACTGCCTATGAAGTACTCAGGAATCAAAAACCAAATATTGGATATTTTCATGTATTTGGTTGTCCAGTTTATATTTTAAAAGATTCCAGTCAGCTTGGAAAGTTTGATGCAAAAGCTGATGAAGGTGTATTTTTAGGCTATTCAGATATTCGAAAGGCCTTTATAGTTTATAATTATAGACTCCAAAAGGTTCACGAGACAATTCATGTCACATTTGACGAATCAAGTGATGCAATTAACAAGAGACCAAGCCTTGATATCTCTCCAGTCATTCCAATAAATTTTGGTGAAATTGACCAAGTTCGTCAGTCAGTTGTTTCACCAGAAGATGTTTCCAGTTACACTCAATTGGAACTAGTTAAGAAGAAGAGCACCACCAGTGACACTTCATTTTATCCCTCCATCAGTTTCAACTTACCACAGAAACTGGTGATTGGATCTGATGTACGTGCCACTCCAATATCAGCACCAGTTCAAACTCCAACTTCTCCAGTTCTTCAAGAAATGCCTTTTAATGAAGAATTTCATGATGCAAATCGTGACCTCATTGACTCTGATGAGGATATAGAAGTAGTTTGGGTTGATCCTCCTCCAGAAGCTGCTGCAACTGAAGAAGATCGCCAGGTGACTTGCACTGATATTATAATACACCAGCCTAGTCAATACACTAAATGGACTCGAGCACATCCAATTAATCAGATTGTTGGAGATCCAAGTAGTGGGGTTCATACTAGAAGAGCCACCAGTGAGCAATGCTTAAACGTCACCTTCTTATCACTGATTGAACTGAAGAAGATTGACGAGGCTATGGCAGACCCAAGCTGGGTGGAAGCTATGCAAGAAGAGCTCATCCAGTTTGAAAGGAATAATGTGTGGGAACTTGTTCCTTTTCCACCAGGGTTAAAGAAAGAACCCATTGGTACAAGATGGGTCTACCGAAACAAGATGGATGAAGATGGCAATGTTGTCAGAAACAAAGCCAGATTAGTTGCCAAGGGTTATTGTCAGGCAGAGGGCGTTGATTTTGATGAAACTTTTGCTCCAGTTGCAAGACTTGAAGCCATCAGAATATTTATGGCTTATGCAGCCCATCTGCAGTTCAAAGTCTTCCAGATGGACGTCAAAAGTGTGTTCCTTAATGGAACATTGGAAGAAGAAGTGTATGTTAAGCAGACTCCAGGCTTCATCAATGAGAAGCATCCTCACTGGGTATATAGACTGAACAAAGCTTTGTATGGTCTTAGACAAGCCCCAAGAGCCTGGTATGATACTTTAACTAAACATCTTCTCAAAAATGGCTTTCAAAGAGGTGCAATAGATAATACCTTATTTATCTTGAAAGAAAAAGGTAATATCTTATTGGTACAAATTTATGTTGATGACATTATATTTGGTTCAACTGATGATGCAATGTGTAAAAGGTTTTCTAAAATCATGTCATCTTAGTATGAAATGAGTTTAATGGGAGAATTAGCATTTTTCTTGGGTCTTCAGATTAAGCAAACTGAAAATGGAATTTTTATAAACCAAAAAAAATATGTGAGAGATTTGTTAAGAAAATACAAATATGATTCAATCCCATCGGAAAACACACCTATTGAAGCACCTTTAAATTTGGACTCTGACCCAACTGGCAAATCAGTGAACACCTCTGAATATCGTGTTATGGTTGGTTCACTAATGTATTTAACTGTCAGTCGACCAGATATAATGTTTGCAACAAGTCTATGTGCCAGATTTCAGGCTAACCCAAAAGAATCACATTTGCATGTTGTTAAGCGCATCTTCAGATACCTGAAAAGGTGTCCTGGCATTGGTCTTTGGTACCCCAAAGGCTCAGGGTTAGATCTAATGGGTTATTCAGATTCAGATCATGCAGGTTGTAAGATAGATAGAAAATCAACAACTGGTGGTTGTCATTTCCTAGGAGGAAAACTGGTAAGTTGGACCAGCAAGAAGCAGACTTCAGTCTCTATGTCCACTGATGAGGCAGAGTACATTTCTGTGGCCAGTTGCTGTCCCCAGATTCTCTGGATCAAGAACCAGTTACTAGATTATGGTCAAAAGTATACAAGGACCCCAATCTTTTGTGACAACACCAGTGCAATTGCTATATCTCACAACCCAGTGATGCACTCCAAGACAAAGCATATTGACATCAGGTATCATTTCATTCGTGATCATGTTATGAA
Organism: Erigeron breviscapus; assembly: GCA_034093135.1. Lineage (NCBI taxonomy): Eukaryota > Viridiplantae > Streptophyta > Magnoliopsida > Asterales > Asteraceae > Erigeron > Erigeron breviscapus. Next base: position 73,900,904 of record CM067175.1, on the reverse strand, counting down.
AGGAGACATTGAAATACATTTCATCCCCACTGACAAACAGCTCGCTGATGTTTTTACAAAACCTCTTGATGAGAAAACTTTTAAACATCTCATCAGCGAACTGGGAATCTTAAATCCTTAAAACTGGAGATTTTTGTTATGAACGCATCAGTGACACTGATGAAGTTCTCCAGTTGAGGAGGTCCAGATAATCCTTGATCGCCAGGATATCGAACGCCTTTGTGATACTATCCTGGCACTAATCGATTTCTGGATCATCATTCTAGGGGGAAAGACTCAAAATATTTTTCTAACCAAAATTCTTAAGTTTGAAAAATTGCAACTGGAGAACTCTCCAGTTGGATCTGGCACTGGCACTAATCGATTTCTGGATCATCATTCTAGGGGGAAAGACTCAAAATATTTTTCTAACCAAAATTCTTAAGTTTGAAAAATTGCAACTGGAGAACTCTCCAGTTGGAATCTGGCACTGGACTAATCCTCTAGTGTACATGTTCAATCTTGTCTTAAAACTGGTAGTCAACCAGATTTTCATAACGTTGGAAAATACTTGGTCAATATCTGTGACACGTGATGGTACTCGAGTGTTTTAACCCACTCAATATCGTCATATGACGTGTTTAAAGTCATTTTTTGTAAAAGACAACTGTTTTTATTGGGAATATGAAAGTTAGTGGGCGCGTGGGTAAGTTAAGCCGTCGTAGCATTTAATGCTGACACGGAGAATTAAATTTTTGGTTCAAAATTCAAATTAACTTTTGTAAAAATATCTACAAAATTGAGTTTTGATAATAAAATAATTCTTGGTATTTCATTGGGATCATAATTTCATTATAAATACCCCTTATTTACTCCGATCACATTTACTTTCTTTTACATTCCTTCATTTACTTCCAATCATCATCAAAATAGCTTCATTCCTCTCTCTGCTTCATAAATCAAAAACCCTAATTCCCAAATTTTCAGTTTCATATTTAAATCTTTCTAAAATGGCACCTAAATCAAGAAGTAGGGATGTAAATCTGCTTACAGTCCCTTATAATCCATCAAATAATGTCAAACGAGCCAGTGGTGCCCCTTCAAATTCCACATCAATAAAATTAAATCCAAACAATCCCATGGCTAGTTTGAGAGGGACTCAAGCCGCCGATACACTAATCGGGAGAATCCAAACATTTCTTCGTGATTCTCCCCTCGGCGAGTCTTTTTCCCTCAACCCACGCAAGATGTACCATGAGTACTTGTGTGAGTTTTGGTACACAGCAGAACTCTCCGAAGACTGTTCATCTATCTTCTTCACCCTTAAAGATGGATCAGTCGAGTGTACCATAACTGCAGAAACGTTGAGGGATGCTTTGCACCTCAACTACTGGAGACAGGGTGAGTCTCCAGTTGTGATATCCCAAAATATCAATTTTCGTCAGGTACTCCTTGATATGGGAAACAAGGAGTGTTTGGAAAATGGGGTATTGAAAATCAAAGGTGCTATGACAATGAAGGGCCTTACACCATCCTGGAGGTACTTCTTCATTCACCTTGTTGAAAGCATGGGTGGGAGTTCTGGTGGATTGGACCAGATCAACTCCACATAAGCAGAGATGGCTTACTGCTTGTGGAATGGACTCAGAGTGGACTTTGCTGACATATTATTCAAAAGCCTGGTAATTAAACTGAAGGGCTCCAGGGGATTATGCATCCCCTTCTCCAGGTATTTGTCACTCTATTTTCTACAACTTCTGGGCAGTGAAGAATATCATAATACTCAATCACTGTACACTGTCCCAGAGTTGTTGAGGAATCTTGACTCCCTAACATCTGTCGATGGGGAGGTTGAGATCCCTCAGAAAATGTTGCTGGCATTCTCTAAAACCGATGCACCAGTCCAAGGTGAGTTGGAAAGACAACTGGGCGGGCCTCAAAACAATGAGGGACCCATCAGTTCATCTGCTGGAATCGTGACTATTGCCGAACCCGGGCAACAGTCTAACCCCTCCAGCTCCAGCGTGTCTGTCCCTTTAACCATCTACCCTGGAGACCTCCTAACAGGTCCTTCAGGTGCTCCAAAGGCAAAAAGAACACGTCGCCCTAGGAATCAGTCAGCACTTGCCACTGACAGTAGAAACCAAACCAGCCCTCCAGTTTCCTCCCAACAGGAACCTGGAGATAGTCAAATGGGACAACCGCAATCAGCCATCCTCGAAATTTCTGTAGGAGAGGGTGGTAAAGATGATACTGGGCTACCCCAACCCAGAATAGAGTTAGAGTCTGCACAAAGTATCCACGGCCTATCTTCTGACACTTCTCTTGCACGAACTGACGATGTCTCTGGCCAGTCACAGCTGGAGTCTGAGGTTCCAAACTCTGCGGCTGATGATGTTATAATTGTGGATAGAGCAATTGTAACTGAGGCAACCCCAGTGACCTCTATCCCTGGTGAAGTTACCCTGGTAACTGAACCTTCAACAGATGCAACCTTCCAGGAAACTGGAGAAGGTCATCTGGAGACTGACCAATCTGGTCAGCCCTCAGTTACATTCATGGGTCTAAACATGAATGTTAATGACGAGGAAATTCTTATTGAATCTTCGGATTTTGAAGGTAATGCTTCAGATATTGAGATTTTTGACTCTTCTGTACAAGATCAAAACCCTTCATCTCATGTCTCGCCTCCAGAAGCTTCAATTTCAATTTTACCATCTCAAGCAAATGAGCATACTGAAACTCCATTTCCCACATATAACTATATGTCTGGAAATAGACGTATGGCACCATCACCGTCTGGGCAGTTCTCACTTCTTCGAGAAATGCCACCACCGCCGCCGTTGGACACACCTGAGCATTCTCAGCATGTCCAACAATTTGTAATTCCTGTCCTTCCTTCTTCCACCACTTCTGTTTCTATTCCCTCAACTGTTGCGATGTCAACTGGGGAGGTTTCTCTCAATTTGCCTCCTCTAGTTACTCCAGTGGTAGCTGCTGCTGGTCCAGTGACACGTCATCCTCTGTCATTGGACACTCAATTTGCCTCCTTCCAAGCTGACATCCAAAACCTTATTCAAAGGGTGGAGGATGTTCAGAAGGCAATTGATAAAAATACCAAGTCCCTCTCCAGATACAACAAGGACACCACCACAAATTCTAAGGTTGTTGATCTGGGGATGAATAAGTTTGCAAAAAATGAGGATTTGGTATTCAAGAAGCTCAATGAGCTGGTCGAAGGCTGTAACAATCTGGCCACTTCTCTAAAGGAAGCCTTTGACCTTACTCAGACTAAAGTCACTACTTCAATCTCCAACATGCTGGGTAATACTGTTAGACAATCAGAGGTTGATTTGAAGGAGATTGAAAAACAGGTTAAGGAATTAGTTGAAAAACCTGGCTTGAATGTGACTGAGCTTGGGCAGCAGTTGATGACTTCAGTTGGTCAGAAGATTGATGATACGCTGGGTGCAAGAGAAACACAACTGATTGAAAAGGTGATAGCTGAGATCACCAAGCTGGCCACTCCTCAGGTTGATCTGGCTCCACTCACTACTAAGATCAACCAGTTGAGGGGCAGCATAGACACGTTAAACACCCAGGTATCAAATCACACTCAGTCTATTGACAAGCTGACAACTGAAGTAGAAAATTTAAAGAAAAAGGATGAAAAGGTGAAGGAAAAGGTGGTTTCTGGTCTTGATGAAGATTCTAAGACCTTGGATGAACTGAAGACTGGTCAGCAACAAGTTGCAGCAAATGTTCTGACCCAGTCTAAAGAGACCAACCACCTGTGGAGATCTTTCAGGATGATGTGCACAATCTTTAAAGAGTGCAAGGACATGCAATCATGGCAGCCTCTTGACCGGTTGCCATCTAGCCATTCTGACTGGGAAGTCATAAGGGCAGGTCTAGATGCTACCAAGGGGGAAAACGTGCAGTCTTTGCACCAATTGCAACTGGAAGTGCTCCATCTGGAATTCAAGGTGTGCTTACTCAACAATCAACTGGTAGAGAGATTGTAATAGCTGCCAGTACTGAAGCTGGTGAGCAAAGGATTGAAGAGTATGAAGATGTGATTGATAGGGGGAATGTTGATAAGGGCAAAGGGAAAGCAACTGATGAATCTGCCTAGCCGGCCACTGATGTACCAATGTTAGAAACTGGCAATCATGATAGGCTACCTCTAGTTTCAGAAAGTGATAGCAAAAGATTGGCAAGACTTGGAAATGAAATCAAAGAAAGAAAGAATTTGAAACAAGCAAACCAAGCTGAAGCCAGGGAGCATCTTGCAAAGATAAAATTGCTTGATGTAAGTGATGCTCTTCTTTTGGGAATCACAAAGCAGGAATATGCCAAAGTCAAAAACGATGCAAGGATAGTGGGCATGTTAAAAGAAATGCTTGATATTGAACTTGACAGACACTATCCTGATGATGAAGCTGAACATGATGCTGGAAATCTGAACATATCAGTGGAGAAGGCTAAAGAGAATCGGGCCAGTGGGATTCTTAAAAGAATTGAAAATGTCAAGAAGGTTGTGAAAAGGGTCTTGAATCCGCCAAGAAGGAACCCTCAACCAAGAAAACCACTGCCCAGAGATGCTGATCTTAGAACCTTCATTAAACCATCTGGAGAAGTCTCAAATGATGACATCAAAGTTGCTGTGCAGGCTGCTGGAGCTGGGACTATTAAAATTACAAATGAATCTGAATCCAGAAACTATTATTCCCAGATCATGGCAACCAGAAAGCACAGTGGGGCAATAAATGGTGTCTTTGTAACAATCAAGCCAGGCACCAAGTTCTTTCATGTTGAAGTCAGTTACACTAGAGGGCCACTAGTTAAAACTGATAATCCTGGTGTGATGCAATATGGGTTCTCTGAATGGGTTGAGATGGTAAACTTTTTGGAAGCCAAGGCACAAAAGAATAGGTTTGAGAAGGCATGGGTCAATTTCTTAAAGGGCAAGATTCAACATAAAGAGAATCTGGAGCTGAGGTTGAATATGGATCCTGAAGACTCTCGTCCTATCTCTTCAGTGTCAAAGAAAAGGAGAACTGGCGAAGGGCCATCTGTTTAAAGTTCTCCTTCCAGTTTATCTACTTGTATTTTTATTTACATTCTGTAACTTATGTAAATTTCATTTCCTTGTATAAATGAAGTTACCAGTTTGTAACCACAAGGTAGATAACAGATTAAATCTAACAAACTCAAAAGAAAAACCCAAGGCATTTATTGATCTATAAAAATGCCTTGGAAAATTTAGATAGATTTAATCGAACAAGTCTTTCTAGCTCATACTTGTATAGATACAAGAACTGAAAAAGACTTGGCAATATTTCAGGACAAATAGGGGGAATTTGTTAGGACCAGTTTTGCTGAAACTGGCCAGTCTCCAGTTGCATCTGGAGACTAAGAAGATTTGTCCAGAAATATATTGAAGTCCAGTTGTAACGTACAGTTAACGCAACTGAAGACTTCCTCCAGTTGAGATCTGACCAGATGAAGAATCATTTCAGTTGAAGTCCAAGACAACAAGTGGAAGATAAAGAATGACAATGGCAGCAAAGCCCAGTTGACATTCTACTCAGATACAAAATGGAGAACATCAGTGTAAAGTACTTACAAAGCTTTACACTGATTACGAGGAAAAGACCTTTATGCTTTATGTGCTATTACACGGATAAAAGGATTTATCTATGTATAAAGTACAAAAGGTACATAAACCAGGTTGAGTAAAGTTACTTTATTCTGTAACTTTACACAGAATTTTAAGGAATTAAATGTTATTCCTTAAATGCTCTCAACCATATTTGTACGGCAAAGTTGACATCCCAATGTCAACTTTGCTATAAATAGAGGTCTTTGCACAACAAGAAAACAACTTTGCAAACCTGCAATATTCTTGGTGAACTTGTGCAATATTCTCTCAATCGCTAAAAGGAACATTTCACAACTTTAAGTGTTTTGATTGTTTAGAGAATTTCCAAGTATAGATCAATTGTATTTCATAGGTTGTTAGGATATTTACATACTTTGTATTATCTTGGTTCTGCAACAACCTTGTAATTTATTTAAAGTTAATAAATAAATTACACTTGAAAAATACATATTGTCTCATCAATTTACTTTACAAGTACTTTCTATTATTGCATTGTCATTTACTTATTGTCACCTTAATAAGTAATCTTTATCGAGAACTTGGTATACACTCACTGCAACTGGTCGTCTCCAGTTGAGTGTTTATATTGCAAAGTAACCCCACCATTGACATAGAGGTGTCTTCAGTTGGTACCATCTAGTGAGTTGGGACTAACACAGATTCCAGAATATTCGATATAAAGCATTGAAGGATATCTCTAACGGTGCAAAAAGGAATGTCGCACATGGTTAAACTCATCAACACGCAAAGAAGACTTAGTCTGCCAAAATAATCGGACTCCAAGTTGATTTCAACATGAGGAGAAAGCTTCAATGGTCGCTTGACTGGGCAAGATCTTCCATAACGTTCACTGACTGAAGACCTGGAAGTTCCCTACAAACTCGTATAGTTTGTTAGATCTTAGGTCTATATAAAGAATGAGGCTGATCGATCATAGGCATCCTATCTATCACTTACATACTGCTCACTACACACTTGTATTCACACACACTGCTCTCATTTACTTTACACTTAGATACATCGATCAACCGAAGTCCACCATTTGTAAACATTTAACAATCATTAATAAGTGAACAAAGGCAGGGACGATTGCTTCCTCCCGGGGTTTTTATGCCGGCAATCTTAAAGGATTAAGGGCTTTTCCTCGATAACAAATCTCGGTGTTCTTGCTCTTTACTCTTTACTTTTAACGCATTATTTACTTTGATTAGCATTATTTATCGTAATTTCATTTGTTTCGATACTCGTTATTCTGATTATCATTGCTTTACACCTTTATTTCTTGTTTACTCGACATAATCGTTCTTTAAATCCTTTTACTAAACGCATCTTTTGAATCTCAAACATATTTTACAAGCCCTTAACCTCACGAACGAAAGTTTGGTTACATTATTGATCTAAGTCTTCAACGTAGATTATCTTAGGTAATTTTTGACCAAAACAGCAAGTGAAAGCCGGTTTAGAGGCCAAGGTCAGAGTGCTGAACAACGCCTTGAAGGACCTTTGCAATGAACTTGGTTCAACTCAGGAGGAATTCAAGAACACGAGAGAAGAGTTGGGTCGAGTGAAATCAATCTTGGAAAGGCTGAGGGAAACAAATCCTTCAGTCTACTTGGATGTTCTTCTGTAGGTTTTTTTGTGTTATATGGGCGATGAAGGATATGATGAAAAGGCCAGAGCCCACATTTTTAGACTCTTTTGATGGTAGGAATCTGAATCGGTAGGGGATGTGTATCGTAGAATAATAATGTTCAGGAGGGGAGAGATTGGTCTGGTATGATCAATCATGGTTGTAAAAAACTGCTTTTGAGTATGTAAGTCCCAACTCACTAGATGGCACTACCTGAAGACACCTCTATGTCGATGGTGGAGTTACTTTGCAATATATGCACTGAACTGGAGACGACCAGTTACAGTGTGTATATACCAAGTTCTAGATAGATTACTTATATAAATGACAATAAGTAAAGAACAATGCAATAATACAAATAACTTGTAAAGTAACTTGATGAGACAATATGTAATTTTCAATGTGTAATTTATTTATTGATGTTAAACAAATTACAAGGTTATTGCGGAACCAAGATAATACAAAGAATGTAAATATCCTAACAACCTATGAAATACAATTGATCTACACTCGGAATTTCTCAAGACAATCGAAACACATAAAGTTGTGAAATGTTCCTTTTAGCGATTGAGAGAATATTGCACAAGTTCACTAAGAATATTGCAGGTTTGCAAAGTGTGAAGTGTTTTATGTTTTCACTTATTATTCTTGTTGTGCAATGACTTGTATTTATAGGCAAAGTTAACATTTGGGATGTTAACTTTAGCCGTACAAATGTGGTTGAGATCATTTAAGGAATAGCATTTAATTCCTTAAAAAGCAGTGTAAAGTCGTATGATAAAGCAACTTTACTCAACCACCTTTATGTACCTTTTATTACTTAAATAATAAGATAAGGCTTATTATCCGGGTAAAGGTACATAAAGCATATAAGTCAATTCCTCGTAATCAGTGTAAAGCTTTGTAAGAGCTTTCCACTGATGGTCTCCAGTTTGTAACTAACTAGAATGTCAACTCGACTTCGCTGCCATTGCTATTCTCTATCTTCCATTTGTTGTCTTCGACTTCAACTGGAATGATTCTTCAACTTGGTCAGTTCTCAACTGGAGGAAGTCTTCAGTTGTGTTGACTGTACGGTGCAACTGGACTTCAATATATTTCTCGACAAATCATCTAGGTCTCCAGTTCACTCTGGTCAGTTTCACTGGGTCTCAAGATGCAAATTCAGCTGGTTCCCCCTATTTCAACTGGAGACTGACCAGTTTACCAGGTGAACTGGTCCTAACAGAGTAGTTTCTCGTAAATATAATTTGAATGAAGACTATCTTTTGATCTATTTTATTTTGGACTCGAAAATCAAAAATGTTATTAAGGGTCAAAATGAGAAATGAATAACAACTAAATGACGTCATGTGTCAGTTAATAATTAACTTTGACTTATTCGACTGCTTTAATAGTAAGTAATCATATCAACGCAGTAATTAGATAGTAAGATACATGCACCTTTTATGCATAATTAAGGTTCCACTTGTAGGTTATGATCCCTAGCTTGCAGTATCTTTAATTATTGCCAGTCTCCACTTATTCCTGCATTAAAAAATAATGTATGTGGGACTAGATTGATTTTTTGGAGGGGATTAAAATTAAGAAGGGGATTCTTAATTTTAAGATTCACTTAGGGACATTGGTGTTCAAGATATTGAGGGTGTCTCCATATCTTGAACTTACTTGGGAGGCGTGGTTAGCCATTTTCGTGTGTTTGTGTAATGGGTGGCGTGGTTAGCCAATTCGGGAGATCGATGGTAACACCGACAACCAACAGAATTAATTTCGACGACCTTGGAATTTAACCCTTCAACCGTGAAATTAATTAACGTGCGACACGGGCGATTTTAAGAGAAGGTGAAAACCTTCAACCAAAAGTTGGCGTGAAAGCCAAAAGGTGAAGACCTTGTTCCACGTTGTAATGCATGTGTTTGTTGATGTTGATAGTTCTTCAAAGTCTACAAAGTAAATTCTTAGAAACTGACGTTAGCCATTTGGCTAACGCCACTCCGACGCTCAAGTCAGTATCATCATCTTGAAAAAATAATAAAGAAGATAAAAAAAGGAAATAAAAGAAAAAGGAAAGATAAGAAATCATACCTGAATTTGTCTAAAGACAAAATAAATTATACGTGATAAGTTTTGAGATGTATGGCATTCCAAGCTCTTGGAACTAAAGTACCTTGCAAATCTTGAAGCCAATAAGATCCTTTTCCAGCCTCAGCCTCTATTAAATAAGGACCTTCCCATTTTGGATTTAGTTTACCATCTGGTTTGGTTAAAACTTTCTTGAGAACTAAATCACCAACTTGGAATCGTCTTAATCTTAAATTTTTGTTGTAAGATTTAGCGATTCGTTGTTGATAAGCTGCTATCCTTATTCTGGTTCTTTCTCTTAGTTCATCTACAGCTTCTAGATCTTCAAACAGTAATTCTTTATTCTTCTCACAAGTTAATAAATTAACTCTAGCAGTAGGTAACTCCATTTCAGTAGGTAAAACTGCCTCAGCTCCAAACACAAGTGAAAATGGAGTTTATCCAGTGGCACTTTTCGAAGTTGTTCGATCAGCCCATAAGACAAAGGGTAGCTCTTCAGCCCATTTTCCCTTTGCTTGTCCCAGTCTCTTCTTTAGATTATTCATAATAATCTTGTTGCTTGATTCCGCCTGGCCATTGGCTTGTGGATGGACTGGAGTAGAAGTAATCATCTTGATGCCCCATCTCTCACAAAAGTTTGTAGTCTTCTTACCAATAAATTGCGATCCATTATCACAAATAATCTCCGCTGGTACTCCAAATCTTGTCAATATATTCCTTTTAATGAAAGATATGACATGAGTCTCATGGATCTTGGCGTAGCTTCAATCCATTTTGAGAAATAATCTGTCATTGCCAAAAAATATTTCTTCCCAGCTGAAGATTGAATAATGTGTTGTTTTCATGCGAAAGGCCTTTGGGTTTTCATCTTTAGGAATTGTCCCATTGTTTATATATTCAATTATTGGTGTAATCCATGAATTTTGACTGTCCCCAGAATTTTCAGTTTCCTCATTCTGAATAGCTAATATATTAATTGGTTCCTTTTCTATAGTGGGGTATAATACATGAATTATATGAATTTTAGTATCCGGTGACATCTTAAGTGTTGATCCTAGATTTGCTAAAGCATCAGCCTCAGTATTTTCTTCTCTAGGTACTTGTTCTATGTCGAACAAATCAAAATTTTCAGCTAGTTTCTTTACTATTTCTAGATATTGCATCAATTTTTCACCTTTCACAGCATATGTTCCATTAAAATGATTAGCTAAGAGTAATGAATCTACATATACCTTAAGATTTCTAATGTTCATATCTTTAGCTAATTGCATACCAGGAATTAAAGCTTCATATTCTGCTTCATTATTAGTGGCTATAAAATGACAATTCACTGCTTGGGGTATGATATCCCCCTGTGGCGATTTTAGTACGATACCTAATCCTATTCCTTTAACATTAGCCGCACCATCCGTATATAGAATCCATTTTTTAGTGGCTTCTTCTAACATTTTGACTTCTAAGTCTACTTCAGGTTGTAAATTAGTACTAAAATCAGCCACAAAGTCCGCTAAAGCCTGGGATTTTATAGCAGTCCTAGGTTCATAAACTAAATTAAAAGCACTTAATTTCACAGACCACTTAGCCATTCTACCAGACACTTCTGGCTTTCTTAGCACACACTTTATAGGATAATTAGTCTTAACATGTATAGCATGCGTTTCAAAATAATGTCTAAGTTTAGTAGATGTCATAACTAATGCAAGTATAAGTTTTTCGAGATGTGAGTACCTGGTTTCAGCATCAATTAAACTTTTACTTACATAATAGATCGGTTGTTGTTGACCTTCTGCTTCCTTTACTAGAACAGCGCTTACTGCATTTTGTAAAATCCCCCACACGATGGTTTAACCCACGAGTGTAAAATAACAAGTCAAGTATGAACTAGATTGGACTAGTATTACTTTAAATACAAATGCAAGAGTATAAGTAAAGTAATAAAGACTTAAAGCAATATTTAAACAAGTAAATAAATGGTGGAACACAAATATAATTTTCAAGTGTATTTTATTTATTGATGTTAAACAAAATACAAGATTGTTGCGGAACCTAGATATTACAAGTATGTAACTATCTAAACAATCTTTGATTTACAAGTGATCTATACTTGCTAAATAATCTCCTTGGATCGATATACTTAAAGTTGTGAAGTATAACTATTTTGATCGAGAGTATTTTAACAAGTTCACCAAATTGCAAAAAAAGTAATTTGTACGAGGTATGTGACTTTGTATTTATAGGCAAATAAATTCAACAGTGAATTTATTATGTCGTACAAATATGGTTGCATGCATTTAAGGCAACTACTTTAATTCCTTAAATGCATTGCTTAAAGTACAAGGATAAAGTCATGTTGATGTGACTTGTCATCCTTTTAACCAAGCACCTTTACACACGTATTGTACTTTTATCAATAGACAAATGGGTTGTCCGATTAAAAAGCGTGTAAAGGCATAAAGTCAATTCCTCGTAATCAGTGTTCAGACTTGTAAGGTCTAGAACACTGATAAAGGCTCCAGTCGGTAGATCTGGTAAGACTGTCAATGGGCTCCACTGCTAGTCAGTCTTCTTTCTTCATACTTCAGTCTTTGACTTCAGTAGGAATGTCTTCAGTAGAAACGATCTTGACTGCAGTGAAGTCCAGTGAGCTAATCTGGAGGATTCCAGATTTCCTGTACAAGTAAATAGCTCACTGGTCTTCTATTATTTCTGGACAAATCTTCAGTGTCGCTCCAGTATTCAAGTCTGGAGCGAGTCCAGTAAAACTGGACCTAACAAATTCCCCCTATTTGTTCAGAAATAATGCAAGGTTTTTCAAGCTTCTATCTATACAATTGTATGCTTGAAAAACACTTGATTTTGACTAAGTCTAAAAATTTAAGTTACTGGAAAACACCTTATAGATCATCAGTGTTCCAGTTTTCATTTTTTTAGTTCTAACTTAGACTTAATCTGATCACGTACTTGTGAATCAAAAATTGCAACTATATTTACATACATCAACTGATAAACAGTTACAATTTTGATCAAAGAAATTTTAATACAAGTAAATGATGAAGAGTCAGGCCCTTCTCTTTGAAGTCTGTCCTGGAGTATCTTCAGTGGCCTTTCTCTTTGGAGATGGTGAGGACGGTACAAAAACTGGTGGTCACATACCCAGAGCAGCTTCCATCTGTTGTATTCTCTTCCAGACCTTCTCTTTGGAAATGGTGAGGACGGTACAGAAACTGGTTAGCAATAATTAAAGTTACAACCAAACCGTCATGATGAGGTTCCAGGATGTCATCAAAGTCTTCTTCTTCGAAAGGGATGAAATCAGAATCTGAAATTGATGCTTTTTTCACGCTTTTTTCTCCTTTATCTGTGTTGCTTTTCTTAGCAAATCTCTTTGCTGCTGAATATGTTGTCCCACATACTTCTGAACCTCCAGATATTGTATTAATTACTCTTGCATTTGGTGGTGGAGAGTCAGCTTTCTGAGTTGGCTTGGGCTTTGAGAAATCCGTGCCTTCAACATCTTTAGCCTTCTTTCTTCCAAAGAGCTCTGTGAGATATCCTTTAGCTATAAGGGTGGATATCTCCCTTCTTAACATCTTGCAATCTTCAGTCAGATGACCGAAGTCTTCGTGATATGCACACCATTGGCTAGGATCCTTCTTTTTGAAATAAGAATCATTTTTCTTCTGTGGCCACCTTACTTTGTCTCCAAGATCTCTAAGCGCCATTATAATGCTAGGTGTTCCTACTGAAAAGCAGTATGTTGAAAGTGCAGGATATTCAACCCCATCATCATCTTCAACTGCATTTACTTGATTATCAACATGTCTTGTATATGGTTTGCTCCTTGGCTTGAATACTGGAGTTTCCGCTTTCCGATTTGGACGATCATATGCTAAAGCTTCTAACTTTGAAGATGTTAGCTCGTTTTCTTCAAGCCTGATAAATCTTGCAGCCCTTGCTTTTGCTTCGTCCAGATTTTTGCATGGCGTCATTATAAGATCTTCTTGGAATTTAGATCCTAGTTTGAGACCTCTCTGCAAAGCTTGAATAGCGGTCAACATATCTAATTTAGGAATATTAAGAGATTCTTTTGTAAACCTAGTCATAAAGTCTCTAAGTGATTCATTAGGTTTTTGAGTAATTTTATAAAGATCATCAGTCAATTTTTCAAAAGTCCTACTACAAGAAAATTGACTATAAAATAAATTAGTTAAATCAGCAAAAGAGTTAATAGATAAAGGAGGCAAACTCTGCAGCCATTTTAAGGCTGATCCAGAAAGTGTAGATCAAAAGCTTCTACATAAGCAAGCTTCTTTTAGGTTGGAAGGAATGGGCACAGTCTCCATCTTCTCCAAATACAATGCTATATGCTCTTGAGGATCTGTAGTTCCATCGTATGGCTTCATGTTTGGAACTTGAAACTTCTTTGGGATTTATACGTTTGCTATCCTGTCACCATGTCTATTGATAAGATATGATGCAGGGTTGACCTCTGGAATTGGATTGCAAAATCCAGGAACACTAGAGATCATATCTTTAAGCCTCTGAAACTCCCTTGCGATATACTTGTTTGGTCCTTGACCCTGCGATGGATTAGTAAAACCAAATGAACTAGTAAAATTATTAGAATTATGTAAACCTGCACCCATGGTCGCAGATGTCCCAGCAGCCTGAGTGTTTTGTGGAATATTGCTCCCAAAATTCGGTGTTGCAGTTGGGAAGGACGTGCTTTGTGGTGCAGATCCAGGGGCTGCAGATGCTCCTGGAGTCGAAAATAGATTTCTTGGAGTGAATGATGGTCCATTCTCTGAAATCCTGGACTCCAAAATCTTAAATTGAGCCTGATTAAATTCCTGATTCGTTTTGATCGTATCATTGATATTCTGCAAAATAGTAAATAGGTCAGGAATTTCATTGGAATTAATATTTTGAGCAGCATCTCTAGATCCAATATTAAATGGGTCTGGATAGCCCTCCGAATTATAAAAGCTCGATCGTTCCGCTCGGCCAGATCCAGCGTTCAATTGAGATGGATTTCCCGCAGGAACGTCTCCAGCAGCATTGAAGTCATTGGCCTGATCAGCAGGTCCCTTATCTCTGTTTTGATTCGGGATTCGAGTCGTGTTATTCCTGTTCCTTCGATACGAATTATTTCCTGCAGAATGACCAATCATCGAAGAAGAAACAGCAGGAGCAGTTTGTGAAGAGTTAGTTGGTTGAGTCGACATTTTCGGAATTAATTTCGGAAAATTGGTTTTCTTTGATAAAAATTGAAAATTCTTTGATCGATTGAAAGCACCTTTTGCCCCACGGTTTGGCATCTGATGTATCTGCCCAGCCGGCCACTGATGTACCAATGTTAGAAACTGGCAATGCTGATGTACTTCCTCCAGTTTCTGAAAGTGTGAGCAAACAACTGGCTAGACTTGGTAATGAAATTAAAGAAAGAAAGAAAATGAAACAAAGAAACCAAGCTGAAGCCAGAGCACATCTTGCACAGATTAAATTGCTTGATATTAGTGATGCTCATCTTTAAGGAATCACTAAGGAGGAGTATGCCAGAGTAAAGAATGATCTCAGGATAGTTGACATGTTGAAAGAAATGCTTGATGTTGAATTAGACAGATACTATCCTGATGATGAAGCTGAATTTGATGCCAAAAGTTTGAATATATCAGTGGAGAAGGCAAAAGAGAACAGGGCCAGTGGGATTCTAAAAAGAATTGAACATGTAAAAAAGGTTGTGAAAAGGGTATTGAATCTACCAAGGAGGAACCCTCAACCAAGAAGACCACTGACCATAGATGCTGACCTTAGCACATTTGTAGAACCAACTGGCGAGGTATCGAATGATGACATCAAGTCTGTTGTACTGGCTGCTGGAGCTGGGAGTATTAAAATATCCAATGAATCTGAAGCAAGAAGCTATTACTCCCAGATCATGGCAACCAGAAGACATAGTGGGACTATCAATGGTGTTAATGTAACAATTAAGCCAGGCACCAAGTACTTTCACGTTGAAGTTAGTTATACCAGAGGGCCACTGGTTAAAACTGACAATCCTGGTGCAATGCAGTATGGGTTCTCGGAATGGGTGGAAATGGTGAACTTTTTGGATGCTAAGGCACAAAAGAATAGGTTTGAGAAAGCTTGGGTGAACTTATTGAAGGGCAAGATTCAACACAAAGAAAATTTGGAGCTAAAGTTGAATATTGATCCTGAAGACTCTCAGCCTATCTCTTCAGTGACCAAGAGAAGACGAACTGGCGAAGGTCCATCTAATTAAGTTCTCTTTTCAATGTATCTACTTGTAATTTTATTTACATTCTGTAACTTGTATAAATTTCATTTCCTTGTATAAATGAAGTTACCAGTTTGTAACCACAAGGTAGATAATAGATTAGATCTAACAAACTTAAAAGAAAAACCCAAGGCATTTATTGATCTATAAAAATGCCTTGGAAAACTTAGATAGATTTAATCGAACAAGTCTCTCCAGTTCACACTTGTACAGATACAAGAACTGAAAAAGACTTGGCAATATTTCTAGACAAATAGGGGGAATTTGTTAGGACCAGCTTCAGTAAAACTGGCCAGTCTCCAGTTGCACCTGGAGACCAAGAAGATTTGTCCAGAAATATATTGAAGTCCAGTTGCATCATACAGTCAACGCAACTGAAGACTTCCTCCAGTTGAGAACTGACCAGTTGAAGAATCCTTCCAGTTGGAGTCGAAGACAACAAGTGGAAGATAGAGAATGACAATGGCAGCGAAGCCCAGTTGACATTCTAGTCAGTTACAAACTGGAGACCATCAGTGGAAAGCTCTTACAAAGCTTTACACTGATTACGATGAATTGACTTTTGTGCTTTATGTGCTTTTACCCGTATAATAAGATTTATCTTATTATTTAAATACAAAAAGGTACATAAAGCTGGTTGAATAAAGTTGCTTTATACTGCAACTTTACACTGCATTTTAAGGAATTAAATGTTATTCCTTAAATGCTCTCAACCATATTTGTACGGCCAAAGTTAACATCCCAATGTTAACTTTGCCTATAAATACAAGTCATTGCACAACAAGAATAACAAGTGAGATAACACACTTCACACTTTGCATACCTGCAATATTCTTGGTGAACTTGTGCAATCTTCTCTCAATCGTAAAAAGGAACATTTCACAACTTTAAGTATTTCGATTGTTTTGAGAAATTCCAAGTGTAGATCAATTGTAGTTCATAGATTGTTAGGATATTTACATACTTGTATTATCTTGGTTCCGCAACAACCTTGTAATTTATTTAAAGTTAATAAATAAATTACACTTGAAAATTACATATTGTCTCACCAATTTACTTTACAAGTATTTTGTATTATTGCATTATTCTTTACTTATTGTCACTTAAATAAGTAATCTATCTAGAACTTGGTATATACTCCTGTAACTGGTCGTCTCCAGTTCAGTGCTTATATTGCAAAGTAACTCCACCATCGACATAGAGGTGTCTTCAGGTAGTACCATCTATTGAGCTGGGACTTACAGGGGATGAAACACTTAAGAAGAATCGAAGAGATCTTTTAAAACATCAGTATAACGTATTTAATAGGTTAAGAAGTGAAAACTTAGACCAACTAATTACACGGTATTATCACTTGTTAGCAGAATTGCAAGCATTTGATGTTACCTACTCTGAGGAGGAAAAAGTCGAGAAATTTTTTAGCTCTTTGCCGGAAAAGTGGAGTAATTATATTACTACTTTGCAGGAAAAAGCAGATTTCTCATATATGTCCTTGACTCAGATAGTTGCTAAGTTTAGGGGACAAGAAATGAAACTAAAGAGGAGGGAAGCAGGATATAATAATGCTCAGATTCCCGAGCTTTATTACGGTAGACCTACGATTAATGTGGGTCAAGATTCTCCAAGTGGAAGCACAAGTGCATACCTTAGTGAGGATACTGATTTACAGAAAATCTCATTTAATTCTGAGGGAAACATATATCTTGTTTCAAGCCAGAGTGACAGTCTAGGCAACCGTGGATATCCTACATCCAGTGCTAGTTCCACCATGCCTATAAGTGTCAAATGTGCGGAAAGTCACTTATCAGTTCTTGCGTCATTTGTGACATCATATGAACAGTTTATCCAAGGAAAGGTTCAAGACCTAAGTCTTATCGATGAAGACTATGAGCAAATTGATCCTTTGGACTTGGAAGAGATGGATCTGCAATGGCAAATGGCTATGCTAACTCTTCGAGCTAAACGGTTCTTATCAAGAATAGGGCGAAAGATCGTGGCTTCCAAGCTTGGCTTTGATAAGACAAAGGTAAAATGTTTCAACTGCAAGGGCTTTGGACATTTTGCAAGAGAATACCAGAGATCTAGAAATATTGATAAGGCTAGTGTAACTTCTCAAGATTTCTACAATGGTGGAGTAGCACAAAATGCTTCCAACACATGGCAATAAAGAAACTATCTGACTTATCATCATGATTATTCAAAAGGGTTGATGGCTCATCATCAAATGAGAAACAATGATTAGACATTTGTGTCCAATGCCTTTGTGGCAGAGACAAATGATGTTTGGTCAAATGTTAAAGTCTTGATAGTAATGTTGCAGAGTGTGTCAACAAAGTTGAGGCCAAGACATCTAATATCTCAGCGGAAGTAGATGTAGATGGTCTGGTTAGTCTCATGGCAAGGATGAATATTCCTGAGGAGCAACATGACCTATTGAAAAGAGCCATCAGTATATGGTATGTTGATAGTGGTTGCTCAAGACATATGACAGGAGATAAATCATTATTGTCAAACTTTGTTGAAATATTGGGGGCTTATGTAAGCTTTGCAGGTCCCAAAGGTGGCTCAATTACCGGAGTGGGTGATGTCACAAATGGGAAAATAAAGCTTGAAAAGGTGAACTATGTTGAACAGTTGAGTCACAATCTGATGAGTGTGTCTCAAATATGTGACAAAGGGAATCCTGTTCATTTCACCAAAGAGGAAGCACTTATCCTAAAACCAGGATATGTAATTCCTGAAGAGTGGATTCTGTTGAGGGCTCCAAGGAAAAGAGATATATATGCAATGGCATTAGGCATCTCTAATCCTGAGATTGAGACCACATGTCTTTTGTCTCAAGCCTCTGAGTCAGACTCTTTGCTTTGGCATAAAAAAATGGCACATCTTCATTTTCGAAAAATGAATTTCATCACCAAAAATGGGTTGGCGGAAGGTGTTCCATTAAAGAGATACGGAAGTGAAGATAAATGTGTTTCATGCAAAAAGGGCAAACAACACAAGATTAGTCACAAGTCGAAGTCTCTAAATTCTATTGCCGCTCCTTTTGAACTTCTTCACATGGATTTATTTGGTCCAGTGAATGTGAGAAGTATCGGAGGAATGTATTACTGTTTAGTTGTCACAGATGACTTTTCAAGATTTTCTTGGGTGTTCTTCCTTACTTAAAAGGATGAGACATATCAAATACTAGTGCATTTCTTTGCAAAAGTGGAAAATGTCTATAACACAAGAATTAAGAAAATTCGCAGTGATAATGGAACAGAGTTTAAGAATAAGATGATGGAGTTTTATTGTCTTAGCAAGGGCACTGAGCAGCAATTTAGTGCTCCGTATCAACCTCAGCAAAATGGAGTTGCAGAGCGAAAGAATAGAACACTAATAGAGGCTGCACGAACAATGTTGGCTGATTCTAAGCTTCCTACCTTATTCTGGGGTGAAGCTATAAATACTGCATGCTTTGTACTCAACAGGGTTCTCACGGTTAAGCGGTTTAACAAAACGTGTTATGAGCTGCTACATGGTAGAAAACCAAATTTGAGTCACTTGCAACCATTTGGTGTACCATGTACATTCCCAAAGGTGGCTCAATTACCGGAGTGGGTGATGTCACAAATGGGAAAATAAAGCTTGAAAAGGTGAACTATGTTGAACAGTTGAGTCACAATCTGATGAGTGTGTCTCAAATATGTGACAAAGGGAATCCTGTTCATTTCACCAAAGAGGAAGCACTTATCCTAAAACCAGGATATGTAATTCCTGAAGAGTGGATTCTGTTGAGGGCTCCAAGGAAAAGAGATATATATGCAATGGCATTAGGCATCTCTAATCCTGAGATTGAGACCACATGTCTTTTGTCTCAAGCCTCTGAGTCAGACTCTTTGCTTTGGCATAAAAAAATGGCACATCTTCATTTTCGAAAAATGAATTTCATCACCAAAAATGGGTTGGCGGAAGGTGTTCCATTAAAGAGATACGGAAGTGAAGATAAATGTGTTTCATGCAAAAAGGGCAAACAACACAAGATTAGTCACAAGTCGAAGTCTCTAAATTCTATTGCCGCTCCTTTTGAACTTCTTCACATGGATTTATTTGGTCCAGTGAATGTGAGAAGTATCGGAGGAATGTATTACTGTTTAGTTGTCACAGATGACTTTTCAAGATTTTCTTGGGTGTTCTTCCTTACTTAAAAGGATGAGACATATCAAATACTAGTGCATTTCTTTGCAAAAGTGGAAAATGTCTATAACACAAGAATTAAGAAAATTCGCAGTGATAATGGAACAGAGTTTAAGAATAAGATGATGGAGTTTTATTGTCTTAGCAAGGGCACTGAGCAGCAATTTAGTGCTCCGTATCAACCTCAGCAAAATGGAGTTGCAGAGCGAAAGAATAGAACACTAATAGAGGCTGCACGAACAATGTTGGCTGATTCTAAGCTTCCTACCTTATTCTGGGGTGAAGCTATAAATACTGCATGCTTTGTACTCAACAGGGTTCTCACGGTTAAGCGGTTTAACAAAACGTGTTATGAGCTGCTACATGGTAGAAAACCAAATTTGAGTCACTTGAAACCATTTGGTGTACCATGTACATTCCTAAAGGTTCAGCCAAACTTAGCAAAGTTTGATGAAAAAGTGTATAAAGGATACTTTCTTGGATATGTTCCAGGAACACCAAATCGTTGTGTTTATAACAAAGTAACTAGTAAAGTTGACATCGCATACAATGTTGAGATTAACAGTTGCTCACCCGGAATTCATTCAGGTCCTGAGAAAATGTTCAATTATGAAGACATTTTCAGTTCCTTTGATCCTTCTATGATAGAACTACATAATTTAGATGATATTGTAGTTATCCGCGATGATGATGTTTTTGCTTCACCGTCATACGGAGGACCTATATCTAATGTAGTTTCTGAGGACAGACGAAGACAACAGGACTTTGAACAAGAAGTTATCTCAAGAAGATCTGATGAACCAGTGGGTCGAGATGCTTCAGTTGAGAATACTTCTAGACACAATGTAACAGAGGAGCATCCCTCAGTTCAAACTGAGGAAGAGATTTCCACCAATTTGGGAGGAAATCTTGATGTTGATCGTGTTACACAAAAACACATTACGAAGGCTCATCCCGTAGAAAATATCTTAGGAGATCCTAGCGTTGGTGTTAGAACTAGGAGCAGTCTCCAGGAAAGCACAAGTTCTTCTAAAATATCCTCTCCATTTGCGTATTATCATTTGCGTGTTCTTGCTCAACACTCTCGATTCAGTTGAACTTGATCATTCGTGTTTAAAGACACAAGAAACATGATTATTAACACTTAACGAACAAAGGTATATGATTAACAACATCTTCAGATCCAGATTTCATGTTAAATGTTCAAATATTTAGGGTTTTATTTTCGGTCAATAAATCTCTAAATGGAACTATAAACATGTTATGGATAAAGAAACGGAACCTAAGCTATGTTAAATCGGGACAATACGAATCTATTCGTACTAGATTTAGGAGTTTTAAGGTTCAAATACAACTGGCTAAGATTTGTGGTCGTATTTCTGGTTTTGTGTGTTCATCTGGGCTTTGCGCATTCTTATGAACTTAGAAATAAAAACCGTTAGTCTTCCAGTTTGCGTGTTGTGATGACATCATCATAAGGAACACGCATATGACCAGTTTGCGTGTTCTTATGTCAAATACACAAATGTGCGTGTTGTGACATATGCGTGTTTCATGACTTTAAAATTTTTAAATTGACAAATTTTTATAAGTAAAATATGAAACATAGCACGCATTGACTAGTAAAACCTGACACCATATGTGTGTATTGTCACCGTATGTGTGTGTATAAGGAGTTCGTCGATTCTAGGACTTAGAAAATTTTCAAAACGGGAAAATTTTTAATAAGTCAAATTAGAAAGGACAATTGTCTTATAAATTGGACTTTAAAATTTATGAAAAACAAATGGTTTTGAGTAAATTTAGTAAAGTTCAATGTGTCGTTTATTAAAGCTAAAAATGTTTTAGTAGATTATGAAACAAATGGTTTCAATATCTTTGAAAACATTAAGAGTTTTAATTTCGACTTGTTGAATCGATAAAATTGGCGATGCTTTAGTAGAATATGAAACAAATGGTTTCTGTTTCTTTGAAAACATCAGAATTTTGTCATTCAACTTATTTGTCAATGGTTAAAGCTCTTAACATTTTAAAGTTTATAAATCACAGGATTTCAGGAGCTTAACAAAATGTCTGGAGCTTCCAGAGACAAAGATGATAGTCAATCTCAGCAGTCCAAAAGAAGGAGAAGGGCTGAAGAAGATAGACCATCAGTGATTTCTTCTCAACCAAGTAGCTCAAGACCAAATGAAGACATTGTGTCTGCCTTAGAAAAGGAATTGGAAGATATGAGAGTCTTGGTTGCATGCTTGACATAAAGATTCTCCAAGCAAGAAGAGTCACACAATCAAATTCTTGCAGAGTTGAAGGCAGAAGGGATTCAACTTCAGACAAAACATGAAGCTCTACAAAAGATTCAGTTCAGAGACAACCGAGCATCTGAAAAGAGTTGTCAGGAAACTGAATAAGCACAAGGAGGCTATAGAGAGTCAAACTGAAGGTCTATCAAGTTTTGATAATCTTGGATCTCAGGGGGAGATAAATGCTACGCACAGTAAAGATCTGGGCAGACAAGAAGAAGAGATCTCAAGATCATCAAAGGGTATTCGGATTGGCACTCTGATTGCCACATCTCAAGGGGGGCAATGCCTGCATGATGCTGCTAGCACTTCTCAGGCTCCCACAGCTGAAGATAAAGGGAAACGTATCCCTGAAGATACTTATCTGTATGTCGGTTTCCAGACTCATGCCTATGAATCTGAGAGTGATGATGAGCTCATTGACATTGATGCTATCACAAACTTGGATGATGTGGCTGAAGAAGATTCGGAAGGCTCAGAGGAGGGAGAATGGATACCTCACTCAGACTGGAAAGGTGTGATGGTATCACCTGAGCATAGGTTTGAATATGAAGATGCACTGATTGCAAACCCGAATCTCTTCAAGTCTGAAGGTCAGAGGGAACGCAAGATTAAATCCTTTTATGAGATTCTGGCTCAGGATTTGACCTTCTCAGTCTACTATAAGAAAGGTACAGGAAGAGATGCTAAACTTGTAGTTAGCATTCTCACGGATGAACAGGGTAGAGAGATTAATGATGCTTTTGCTTCTGATGATGAAGATGAGTATTATCATGTCATACCAAATGTTTACCGTGGAGATCCAAATCATCCATATTGCCAATTGGATGTTCCTCTTCCACATAGGTATTTCGAATATGTCAAAGATCCTCGTGCATCAGGTCTAAAAGAACTCATCCTCAGTTGGACATATGACGAGGAAAAGAGGCTTTATATGATGAAGAGACTTGATGGATGTCAGTACCTTGAGCCTAACTTTGAAGCTTTTAATTCAATGCCAAAGGCAGACTTCTATGGTCTTGCAGGACTTAGGCTTATAGGTAATTACAAGCGTGCGAAGTTGTTTGAGAGCTGGATCAAGAATGACAATCATCTCAAGCAGAGTGGAGAGTCAGGTCCGAGAAAGTTCAAGTTCAAACCAACTCCGAGAAAGAAGCGTGTCACTCAAGGACCAAATGGTGAAGAGATCGTTGTTAGATTCATTAACAAGATCAAGAATGTTCGCAGGGTTCCTCTGAAGAAATGGCCGCAAAACATGCTTGGTGACATGGATTATTGGAAAGTAGATGACTTTAGTGCAGCCGCTGTTGTTATGTCAACAAAAGCAACTGGGCACAAAGAGTTGCTTCGAATCTACGATCCACTTCAACTTATCAATCTTTCGAGAAAAGACTTGAAGATATTGTATAGGCATCAGCTGACGAGTTCACAACTCCTTATAGGCATAAAGGGTGTCTATGAAAGGATGGTGAAGTTTTGTCTTGCTGAGTATCTCCATGCTGACAGTCGAAGATTTTTTGATGAAATACCTAGACGGGTACGAGCAAGGGATCCAGCTGGAAGTGAACAAAATGTGGTTCCTCCAGTTGTTGATCCAAATGCAGAAGCAGGGGTTCCAGCAGGAGTAGAACAAAATATGGTTCCTCCAACTGTTGAACCAAATGCAGAAGTAGGGGTTCCAGCAAGGGAAGATCAAAGTGTTGATCCTCCTACAGCCGTTGAGCCAAGCACTTCAGTACCAGTACCTTAGACTGACGTTCCTGATGACAGAGTTTTTTGGCCAGCACTTAGGACGACAAAAAGAAGACTTGAAGACCACATCTAGATGCTAATGTCAAGGGGGAGACTGTTGGTGCATATCCCTTGGTGACAAGATCATTCTAGATGTGTCATGTATTTTATATATTTCAAGTCTTGTAATTTATCTTGTAATTACCGTTTGTCGATAATATTACCTTGGCATATATTGTTGATCATGTTGGGATCCTTTTATGTTTATATGTTTGTTTATTATTTATGTTTTGCAGGTTCTTGACATGAATGTAAACATTACATGTAATGAGTTATTAAGATAATATTTTTTCTGCGTTTTACAGCAGTAGAAATATTATCTTAATATACTTCCAATGGAGGATTAAGTTAATGATTGTTTCTGCGTATTTACAGCAGTAGAAACATTGTCTGAGCTAATGTTGTTTCTGCGTATTTACAGCAGTAGAAACATTGGCTGAGTTAATGTGTTTCTGCGCATTTACAGCAGTAGAAACATTGTCTGAGCTAATGATTGTTTCTGCGTATTTATAGCAGTAGAAACATTAGCTGAGTTAATGTTGTTTCTGTGTCTTGACAGCAGTAGAAACATTAACTCAAATATTCCTAAGTGTTATTTGAGGGTTCTTGGGAACGAGCAAATAGTTGCTTGTGGAAAGAACACTCAAATGGTCATTTGAGGGTTCTTGGGAACGAGCAAATAGTTGCTTGTGGAAAGAACACTCAAGTGGTTTGAGAGTTCTCGGGAACAAGCAAATAGTTGCTTGTGGAGAGAACACTCAAACAGTTTGAGAGATTCTGTGGAAACAAGCAAAAGCATGCTTGTACACAAGAACTCTCAAACAAGGCCAAAACCCTAATGGGCTTGACATGAGAACACTCAAATCCAATAGGATTTGAGAGTTTTTGTCACTTGCCTATAAATAGAGGGTGTGTGCATGCGCGTTCCAATAAGAGTGTAGAGAGAGAAACGAGCAAATCCTAGAGAGAAACTATAAGAACACGCATATAGTTGTCTTGTGGGTAGTACTCGATCTCACGCACGAACCGCAAACACACACCCGGTTTGGACTGCTTGTAGACTGCAGATTATCACGTTGGTTGATAAAGTGCGTCCGGATAGCCGTTTCACTATCGTAACCAAATACGAGTGTTTATGTTCACGCAAAGATATATATATAGTGATCATATATATATATATATATAAAATATATATATATATATGATATATATATATATATATCACTATATATATATATATATCTTTTCGTGAATATAAACACCGTATTTGGTTACTATAGTGAATATTCACTATAGTAACCAAATACGAGTGTTTATGTTATATATATATATATATATATATATATCATAAAAGCTAGATATAAAAACCGTGGGTTATCTCGAGGAATTTCCGCACCTCGACATATCCTTAAGTCAATCTCGGTTCGGTAAGACCCGGGGGACTTACAGAATCAACATTACAGTATATATCATTAGGAAGAGCTTGATAAAGGAAGATCTAGCAAGTTTGTCAGCATGAGAACGATTCTTTTGAGCAGTATTCCAACTCTCTTTTGGAAGAATCTCGTCAGTCACAGGGTTTTTATGAACTGCATGACCTTTCTTGTAAGATTCTCTGATATCATCACCCTGTGCGTGTTTATCAATCCAATCCAAGAATCTCTTTTTCCATGGGGGATATGAACCATGATACAAAACAGGAGGTCTTGAGTCAGAACCAAGAGCTAAAGAATCCCGTGTAGTCATCTTGAGAAATGAAGAAGAAATACCGGTTTTTGAATAAGAAGAAATACCGGTTTTTGAATTTCAAGAACAAATACCGGTTATCGAAACTAATGATGAAATCGGTTTTCAAAATGAAGAACTAATATCGGGTTTCAGTTTGAAAGAGAAATGCCGGTTTTCAAGTTTCGAGAACAAAAACCGGTTTTCGAGAAAAAAAAATTGACAGAGTTTCCTTTTGTAAAATGAAGAATATAAGAACTAATACCGGTTTTGGGGTAAACCAGGTATTTTGATATCACCAATACACAACCACACAGCCATTACCAACAATTTATGAATATTAAAGGAAATATCGGTTTTTGATAAATCCTTTGAAATACCGGTTTTCGAGAAGAAAAATGGGCAAAGTTTTGTTTCGTAAAATGATGAATACAAGAACAAATACCGGTTTTGGTGTAAACCAGGTATTATAATATAATATTACGAAATTCAACCACACACAACAATCCACAAATTCGAGGAAAACCGGTAAGAAAACCAGTAATGGAACCGAGGAAAGCCGGTAAGAAAACCGGTAAATACTAAGGGGGCGTTTGGTTCGCAGAATGTTTTTGAAGGAATTGGAATCTGTCAAAGAAATTGAAATTTGAAGGAATTAGAATTTAAAACTTTTAATATTTTTCTTGTGTTTGATTTTTGGAATTTGATGGAATTTAGTTAAAGAAATTCAAACATAAACCATGTAAAATAACAAAACTAACCTTTGTGATGTTCTTATTATATACTTTTTATAATCACATATATCATTACGTGTCTTTAATTCTTCATAATAATAATAATAAAATAATAATAATAATAATAAAATAAAAATAATAATTATAATAATAAACAAATACCATATGTTAATCAATGTTGTACACATCTTTTCACAACAACTCACCATCTCCATCTTGAATCATGATCGACGGCACTTTTATTCTATCATTCAACTTTATCTATCCTTTACCCCTTATTCATTTTTCATCCAACATTAATAATAATAATATAATAATAATAATAATAATAATAATAATAATAATAATAATATATAATAATAATAATAATAATAATATACACATAGATCTCTTGTCTTTTTTAATCCAGAGCCGGCAGCAACAGGAAATATATGGTGGCAGATGGTGATGACTGTTAAAATCCGGCAGCCGTCAATAGTGAAACATTGATGGTGGTGGATGATGATGGTTGTTTAAAGGAGGCAGCATGCTTCAACGGTACAGGGAAGATTTTTCTGTTTTAGATGAAAGGGTATTTAAGTAAAAGATATGAATTCCATGGAATTTTAAACATTCCATCAAGTTAGTGATGGAATCATAGATTCTTTACTTTAAGGAATTTAAAAGAAAGTTTTGAATTCCAATTTCATTATTTTTCCAACCAAACATCTTTATGAATGGAATTCAACATTCCAATTCCAAGGAATTCCTAAAAATTCCATGAACCAAACACCCCCTAAGAATGAAAGCCGGTATTACAACTACGAAATGAAGAACGATGAAAGCCGGTACGAAAACCGGTATTCTGACCAGAAACTTAAAAAATGATTTTTAGCTTCGTTGTTTGGAATTAATTTTTGAAACTTTTCATGGATGATTATGGGAAGGTAATAGCTGATTAATAATAAAAAATAGGTAACTTTAACATGTTTAAAGGGTAAAGTAGGAGAATTTCGGTAAAAGGTATGAAATCGAAATCTAGCAAAGAAGAAACAAAATCAAGCCATGGAATAGATTTGAATCTTTCACCAAGGTGATTTTGCTCTGATACCAATTGATAACACAAGCTAGAATAAGAAATCATGATATGTTTGTGAGAGAGTTGAGAGAATAATGGTAAATGGAAAATAAATGATTATATTATGGGAAAGGCTAACCATGCAAAGTTAGAGATGGAGGGATATTTATATACATAGTTAATTGCACTTAGCACCCCTCCATACTTGATCAAAAAGGCTTTAAGTTACACAAAAGTACAAAACTAGCACTAATTCTTTACAATTCTAACACTTCCTAGCTAGAGAGAAATTCAACCAATCAACCAAAACCAAATATCAAAACTAATAGCTAAGATATAAGGAAGGGAAAAAAAACATATGGAATCAAAACATCTACTAAAAATTCGTTCTATGTTGTCTATCGGTCCATTCCAAGCTTTCTTGAGTGAAGCCAAAACTGAGATGATTTAGCCAAAAACTTCGCCTTTTGAATTGGAGTTAACACTTCCAATACTTGTCCAGCGGTATACTGCCTTAGATAATCAGCATCTCTCATTACACCCAACATCGCGGTTTGCAATTCTTGAACCGCATTTTTCACATCGTGAACCGCGGTTTCCCGTTCCCCATCAATTAAAAAAACCGTCTCCCTTTTAATTAAAGTGCAAAACGGGGGTGCAGCGACACTTTCCTGCACCCCCGCTAGCACTTCATTTATATCTCTCTCCATTCGACTTGACTCGTCTCTCACAAGAGAAATCCTTTCAATTTGTTCTTGGTTTAGCTCTGTCCCAATTGACTCATTTACTAATTGGAATGTTAAAGATGGTTTAAACCCTGTTGCCCATAAAAGTGATTTTTCAAAAGAGCTACACCAAGGTGGTGAAAACATGACAAAAACATCAGACTCAGCTGCTTTGCTTTTTTCACTATAGTATTCTTGGTAGTGAGATATAACTTGATCCAGTAATTCATTCAATGACTCTTCAGAATAAGTAGCATTATTTTGATGTGCTAATAGTCTTTCAAGGTATCTTTTTTGCTCAACTTCCCAACTCTCAAGATACTCGCCAAATGATGCCATTTTTGTAATTTTTTCTTTTTAAATTCATTGGATTAATTCCAAGAAGTAGTGAGACTCTTATATATAGTTTCATTTTGGAAGTGAGTGGGTATTAATGACTGTATTCTTAGCTACTAAGAATTGGTTTTTGCTTGCTTTTGTGGTGAAATATGATACATATGTGTTTGGCGGTTGTGGGAGTATTTTTTTTCTTTTTAGGGAAGATTCAGGGAAGTAAATAAAAGTAATGTCGGCTTGAATTGAAGATGCCTAGCAACACGCAAGGAAGATGACAATATTCAAATTGGGAATTTATTAAAGTCCACGCCTTTTAACTTATATTGTGTGCGATGTTTATTTATTATATTAATACCCGTACGATGTACGGTAGCTATATAGATTGTATCATAAGAAATTCGAATATGCCTCATACATGATTCGTGAGTATGAAATAAATTGTGGTTAAAGTAAACCGATGATCGAAGCTAAGTTATAATAAACAGTAATGATAAATATAATATATGTTTAGTTAAAGTTTTGGATTTACCTTAAATTTTTACAATCACATCAAAATCGGAACTTGTAAGCATAGTGGATGACGGCAAATAGCCTTGTGATTTCGGATCGTAAACTCAAATTTTAAAGTCTTCATGTTAATAACTTATTATAAGTAATATAAGTAATAGGAGTTGAAGAATTGAGAAAGAAAAAGAGACAACTTTATTAATGAGAAAACGATCAACCAATTACGGTTATAATGTGTATTGTATCTATAAGCCAAAAGTTAAAGTTTAATTCTAAGTCTAATAAAGAAATTGTATCTATATACAATTAAAAAGCTAATTTAATAAAATATATAATTAAAAGGACACGTGTCGATCAAAGATTACGCAACGTGTCGTTTCAAGAACATCTCAATCCTGTTTTAGTTTATTGGTAGATATGGCTGCAGTTAAGGTGCATTAAAAATTATACACTTACCATAAAATTTATGGGTGGACTTTTGATATGGAAGGTAAATTTTTTATGCATTTAGTATTTTCCATATATATATATATATATATTGAAAAGTATGAACTACCTACGAATGTCGAGAGATGTAATATGTATTTTGTTAATCAGGTCTACTTTAAAGAGTCGCAGAATACTAAGAATCGAACTTGGCACCTTTCATGAGAAAATATGACTCCTTACCATTAGATCATTTGGTAATGGTGGCAATACAAGTGTGATTCAATATATATGATACTCCGTGTTTTAAAAGGAACCTTAGTGATAAGATATAGTCCAAACTATAGGTTAAAGTGTAAATTATATGGGAAGTGATATTCGTACTACAACAATTGATATATTTACCACACATGTGTTTTATTGACTTGTACAGTATGTTATAAAAGTTGTACAGTATGGTAAACAGATCACTATTTGTGGTACTAATATCACAAAGGTTGATGTTGCAATTCAAGTGTGGTTCAATATGTATGTTTTCATCTTGGGTTTGTAGAATGAAAATCTATGTAAAATAGTGTATTGTTGATACATAGATATAAGTATACAAGAATGTAAAAAGAAATCTTAATGGACTCTAAGTCTGTAGTGAGTCATCTATACAAGTAGGATGTACAATATAATCTAGCTAAATATTTCTACTTAATAAGTCTACCCAATCTAAAAATTAAAAATCCTTCATTTTAAGTGGAATATAAAAAGTTTTGTCAAGTCATTTTGATTAAATATAACTAATAATCATTTATTTGGAATTTTTAAGAGTTCTAACATGTACGTTGCTAAATGTTAGAAGTTATTATGATTATGACTTTTTTAAGTTATTTTTCCTTGAATTAGTTTATACGAGTAAAAAATTAGGTTGGCTATTGAAAGAATCAAAAACATAATCCTTTCATCTTACTTATTGATTTATTCATCGTCGTATTCATGTTCTTGAAGATGAGTTTTTGATTAAAATTAGTTCAGTATAAATGGATGAAAGAAGGAAGGGGATTCCCTCAAGTTAGGACACTAACTTGAGTCAAGTTAGAAAAAATTTTGATTGAATTAAAATCAAAGGCCAAGATTAAATAATCATCTTTGAATCTTGACCCTTGATTATAATCCAAAGGTCATGATTATTCTAACTTGACCCCTCAAGTTGTTTTTAACTTGAGGGAATCTCCATCCGTGAAAGAAACAAAAGAATTTTTAAACAGTTCTATTTCCAATGGACATATAACAGTTGAACGGTCTCTCCACTCGGCAATATACACGACAATCACATACCAAGCCAATCCAAACCAAGCCCATGCCGTTAGGGTAGGGCCAGGGCTCCCTAGCGTCATGGGTTGACACTGCCACCACCCTTATTCATTCGACAACTAAGATATCATTTTAAACCCAAATCACAAAAAACTCAATATAATAAAGAGTAAACGGCCTAAATCGTCCTTATGGTTTACCCTAATAATCAAGTTTTGTCCTTAACTATCTGAAATGACACTGGCAGTCCTTTTGAGGAGGATAAGGATCACATCCAGTCCTTCACGCAAACGGACGTTTACTTCAATCCGTTAGCTCTCGCACGTGGATAACTCGTGTTTATATATGCACACTTTATATGTATGTATGGATTTTAGTGTTTACAAAAATATATATGTATTTGTTAGAAAAAATGTATGGAGTTTGATAATGAATTGATGAAAGATCTGGATAAAAGATCTGTGGTGCTAGATGATGATGTTGGTTGTTTGGGGTTAGTGGGAAAAGACAGAAATATCCTCATGTGCACAGCACATGAGGGAGTACGTATGGATTTTAGTGTTTACAAAAATATATATGTATTTGTTAGAACAAATGTATGGAGTTTAATAATGAATTGATGAAAGATCTGGATAAAAGATCTGTGGTGCTAGATGATGATGTTGGTTGTTTGGGGTTAGTGGGAAAAGACAGAAATATCCTCATGTGCATAGCACATGAGGGAGTTAACGAATTAGAGAAAATGTCTGTTTGCATTAAATGACTGAATGTGATCCTTATTCTTCTTAAAAGGACTGTCAGTGTCATTTCAGATAGTTAAGGATCAAACTTAATTATTAGGGTAAACCACAAGGACGATTTAGGCCGTTTACTCTATAATAAATAAAAAACAGAGCAACAACTATCATATCATATCATCATGTCAAACAACAAAAATGTTACATTAATCTTTTTCGATGCATGTCAAACCAAATCTATATTTATATTTCATCTCTGTAACATACACTATCGATAATCATCGTATCAGACGACAAAAACTTATAATGTAAAATATATCGCCCACTAGCTTTGCCAAAAGTTAATTGTGTTTATATCACATGTGGATATATATTCACATACAAAAAATAATAAACCAAACCAAACCTATCCACCACCCATTGCGAACCCGACCCGTCTAACCCTAATACGAAACTCCCCAATCGCAGCAAAAAACTTAACCTTTTGGGTCACCTCCAAAACCGACATCACCTCCCCCACCGCCTTACCCCGCAACCCATCCGCCGCCACCAAAACCACCCGCATCGCCTTTTTAACTTCCTCCATGGCATCATCCAACTCACCGACTTCTCCATCCACCAATCTCTCAGCCCGATTCACCAACCCATATAATGGCGCAGCCACCAAACTCTCTTGGACCATCGCCATAGCCTCGCCTATCTCCAACTCCTTTCTCGCGGTTTCGGCCCGAACCCTTTCGACCTTTTGGGCCTGGTCTGTTGTTAAGTTTAACTCATTAAGACACCTAAAAACAAGTGAAGGTGGATACTCTGTGACCCAAAACAGAGCTTGCTCAAATGGAGTGAACCATGGTGTAGAACATACTAAAAATATGTCTTCTTCAATTGCAAGTGATTTTTGGTCAAAATATTGTTGGTAATGAGTAGATACTTGTTGGATTAATTTGTGAAGTTGTTCGTCGTTTTCGACATTAATGTTGGATTGTCGGATGATGGTTGTTAGTTGTTGTTGAAGGATGCTATGGCTGTCGAACCAACCATCGTAAAATGCCGTGAATGTTTCAAGAGTAGTGTTGTTGGTTGTCATTGACGATAATGGTGTGATATTGATTAATTTGTCTGGTTATTTATTTGAAAATTGATAAAAGAATGGGCAGGATTTATGTGTCAGCATTTTTTAGGTATGTTTAATTGTTTATATATTTTATTTTGTATACTTTATTTATTTATTTTTTTGATAAGATAAGATATTAGGATTTTTTTTGGACTATTTTTGTCTTGCGATTTACTTTAGCTTAGGTAGTCGATCAAATTAACTAATAATAGTATAGGGAAACTACCGGTTAAAAGAATTATAACCTAAGTCCATAACTCAAATGGAATGAAAATTGTGAGTTACTTGGATTCAAGTTATTCAGATAGGGTTTGGATTGGGTCGGGTATTTAGATTTCAATTCAAACAAAATTGACTTTTCTTGTAAAATCATTATCAAATTTTGGAGAGAATTATATAGTATCTGTGGCAACTTATTTTCACATATAGTTTATGTATTTGCCCAGATTTGAGTTTTAAGAGCTATGGTTGGATTTTAAGGTTAAAGGGACTTAGGCCTCCCCATATAACTAGGGGTGTTGATGGGTCGGGTTAATTGGGTTTCGGGTTATTTGGTTTGGGTTATTCGGGTTTTGAAGAATTATAAATTAACCCGTAACCCAAACCAAATAAGATTTGGGTTATTCGGGTTTGGGTTGTTCGGGTTTTTTGGATCGGGTTTTGGGTAACCAAATAAAATGTGATTGAATTTACGTGCATTAGTTACGCAACATTACAACAATATAATTTCAATTTCAAAAACTTGAATAATAGTGATACTTATATATAAGTTCTTTATATCCAAAAGTGTTGATTATGCGTTTTTTGAATTCTTGCATGAAAAGATGATTGTATTATTATAATAAAAGTCATAAACAAAACAAATAAATTACAAACTATATAAAAATATAAAAACTACCGATATTAAATAAACAAATTTTGACAATATAACTCTTCTTATATTCATATTTTTATCATATTTTATTAGTGTATTTTTAAACATCCATTATTATTTAACTTTGTACGTTTCTGATTTTGTTTATAAATAAAAATTTTGATATTCAAATAATATATACTTTAAATGTGTTATATTAGTGTATACATATATAAACACATCTTAATTGGGTTATTCGGGTTGACCTAAATTATAAAATTTTCATTCGCAACCCAAACCGAATAAGCTTTGGGTTATTCGGGTTAACCCAAATGACGACCCACAAACCAAACAACCCAACCCGTTTCACCCAAACCCATTCGGGTTGGGTCGGGTTTTTTGGGTTTGGTTATTTTCAACACCCCTACATATAACCCCCAAAGCATAACCTCCTAAGGTGATATCTTTCCGTCATGTGATGTCTAGTTATTCAAAGGGCTTTTTCTTCGGAGTGAGGTCTCCCCGTAACCCTCCAAAAGTGTAATTTTTTTTTACTTTATTAATTAAATAATAATAAAACACATAATAATACTACTTTTACATAAGTTCGTTACCTTAAAACTTAAAAACTACTAATATTACATAAAAACTACATAAGACTACTTATCTCTACTACTTAATATAAAAAAAACACCCATGCTGAAATGATACATGTTGTCATGATGGATTTTTTATAGACTACCCTTCATACCAAGTACCATTATACCTTTTCAACAAATTAAGGTCGCATTACTTGAATTCTTCAACGCACACACTAAATCACTATCACTAACTCTTTATAACGACAACTTTATAACAATCAGGCTGCAATACGCGGGTTCTATGTTAGTTAATACTAATAGTAATACTACTAAAACTAAAGGCCATATTTTACGTGGATGTTTGCTTTCATTACCTCTATAGCTGCTCTATCCGCTTCTGTGAGGCGGTCGATTGCCAACATTTGCATATCTTTATTATATGTTTTTTCATCTTTCATTTTAGATTGCTTTTGTTCCATCTCCATCCGTTGCTTGCCGAATTCCACTTGTTGCTTGCCAATATCCATCAACTCCTCCAACCTCTTCCCCAACATCTCAAAGTCTTCCGAAGACGTGGCCTTACCTGATGAACCCGAAGAACCCCCATGTGCGGCCCTTTTGGTCGTGTCTCTATCGGCCGGGCGGTAATACCAAGTCTCCTTAGTCTCCCCTTCTCCCTCTGTCGTGTTGAGGTCGAAGTTAACTCTCGCATCCGACCCTTGACTCTATGGACCCCCCGAACCCGATGTTTTTTTGACCTCTTTGTGGTCTGTTAGCCACGAGTGGACTTAGGATCCCAATCACGAATTAAATGGAACTTCGAGCTATGCCTTACGTACTCTCGCTCCCGTATATAAGTAAATGTCGGATTTGTTGCATTATACTCGATCAAAGCGCGGGATTAGAGTTCCGCGTCATTTGTGACGCTTTGATGGCGATGGCTCAAATGAGGAACACTTTGAATAGCCGCTCGCATTTTCCAAAACTTTCCATTGATCGAATCTTGTTCCTGATATGGCGGTTTGTCCATGATGATGTGAAAAGTTGTGTTAATCCTTTTCCAATATGTTTTTTAGAAAAACCCAAAAAAAAAAAAAAAAAATGACAGAAAAATATATTTTATATTTACACAAAAAAGGAACCACAATATATATATACACCTTTTTCCGGGTCTTCAGTAACCTCTAGCCAAGCCTAGGCTAACGCCATTGTTCCTCACTTGACCAAGGTTGTTGATTCGACTTTTCGCATGGCGACTCGGGAGCTTTCTTTTTATGCGTCCGTTTTTTTTTCGTTGCGATGATGGACCGACATCAACGCTTTCAGGTTCCGTTTGTTGAGGTTGTGTTTCGTGTACCACCTCGACATCCAGTGAATGAGGTGTTGGAGATGGTGTGGGAATTATCCCTTAGTGTTGGGTCGAAAATCGAAAGTATAATTTGTTTATAAATAGTTGAAGTCCAGTATTTGTACAGGATTATGAAACATCTCAGTTTCAGAATGTTCATTGAGCTTCACTTCAGTCAAGATCAAGCCAACTGAAACATTCATCTGAAATCAAAAGACTGAAAATTGAAGAAAGAGAACCATCTCAGTAGCGGAGCTCAAAAGAGGTAACTACACTGATCGAAGACTAAAGTCATTTCAGTGTAAAGTACTTAGAATACTTTACACTGATTACGAGGAAGCCTTTTTAACTTTACCAACATTTACCCGGATAATACCATATTGTCTAGAAAAGTACAAGGTTGTGTAAAGGTATTGGGAATAAAGGTGAAACGTCACGTCAGAAGTGACTTTCAAGTACATACTTTATTTACGCATGTTAAGGAATTAAATTCATTCTTTAAGTGCTCTCAACTAGATTTGTACGACCTTGTCCACATCAACATGGACTTTGCCTATAAATAGAAGGCATTTCTCAAGTTGCAAAGTGCTCAAAACTTTGGCATTGCAACTTGTGAAACTTACTTTAAGATATTTTTTCGAGTTTGAACACTTCACAACTAAGTGTTTGTATATGTTTGAGTATTTCCAAGTATTTAGATCACTTTTATTTCAGGGTTGTTAAGATATTACACTTAGGCGTTTATCTTGGTTCCACAAGAACCTTTGTATTTTATTGAACATAACATTTGAAAAGTATACATTGTGTTCCTTTCCCATTTACTTGTTATACATAGTATTATGTAGTTTTAGTCATTTCGTTTCTTGCATTTACATGAAGTTTATTTACTTAACTAAAATCTGGATAGTCTCACTGAACTAGTTCAGTCATCAGATCAGTGAAGCTTGTCAGTCATTGTTATTGACATAGAAGTATATTCGAGTATCCATACAGTTGGGACTTACAATTAGGTATCTAAACAAATAAGAAATAAGAATGTGTAAGAAAAAAAATAAACTATACCAAACATTTGGCTCGGTATGTGAGCCCATGGCATGAATCCCATAGGCGGAGCGGTCACTTGCATGTTACATGTTACTGACATAACTAATAAGTTGCGGGTTTTGATGGAGGTTTGGATCGTTCATGTGACAACTCGTAATTAATTAGTATCGGGTTAGTCTTAATCTCGTTTAAGCTAAGTCATTATCATAATCTCGTCTAATTTAGACGGTCTTTGACATGGAAATTGTTAGACTTTTGGACTTTTGACTTAGTCAAATTAGACGTATCTTGATGATGTAGACTATTAGCTATATAAACGAATGCCATGTCTTAAAAATGACTTTAAATGAATATTTAAAAGTTATGTCTTGTACAAAATGAATAGACTGTCTAAACTTAATATTATAAAGTTCACTTTGACGAAACTTTATTGACTTGTCTAAATTTAAATTACACGAAGGAAAATACCTTTACTTTAAATTATAACCTTTTAGTCATACGATATTTAATCGTAAGCATTTTACCAAATTAAGGGTACAAAAATACCCCAAAAAGGGCCACATGGGCCGGTTCTAATTTGAGAGGGAAATCAAACACAACACCCCTTTTTCCTTCTTTCCTTGCCTGGTCGAGACCCACACCCACAAAACACACACACAAAACAATCTCTTCATCTAAATTTTGTTTTGGCAAGAAGTAATCAAAGGGAATAATCATTTTCAATAATAATTTGGTATTATCATCATCAACATCAACATCATTATCATCTTCATCTTTTTCATCAATTTCTTCAAGAACTTCAATTTGGTAAGAAATCTCTTTTTAAATTTAACTTTTGATTAGAGTAGATTCAATTTATGGATTGATTTCAGGTTGGTTAATTTGATTATTAGTCTTGAATAAGAAATGAGTTTTTGGGTTTTGTTGGATAAATGAATTTGATTAGAATTAGGCTTTGGAAATCAAAAGTGTTGGATTTGTGAAATGGTAAGTAAAATGGGATGTTTTTCCAGGTCTTTGAATATGTTTACACTTATTGGAATGAAAGGATTTGAATAGAAAGCAATTTGGTTTGGCGAAAATGGTCGAAAAACTGCATTTTACTCGTTCAGGTCTTGTCTCGCGCCGCGATCCCTCCAGGTCGCGTCGCGAAGTAGTGTAATTTGGTCATCGCGCCGCGATCAATGGGTCTCGCGCCGCGATCAATGGGTCTCGCGCCGCGAGTTTTTATGGCTGTATGACATTTTCAAAAGACGAAAGCTTATGAGCTTGGACTTTGTTTATATGGATTAGTACCTGAGACTACATTGTAATGACAATGTCAATGACATTAGTAATTTGAGTCAAATAGAATGAACATTAAATCACATTCTTGGTCGTGGCATTCTAGGATCGATAGCTAAGTAGTTGTACGTAGGATACTTGATGTTGTGAGATTTGATGTAACATCCCAAACTTTTCTTTACTAGTTGACTAGTGCCGTTAACTCAATATTGTGTGTGTCGTTAAGTCTATTTTAGATTTAATGCTTATATGTGGTTAATGTGTGTTATGTGTGAGGCTTGTAAGCCTAAATGTTAATGTAGTATAAATGTGTGTAATATGAAGATTAATGTCTATGTAGTGACATTTAATGAAGGATTAATGACGTATTTGGTCAATAAAGTAGTTTGTGACCAACAATGAAGGATTAGGAAGCTTAGGGGCTAGTTTTGACATTTGTGCAAAGTCAAAAACGGGTTTAGAGGCTTAGGGTTGTCATTAGAGAGCCATTATGCAGATTTTCTTCCTCCTAAACAAGCCCTAGCCGATCCCCTTCCTTCCCTCTCAAGTTTCTCTCCAGATCTATTCGTTTTGGAGCCAAATCGATCGTGTATTGTTTAGATCTTGGATCTTTGTCACCTAATACAGGTAATATTGGTATTCCTCTTTTGAAATATGATTGTGTGAGTCTTATATTAGTCTTAATCCAGGCCATAAGGGTTTGGGTTGGGTTATTTGATTAAACGTTCACCGATTTCATGTTATTCGGGTGATTAAATGATTGATTCATGATGTAAAGGATTAAAGGATTAATAGGATGGTTAAAGTTGATGAAAGTGCAATTAAAAGGATTAATTTTAAGTCCCCAGGTTGGATTTGGGGTATGGGTTCGTATGGAATTCGTTTGATCAAAGAACAAAAATTGGTTTGCTGGTCGGCACCCCAGGTGCGGCGCACCAAAGGAGTGGTGCGGCGCACCACAGCCAGTTTGGGTTTTTTGGTGGACCCCGATATGCGACGCACCAAGGGCTGGTGCGGCGCACCTAGTGTTGATCTGAATTCTCTGGAGATTTGGTGCGACGCACCACTTGGAAGGTGCGGCGCACCACTTGGTCAGATTTTACAAAATGTGTCGTTTAGCTTATATTTTGATCTTATACTTGTTCTAGGATATTGGAGACACCTAGTCATCGTTGTATTGTGCTTGTAGCTTGTTGTTAAGCTGTATCAAGGTAAGATACACTACTTTGTCACGCTGAGGGTTCAACAAGCAAATGTTTCATACTTATAACTTCCTTAACGGCGTGTTGAGTCTTAGATCAACATTGTTGACTTTCCAAATTTACATGCATCAAATTCTGGTTGACACATGTAACTTTCTGCAATTATCGTGAGTTTTCCGAAAAATTTTGACCTCAAATGATAAAAGACTTGATCCATTTTGAAATAATATTAATTAAAAATATGACCATCCAACTGAGATTTTATCATATGAACTTCACCTCATATATACATTGAGTGGTAATCTATTGAAAACATGAAAAATGTTAAAAACCTAGGCTTAAATCTCAACCGATATATTAACAAAAATCTAAGATTAAGATTACCACAGCCGTGTTTCTACGCTGCCACAGTGCCACAACCCCCCCCCCCCCCCCCCACACACACACCCACTCATCCCCGCCACCACCAACGTTCTTCCCTGCCACTTGCCGCCATCGCCTATCACTCATCGCAGTCCAATATACTCTGGCTAATAATCCCAAAGTTGATATGGGCTCTGCCCTTAAGGTTATTCATAAAAGGGAGATACTGGGGGTGATCAGTGATGTTGGTGATCTATGGTATGGGTTTGGCCCTTGGTAGTGATAAGAGATAGATCACATCAACCTTAGCCATTGTTTGAAATAGTTCAATAACTAAGATGAGCCAACACCATTAAGGCTGACTCGTTATTCGCTCATTATTAGAATAACGAGTGAAAAGACTTTGTTGTTTTTCGTTTGTTTGTTTTTCATTAGGCTAAATGATGGGTACTATACCAGTGATTGGTTAGTTATTTACTGTGGATGTTGTAGAGGATTATTAATTATTTATTGATTAATGCTAGGGTATATAAAGAGGTGGTACTAGAAAATTTTTTTAGAGAGGACAAATTTAAAATTCCATGAAAAATAAATCTAAAAGGGAGTAAAATGTTAAAAACCTATAAAAAAATTTTAAAAATCCATTAAAAATTTAAAAATTTAAAAATACATGACAAAATTTTAATTTTGAGGGAACATTGGCCCCCTTTGCTCGCCATGTAGTACCGGATATTTTTATGATGAAAAACTGATCTAACATTAATTAGTAACTACAAACTTCTCCCAACGCCCCCATTCCGTGTGAAGGCCACATATATGGACCTGTAATCCTGTATTAAAGATGCCCGCTTCCATAGTCTATTTCAATTGACCAAGTAAGATAAATAAAAAACAAACCCATAAATTCAGTAACACCCTGCACGTCCATTTACCATGTTGCCTGAACCAGCCATCAACACTCACCGGACACGCAACTTCATCATTCTTCTTCTGCTAGGACTTATCTCCGTTGCGAGTTCAGATGAGTTCGAGCTTTTGTTAACTCTCAAAACTGCCTTATCCGAATCAAAAACAAAAGTATTTGACTCATGGAACTTGAATAATTCTATATGCAACTTTACTGGAATCACTTGTGATGATACTTTATCATCAGTTAAAGAAATCGAGTTATCAAGTCAGAATCTTGTTGGTTCGATTCCTTTTGATTCCATATGTCAGCTCAACTCGTTAGAAAAGCTTTCTATCGGGTTCAACAATCTGCACGGCTTTGTGACACGAGACCTCAACAAATGCTCCAAGCTGACTTACTTGGATCTCGGAAACAATTTGTTTTCGGGTTCCTTTCCTAGTATTTCTTCCATGAATGAGCTTTTGTATCTTTACGTGAATAACAGCAGATTGACAGGTACTTACTTACTATTGTCAATCTCTTAAAAGTGATACTTATATTTCTAAATATTGTTATACATATTTGTATACAGCCAGTTTGCTATTTTTACATGTTGTCAAATATTTTTAAAATGACATGCACACAACAATTATTGCTATAAAACTAAGCTTCTGTTATATTCTAATGAAAGGGTACAAAGAAAATAAAAGAAAAACTAAGCCAAGTTATAACAAAACTAAGCAAGTAGATATTAAACCATCAGCTCTTATTTTCTAGTAACCCACTATCAAATCTGATGTATGAAACTCGGTCAAACCAATACCAAGTCTTCAACTTCTTTAAAGTATACTAAAACATGAGTATATATGGAATTCTGCTGCTCACCTTTGGATCCAAAATTGGCCCATATCCAAACCTCACACGCCGTGAATGTTGGAGTTGTGACCCGTAACTTGTGAATGACCCGATTAAACCAACGAGTAGAACCTCTGCCAAATGGGTAACTCCAGATTGGCATCCGAACAAAATTTTTATGTATCTATATTGCATCCAATTTCATGTTATACGAAATGATAAAGTATGTTATGAATATGTAGGAGCTTTTCCATGGGCTTCACTCGAAAACATGACAAAGTTGTTGGTGTTGAGTGTCGGAGACAATCCATTCGATCAAACCGATCAGTTTCCAAATGAAGTTTTGAAGCTGACCCGTTTAAATTGGTTATACATGTCAAATTGTAGCATTAGGGGCGAGATTCCAACTGGTATAGGCGAACTCACGGAGCTAAGAAATCTCGAGATTTCAATGAATAACATAACTGGAGAGATCCCAAGTGAAATCGGTAAGCTAGTGAACTTATGGCAGCTTGAGCTTTACACCAATAACCTGACGGGTAAACTTCCAATTGGGTTGCGTAACTTAACTAACCTTGAATATTTTGATGCTTCCATGAATTTTATTCAAGGTGATCTTACTGAAGTTAAGTTTTTGACTAAACTCAAAAGCTTACTGTTATTTGAAAATGAGTTTGTTGGTGTATTTCCCCCCGAGATAGGAGAGTTTAAGCAACTTGTATACTTAGTGTTGTATCAAAACCAATTAACTGGGCCGCTTCCTAAGCAGCTTGGTTCGTGGTCTGATTTCATCCTTATAGACGTGTCAGAAAATTTTCTCACTGGAGAGATTCCTCCAGATATGTGCAAGAATGGGAAGATGACTATTCTACTTTTACTTCAGAACAACTTCACGGGTGAGATCCCGGGGAGTTATGCTGATTGTAAGACTCTAACTCGGTTTCGTGTGAGCAACAACATGCTTTCTGGTGTTGTCCCTAATGGAATATGGGGGCTTCCTAGAGCTGCAATCATTGATATTACTAACAATTTTTTGGAAGGAAGTATTACTTCAGATATACAGAATGCAAAAACACTGGGGTGGTTATTAGCAGCTCATAATCGTTTATCTGGTGAACTAGTACCCGAGATTACA
This sequence comes from Erigeron breviscapus, assembly GCA_034093135.1. Lineage (NCBI taxonomy): Eukaryota > Viridiplantae > Streptophyta > Magnoliopsida > Asterales > Asteraceae > Erigeron > Erigeron breviscapus. The sequence goes on along the minus strand of CM067175.1, from coordinate 73,858,763 downwards.
AAGGCTACTTCGTTAGTTGTGATCGATTTAAGTCATAACTATATTTTGGGGAATATACCAGAAGCAATAGGTAATCTAACATCCCTTAATATTATGATTCTTGATGACAACATGTTTCACGGAACCCTCCCACACTTACCTATTAACATAATTGCATATTCTGTAAACAATAATACAATTCTAGGAGAAATCCCTTCTTCTTTTTGCAATTCAAGTTTTTTAGAAGTTTTTCAGGTGTCACATAATTACATTAGCGGTACGCTTCCACATTGTTTTTGGAATGATAGTAGACTAACTAGCCTAAACCTATACGATAACCAATTACATGGACCGGTGCCAAGAAGCCTTATGCATTGTAGAATTTTAGAAGTGTTGAATCTTGGTGAGAACATGTTAAGTGACATGTTTCCGTCTTGGCTTCATACTCTTCCGCAACTACAAGTTCTTGTCCTTAGATATAATCTGTTTCATAGCGCCATCCAGACCTTATCGAACAATCAGCCTCCCTTTCCTAAACTAAGAATCCTTGACCTCTCTGGAAACATGTTTACGGGTCATTTGCCTTGGAAGTATTTTGAGAACTTTAGAGGGATGATGGATATTAGTGTTGGACGAGACCGTGTACCAAAATACATGGGTGGAGATGGATTATATACAGATAGCGTAGAGCTTGTCGTGAAAGGAATGGAATTGAGATTTGAGAGAATTCTCACAGTGTTGACAACTATTGACCTTTCAAACAACAAATTTGAAGGAGAAATCTCAGATAGCTTTAGAATGCTGAACTCTCTTCGTTATCTCAACCTATCTCACAACCATCTCAATGGTCAAATCCCTACAACGTTAGGAAACTTGACAAATCTCGAGTCTTTAGATCTTTCCTCCAACAAGATGAAAGGAAAAATCCCTTCAGAGCTAACTAAGCTTAACTTTATGGGTTTTTTAAACGTTTCAAGCAATCAACTCAGCGGCGCCATACCTCAAGGAGGACAATTCAATACATTTGAAAACAGATCATACCAAGAAAACCCGATGCTGTGTGGATTTCCTTTGACAAATAAATGTGGAGACAATGATGACCGGACTAGTCCACTGTTAGCAGAACAAGAAGATGCTTCAGCCTTTTTTGAAGGATTTACTTGGAAATCTGTTGTCACGGGATATGGATGTGGTATTGTAATTGGTATAAGCTTAGGATATCTTATGTTCAAAACCCGAAAGCCAAAATGGCTTATGAAGATAGTTAATGAGCGAAAGCGAGCATAGAGATGATGTTTATTTTCGCCCTCCTAAATATGTAGATGTAAATAACTCAATTTTTCGTAATGTTGTATTATTATTATGAACGAATGTTTTACTTTGCTAATTTCATTGAGGTAAAAATATGCACAATGACATGTCATAGAGTATCTCTATCGTTCCCTCATTTGAATCTCTAGTATATATAAGGGTACTTGGTGTGGTCACACCGAGTATAGTTAAAAATACATGGTTGAAGGTATGGTCATCCAATATACAGCAGTCTACATTCGAATTCAAAAATCTATTTCAAGATTCATGACATGGTTGTTAAAAGTGATTTAAAGATTGACCACACAAGATTTATATGATTCTTTTCAAAGATCCACATTACAAATTCTCTAATCCAATCTGTATCTATACTCATATATAAAGCATATGGGCTACCCCTCCCAAACAAATTTAAGACTCCTCAATTTTAAGTTAATACAAGATCTAAGTCATTCATGATCAAGATACTAAATCTAGATCATTCATTCTCATACTATACAAAGGACAATTTAGTCATTTGACCATTCATTCTCTCATGCTACAAAGGACAACATTCACATATTATATGTAAGTACAAAGAACAATATCAAAAAAATGTACAACACCAGATTATTTGTTATTAAGTCAAACAGATCTCTCTCTCTCTCTCTCCTAACATTTATCTATATTGCCGGAGTTAGATGTCTTTGCTGGATTTCATGACTTCAGCGGAGTTATATAAGATATCTCAAATAAATATCCATAAATTATTCGTTACCGCCACATTGCGCGGGTATGAGGCTAGTTCATTATAAAGATTCATAAAATTAAGCGTCGAGAAACTATACCTTAGAACATTCCCAATGGGCCTTATAAGTAACCTCTCACTTCCCTTAGCAATTATTACGTCACCATTGTCAGTGGACATCATCACTTTCAGCATCACTTATATTAAGTAAACACAATAATTTAAAAAGACACATATTTTATAAAATAAATGCATTACAATTAAAAATAAAATCTATAATAAAAAATGATTATTACATTAATAAAAAAAAAGTTAGATGAATAAAAAAAACCTATCGAGTGTATGATTTTAAAGAAAAGCTAAGAATTTGGAAGTGAAAAAATTGGAACTTTACACTATTACTGTATTAGAGTAAAAAAGTGGGCTTGGAACATTTTAGTCGATGGGTATGGCGATATGGGTTAAGGTGTTTCCGAAACTCTAATGGGCTGGGCCAAGCAGAACAAGAAGCTTTCTTTGATTTTTAAGTGTTTTAACCATGAAAATAGAAAGAAATACGACATAGAATAGAATACAAAAAAAAAAAATACTAAATAACTCTATCTGACTAATCTTATCTTAATCTTAATTTTATCTTAATCTTAATCTTAATATATACTAAAAGACAACTGACCAAACTTCAATTGACCAATCACAACTCTTAATTTCTTAAAATTAATCAAATCAACACATGTCTAAATTAATTTACACTTTTTGGTTTTTCCATCACCAATTTACACTTTAACCCAATTTAAAAATAATCAATTTACACTTTTTGGTTTTCTATCACCAATTTACACTTTAACCCAATTTAAAAATAATTAATTTATACTTTTTGGTTTTCTATCACCAATTTACACTTTAACCCAATTTACATATAATTAATACTTTATTGCATAATGTTTATCTAATAGCAAAATATAGCTAATTGTAATCAAGCTGATTGTAATATTGTTGTTATTAGTCATTGTAATCGGACTATAATTAGGATAATCATTATTGTTTTTAGTAATTAGAATCAAAGTATATTTAGGATACGGATTCTTCTTATATAAATCGAAATCTACAAATAAAATCACAACACACGAAATCACTGAAAACCCACGAACCAACTGCTACTTTTAATGTTCTTAAGAAGCATAGATAACAAAAACAAACTTACTTTTTTTGCAAGATATCAATGAAAACTCGGTCAATTGTGTAATCAAGATCAAGATATTTCTTATCTGGAAGAGTTTGTATACAAGAAACATTGCTACACCATCCAGTCTTGATATTATTTAACATTCAGTATTTACATTTTGAATATCTCAATTCATTTTTAAATATATATTTACATTTTAACGTATAAATATTTTTTTGTTCCATATACTAATTCTTATATTGATAATGTTGTAAAACCCGTGTATTTGACACGGGTCTAAAATCTAGTGTTCCACTAAAGTAATGAATCGAAGACCTGTCAAAATGGAGTAATGATTACCTAAGATCGTTACTTAAAGTGGAGCAACAATGGCAATTTCTTATCTTCAAACTTATTGGTGCAAACATGAATCCGCCCTTTTTTCACCTTTTTCTTCACAATTTTCATTTTTAATTGACAAAAAGTTACTGCATTCCCAGTCATAAAGTTTTCTTTGACAATTAATCTCAATTAAAATAGTCTTTTCTTTTGCATTTGTTTTTGATGTGGAAGTCAAGATACCAAACTTAATAATATAAGAAAAAATAATATTTTATGGCAAATTTAATGCAGCATTTGATGAATCGATTGATGATGCACTAATAACAAATTTGAAAGGTAAAGTTAGGCAAACATATTAATCCAAGGCAAAAGTTTCAATACATTTGGCGAAACAAAAATCTTGGTATTTCCAAAAGTACAATATAAATTTGTCCTGATATAAAGAAACAATTAAAGATATAGATTAAGACTATATACTAAAAGGTTACCGCATAGCGGGAACAACAACAATCGCTTATTACGACGTGTGAATTTTTGTTTGTATGTAAGTGTATGCGCGTGTGCGAATAATGTTCCTTGAAAGATGAGAGAGATGAGGGGTGAGGAATGAAACAAAAATAATAGATTGAAAGATAAATATTTTAAAATGATAAATAAATTAAAGTGATTTTATTGGATAGTTGACATTAGTTCTTGAATTAAATTCAAAAGTTTTAAAATTCTACAGAAATATATTTTTATAATATAATATAGATGAGTCTCGATTATTATTTCAGTGACAAAAGTATACTTAGGGTCCGTTCTTTTTTTAATTATGAAGTGCTGAATGTATTAAGTGATTGAATGTATAAATAATGTATGTATGTAATAAGTTAAAAATAGGTAATTGACGGTATTTTTGTTTATTAAGTAAAAAAAAAACATGAAATTTGACTGAATGCATTAAGTTATTAATTATTATTCTATTAAGTAAAAAGAGAACAGGGTCTTAATTGTAATTTTTACTTTCTTAAACAACATTAATTTTATTTTTGACTTACCATCTTCTCTTTCTTGTTTATATACATTGATTTTAGTATTGGTGATTTAATTATCTTTGTTTTGAAGTATTGATTTTGAGAAAAAAATATTCATGTTAACTCTAACGAAATATGTTTACCCATTACAAGCTTAAAAAACAAGGAGGAAAAGAAAGATAAAAGAGAAGGTAAGATACATATATAAATAAAAATGTTAGACCAACCATAAGGTTGGGTGGTGAGGCCTGATGATCACCAAAGGGGTAGCGGCCGGTTAGGTGAAGGGCTATGGGGCTCAGTGAAAAGGGTCGATGGAACGTGAGAGTCAGTGTAGCTACCAATGGGGTGAGCTTTTTTTATTTGAGAAAATCGCGACAATAGCCAAATTTCGTTGCGATTGTACCAAAATAACCAAGTTTTTTCGAATTATGACAAAATAGTCATACAAATCGCAATAACTGGACAAAATCGCATAAAGAACCTTAAAATTACTACGAGATCTTCAAAATCGCTACAAGATCTTTAAAATCGCTACGAGATTTTGTAAAATCGCAATATGTTGACTTTGACTTTGTTTTTAAAATTTTTTTGCAAAATCGTAAATTTTGTTTTTTAACATACTAATTTATTACATAGTCCATGAATACAAAGCTTCAAATACATAAGAAACATACTAAAAACATGCTAATAATCCCCTAAGTTAACAGTCCCGAAAGGATATGAGTGTGAAGTCGATTTTGATTTCCCTTTTGATTTTGATCTTGATGAAGATCCATACTCTCTCGATGGAGGAAAAGATGTTTGTGATAGCATGGGTACACCACAATTAAGCCTTGTATGACCACATTCTTTACAACGACTGCATGTTGTTGTCTTCCTCTCTTCACCCATAGACGGCATATGATCGCGGTTTTTGGTTCGGCCAGGTAGCCTTTTGTTCATGACTGGTGGCAGAACTGTTTGTAAGTCATCTAGTATCTCCCATTCAGAAGGATGTGGTATGGAATATACAATCTCGGCATAAGTCTGTCGATATACTTCTGAAGTGTAGCAGTCCATAGCTGTAATTCCCAACTCAATAGATGGTACTACCTGAAGACACCTCAATGTCGATGGTGGAGTTACTTTGCAATATAAGCTCTGAACTGGAGACGACCAGTTACAGAGAGTATATACCAAGTTCTAGATATATTACTTATTAAGTGACAATAAGTAAAGAACAATGCAATAACGTAAAATACTTAAAGTAAATTGGTGAGACAATATGTAATTTTCAAGTGTAATTTATTTATTAACTTTAAATAAATTACAAGGTTGTTGCGGAACCAAGATAATACAAAGTATGTAAATATCCTAACAACCTATGAACTACAATTGATCTACACTTGGAATTTCTCTAAACAATCGAAACACTTAAAGTTGTGAAATGTTCCTTTTTGTGATTGAGAGAATATTGCACAAGTTCACCAAGAATATTGCAGGTATGCAAAGTGTGAATTCTTTCGAAGTGTGTGTTCGAAGAAGTAATATTCTTGGTGTGCAATGACTTGTATTTATAGGCAAAGTTAACATTGAGATGTTAACTTTGGCCGTACAAATATGGTTGAGAGCATTTAAGGAATAGCATTTAATTCCTTAAAATGCTGTGTAAAGTTGCAAATAAAGCAACTTTATTCAACCAGCTTTATGTACCTTTTTGTACTTAAATAATAGGATAAATCTTATTATCCGGGTAAAAGCACATAAAGCATAAAAGTCAATTCCTCGTAATCAGTGTAAAGCTTTGTAAGAGCTTTCCACTGACGGTCTCCAGTTTGTAACTGACTAGAATGTCAACTGGCTTCGCTGCCATTGTCATTCTATATCTTCCACTTGTTGTCTTCGACTTCAACTGGAAGAATTCTTCAACTGGTCAGTTCTCAACTGGAGGAAGTCTTCAGTTGCGTTAACTGTACGATGCAACTGGACTTCAATATATTTCTGGACAAATCTTCTGGGTCTCCAGTTTCACTGGGTCTCCAGGTGCAACTGGAGACTGGCCTGTTTACCAGTAAACTGGTCCTAACAAATTCCCCCTATTTGTCTAGAAATATTGGCAAGTCTTTTTCAGTCCTTGTATCTGTACAAGTGTGAACTGGAGAGACTTGTTCGATTAAATCTATCTAAGTTTTTCAAGGCATTTTTATAGATCAATAAATGTCTTGGGTTTTTCTTTTAAGTTTGTTAGATCTAATCTATTATCTACCTTGTGGTTACAAACTGGTAACTTCATTTATACAAGGAAATGAAATTTATACAAGTTACAGAATGTAAATAAAATTACAAGTAGATAACTGAAAAGAGAACTTAATGGGATGACCCTTCGCCAGTTCTTCTTCTCTTGGTCACTGAAGAGATAGGCTGAGAGTCTTCAGGATCAATATTCAACTTTAGCTCCAGATTTTCTTTGTGTTGAATCTTGCCCTTTAAGAAGTTCACCCATGCTTTCTCAAACCTATTCTTTTGTGCCTTTGCATCCAAAACATTCACCATTTTAACCCATTCAGTGAACCCATACTGCATTGCACCAGGATTGTCAGTTTTAACCAGTGGCCCTCTGGTATAACTAACTTCAACTTGAAAGTGCTTGGTGCCTGGCTTAATGGTTACATTAACATCATTGATAGTCCCACTATGTCTTCTGGTTGCCATGATCTGGGAGTAATAGCTTCTTGCTTCAGATTCATTTGTTATTTTAATACTCCCAGCTCCAGCAGCCAGTACAGCAGACTTGATGTCATCATTTGATACTTCACCAGCTGGTTCAATGAAGGTTCTAAGGTCAGCATCTCTTGTCAGTGGTCTTCTTGGTTGAGGGATCCTCCTTGGTGGATTCAATACCCTTTTCACAACCTTCTTAACATGTTCAATTCTTTTTAGAATCCCACTGGCCCTATTCTCTTTAGCCTTCTCCACTGATATATTCAAGCTTCTGGCATCAAATTCAGCTTCATCATCAGGATAGTGTCTGTCCAGTTCAACATCAAGCATTTCTTTCAACTGGTCAACTATCCTGGGATCATTCTTTACTCTGGCATACTCCTCCTTAGTGATTCCCAAAAGATGAGCATCACTAATATCAAGCAGTTTGATCTGTGCAAGATGTGCTCTGGCTTCAACTTGGTTAGCTTGTTTCATTTTCTTTCTTTCTTTTATTTGATTACCAAGTCTAGCCAGTTGTTTGCTTACACTTTCAGAAACTGGAGGAAGTACATCAGCATTGCCAGTTTCTAACATTGGTACATCAGTGGCCGGCTGGGCAGATACATCAGATGCCAACCTTTTCCTTTATCCACAACATTCCCCCTAACACTTATATCACCAGTTTCACCAGTTCTTTGCTCACCAGCTTCAGTACTGGCAGCTACAACCATTTCCCTACCAGATTGATATCCAGATGGAGTGCTTTCAGTTGCAATTGGTGCAAGAACTGCACTTCTTTCCCCCTTGGCAGCATCTAGACCTGCCCTAATCACTTCCCATTCAGAATGGTGAGCTGGCAACCGGTCAAGAGGCTGCCATGATTGCATGTTCTTGCATTCTTTGAAGATTGTGCATATCATCCTGAAAGATCTCCAAAGGTGGTTGGTTTCTTTAGACTGGGTCAGAACATTAGCTGCAACTTGTTCCTGACCAGTTTTCAATTCATTTAAAATCTTGGAATCTTCATCCAAACTAGAAACCACCTTATCCTTGACTTCTTCATCCTTCTTCTTCAAACTTTCTACTTCAGTTGTCAGTTTATCCAAAGATTAAGCATGAAGTGATACCTGGGTGTTCAAGTTATCAATGCTGCCCCTCAACTGGTTGATCTCATTTGTGAGTGGGGCCAGATCAACCTGAGGAGTGGCCAGCTTGGTGATCTTAGACATCACCCTTTCAATCAATTGTGCTTCTCTTGCACCCAGCGTATCATCTATCTTCTGACCAACTGAAGTCATTAACTGCTCTCCAAGTTCAGTCACATTCAACCCAGGATTGTCAACCAATTCCTTTACCTGTTTTTTAATCTCCCTTAAATCCACTTCTGATGTTCTAACAGTGTTGCCCAACAAGTTGGAGATTGAGGTTGTGACCTTGGACTGAGTGAGGTCAAAGGCTTCTTTTAAAGTACCTGCTAGATTGTTGCAGCCAGTGACCAACTCATTTAGCTTCTTCAACACCAAGTCTTCATTAGATGAAAACTTGTTAATCCCCAGATCAACCACTTTAATATTGGTCAAGTGATCCTTGTGGTATCTGGAGAAAGACTTGGTGTTTTTGTCAAGTGTCTTTTGAATCTCCTCCACCCTGGTGAGAAGGTTTTGGAGATCGTCTTGTACAGAGACAACTTGACTGTCCAGTGATGGAGGAGAAGGTGTCACTGGACCAGCAGCAGTTTCTACTGGAGCAACTGGAGGAGGCAAACTTAGAGAAGTCTCCCCAGTTGTCAGTCCAGCAGTTGAAGAAATAGTAGGAGTGGTGGTAGAAGAAAGGACTGGAAATTCAATGTGTTGTTCATGCTGAGAATGCTCAGGTGTGAACAACGGCGGCGGTGGGGGTGGCATTTCTTGAAGGAGTGAGAATTGCCCAGATGGTGAAAGTGCCATACATCTGTTTCCAGACATATAGTTATAAGTTGGGAATGGAATATCTGTAGGCTCATTTTGTTGGGATGGTGAAAGTGAAATTGATGCATCTGGAAGCGAGACTGGAGATGAAGGGTTTTGATCTTGTACAACAGAATCAAAAATCTCCAAGTCTGAAGCAGTACCTTCAGAATCCGAAGACTCTATAAGGATTTCCTCGTCATTAACATTCATGTCCAGATCCATGAATGTAACTGAGGGCTGACCAGAAGGGTCAGTCTCCAGATGACCTTCCCCAGTTTCCTGGTTGGGTGTATCTGTTGGAGGATCAGATACCAAGGTATCTTCACCAGGGATAGATGTTATTGGAGCTGCCTCAGTTATGGTTGCTCTATCCTCAACCATAACATTAGACGAACTGGAGGGTCCCTCATTATTTTGAGGCCCGCCCAGTTGTCTTTCTGACTCACCTAGAATTGGTGCATCAGTTTTGGCGAATGCCAGCTGCATTCGATCTGGAATCTCGACCTCTCCAGCTTCAGATACTAGAGAGTCTAAATTCCTCAACAAATCTGGCACAGTGTAAGGTGAATCTGTGCTTAAGTATGCTACACTGCCCAGAATTTGTAGAAAGCAAAGAGAGAGAAACCTTGAGAAGGGGATACAAACTCCCCTGGTGCCCTTCAGTTTTTGTACTAGGCTTCTAAACAGGATATCAGCAAAGTCTACTCTCAATCCATTCCACAAGCAGTATGCCATCTCTGCTTGTGCGGAGTTAATCTGGTCAAGACCACCAGAACTCCCACCCATACTCTCCACCAGGTGGATGAAAAAATACCTCCATGAAGGTGTAAGACCCTTCATGGTCATCGCACCTTTCGTCTTCAAAACCCCTTTCTCCAAGCACTCCTTATGTCCCATTTCAAGGAGGACTTGGCGAAAATTAACGTTTGGGGGTAAGACAACTGGAGATTCACCCTCTCTCCAGTAGTTGAGGTGTAAGGCATCCCTCAACACATCAGCGGACAAGGTACACTGGATTGTTCCACCTTTTAATGTAAAAGTGATGGAAGAACAATCGGAAGAAAGAGTGGCAGTGTACCAAAACTCACACAAGTAGTCGTGAAATATCTTGCGTGGGTTTAGAGAGAATGAGGGTCCTATTGGAGAATCCTTCAAAAATTTTTGAATTCTTCCAATAAGGGTATTGTACCCTTGAGATCCTTGTAAACTCGCCATCGGATTATTTGGATTGAGTTTGATGAGCGAAGTGTTACTAGGAGCACCAGATGCCGGTTTGACATCTGGTGAAGGAGCATATGGAACAGTTAAGAGATTTACATCTCTTGAACGGGATGATTTAGGTGCCATTTGAAAATGAAATTGAAATTTAGGAATTAGGGTTCTTGATTTATGAAGCAGAGAGAGAAATGAAGCAATTTTTAGATGATTGGGAAGTAAATGAAAGAATGTGAAGGAAAGTAAATGTGTTCGGAGTAAATAAGGGTATTTATAAGGAATTCAAGATCCCAATGTAATACCAAAAAATATATTTTATTAACAAAATCAATTTTGTAGATATTTTTACAAAATAAGTTTGAATTTTGAAATAAAAACATAATTAATTGTGTCAGCATTAAATGCTACGACGGCTTATCTTACCCACGCGCCCACTAACATTAATTTTCCCAATACAAACAGTGTTTATTTACCAAAATGACTTTAAACACGTCAGATGATACCAAGTGGTTTAAAACACTCGAGTACCATCACGTGTCACAAATATTGACCAAGTATTTCTAATGTTATAAAAAATAAGACAAGACTGAATCTGGTCACTGGAGGATTAGTCCAGTGCCAGTTTCCAACTGGAGAGTTCTCCAATTGCCATTTTCAAACAAAAACGAATTTTAGTCAGAAAATTATTTTTTGAGTCTTTCCCCCTAAAATGATGATCCAGAAATCAATTAGTGCCAGGATAGTATCACAAAGGCGTTCGATAGCCTGGCGAGCAAAGATTATCTGGACCTCCTCAACTGGAGAACTTCATCAGTGTCACTGACGCGTTCAATAACAAAGAAATCTCCAGTTTTAAGGATTTAACATTCCCAGTTCGCTGATGAAATGTTTAAAGGTTTTCTCATCAAGAGGTTTTGTAAAAACATCAGCGAGCTGTTTGTCAGTGGAGATGAAATGAATTTCAATGTCTCCTTTCATAACATGATCACGAATAAAATGATACCTGATGTCAATATGCTTTGTCTTGGAGTGCATCACTGGGTTGTGAGATATAGCAATTGCACTGGTGTTGTCACAAAAGATTGGGGTCCTTGTATACTTTTGACCATAATCTAGTAACTGGTTCTTGATCCAGAGAATCTGGGCACAGCAATTGGCCGCAGAAATGTACTCTGCCTCAGCAGTGGACATAGAGACTGACGTCTGCTTCTTGCTGGATTTTCTATCTATCTTACAACCTTCATGATCTGAATCTGAATAACCCATTAGATCTAATCCTGAGCCTTTGGGGTACCAAAGACCAAGATTAGGACACCCTTTCAGGTATCTAAAGATACGCTTAACAGCGTGCAAGTGTGATTCTTTAGGGTTAGCCTGAAACCTAGCACATAGACATGTTGCAAACATTATATCTGGTCGACTGGCAGTTAAATACATCAGTGAACCAACCATACCACGATAGTCAGTTATGTTCACTGGTTTGCCAGTTAGGTCAGAGTCCAAATTTAATGGTGCTGCAATAGGTGTGTTTTTCGATGGAATTGAATCATATTTGTATTTTCTTAACAAATCTCTGACATATTTTCCTTGGTTTATAAAAATTCCATTTTCAGTTTGCTTAATCTGAAGACCTAAGAAAAATGTTAACTCTCCCATTAAACTCATCTCATACTCAGATGACATGATTTTAGAAAACTTTTTACACATTGCATCATCAGTTGAACCAAATATAATGTCATCAACATAAATTTGTACCAATAAGATATTACCTCTTTCTTTCAAGATAAATAAGGTATTATCTATTGCACCTCTTTGAAAGCCATTTTTAAGAAGATGTTTAGTTAAAGTATCATACCAGGCTCTTGGGGCTTGTCTTAGACCATACAAAGCTTTGTTCAGTCTATATACCCAGTGAGGATGCTTCTCGTTGATGAAGCCTGGAGTCTGCTTAACATAAACTTCTTCTTCCAATGTTCCATTTAGGAACGCACTTTTGACATCCATCTGGAAGACCTTGAACTGCAGATGGGCTGCATAAGCCAAAAATATTCTGATGGCTTCAAGTCTTGCAACTGGAGCAAAAGTTTCATCAAAGTCAACGCCTTCTGCTTGACAATAACCCTGGGCAACTAATCTGGCCTTGTTTCTTACAACATGGCCATCTTCATCCATCTTGTTTCGGTAGACCCATCTTGTACCAATGGGTTCTTTCTTTAACCCTGGTGGAGAAGGAACAAGCTCCCAAACATTGTTCCTTTCAAACTGGACGAGCTCTTCTTGCATAGCTTCCACCCAGCTTGGGTCTGTCATAGCCTCGTCAATCTTCTTCGGTTCAATTAAAGATAAGAAGGTGACGTTTAAGCATTGCTCACTGGTGGCTCTTCTAGTCTGAACCCCACTATTTGGATCTCCCACAATCTGTTCAATTGGATGTGCTCGAGTCCATCTAGTGTATTGACTAGGCTGGTGTAACACAATACCAGTGCAAGTCACCTGGCGATCTTCTTCAGTTGCAGCAGCTTCTGGAGGAGAATCTGTCCAAACTACTTCTACGTCCTCATCAGAGTCAATGAGGTCACGATTTGCATCATGAAATTCTTCATTAGAAGGCATTTCTTGAAGAACTGGAGAAGTTGGAGTTTGAACTGGTGCTGATATTGGAGTGGCACGTACATCAGATCCAATCACCAATTCTTGTGGTAAGTTGAAATTGATGGAGGGATAGAATGATGTGTCACTGGTGTTGTTCTTCTTCTTAACTGGTTCCAATTTGTTGTAACTGGAAACATCTTTTGGTGAAACAACTGACTGATGAACTTGGTCAGTTTCGCCAAAATTTATTGGAATGACTGGAGAAATATCACGGCTTGGTCTTTTGTTGATTGCTTCAGTTGATTCATAGAATGTGACATAAATTGTCTCATGAACCTTTTGGAGTCTATAATTATAAACTCTAAAGGCCTTTCGAATATCTGAATAACCTAAAAATACCCCTTCATCAGCTTTTGCATCAAACTTTCCAAGCTGACTGGAATCGTTTAAAATATAAACTGGACAACCAAATACATGAAAGTATCCAATATTTGGTTTACGATTCCTGAGTACTTCATAGGCAGTCTTCTTATGTCTCTTGATGTAGACTGACCGGTTTTGGGTGTGACAAGCAGTTGCAACTGCTTCAGCCCAAAAACTGGTGGGAAGACCTGATTCAGATAGCATACTTCTGGCTGCTTCTATCAGTGTGCGATTCTTTCTTTCCACAACTCCATTCTGCTCTGGAGAGTGTGCTGATGAGAATTTTTGAGAGATGCCAGTGTCATTGCAAAATGTTTCAAGTACCTTATTTTGAAATTCAGTACCATTATCACTTCGCAACTGACAAACTTTTCGATTATACTTGAGTTCAATTCTTTTGATGAGAGAGATGATCTCAGCAGGTGCATCACTTTTAGATCTGAGGAATACTACCCAACAGTATCTGGTGAATTCATCCACCACAACTAGAGTGTACTTCTTTCCAGCTCTAGTTTGAACATTCACTGGACCAAAGAGATCCATATGTAGCATGTGAAGAGGTTCAGTGATGCTAAAGTTTTGTCTAGTTTTGAAACTGGCCCTTTTCTGCTTGCCCATCTCACACCCTGGACATGGCTTTTCTTTGTTAAAAGAAATATGTGGTATCCCATCAAACAGTTGTTTGCGAGACAACTTGTTAATATTTTTGAAATTCAGTACCATTATCACTTCGCAACTGACAAACTTTTCGATTATACTTGAGTTCAATTCTTTTGATGAGAGAGATGATCTCAGCAGGTGCATCACTTTTAGATCTGAGGAATACTACCCAACAGTATCTGGTGAATTCATCCACCACAACTAGAGTGTACTTCTTTCCAGCTCTAGTTTGAACATTCACTGGACCAAAGAGATCCATATGTAGCATGTGAAGAGGTTCAGTGATGCTAAAGTTTTGTCTAGTTTTGAAACTGGCCCTTTTCTGCTTGCCCATCTCACACCCTGGACATGGCTTTTCTTTGTTAAAAGAAATATGTGGTATCCCATCAAACAGTTGTTTGCGAGACAACTTGTTAATATTTTTGAAATTAAGATGGGATAATCTTTTATGCCACAGCCAGTTGGTGTCCTCATCAGCTTTGGTATAGAAGCACTGCTCTTTTGGAGCTGGTTCCATATCCATGATGTACACATTACCTTTTCTTGGTGCAACCATCACCACTTTCCAATCCTTGTTAAATATGGTGCCTTGAGCAATATCGAACAAAACTCTGAAGCCATCATTACAAAGTTGGCTGACACTGATCAGGTTGTATTTCAAACCATTCACAAATGCAACTCTTTTGAATTCGACTTGTCCATTATTGAGCACACCATATCCTTCAGTCTTTCCACTTTGATCATTACCAAACGTCACTGTCGGTCCATCTTGGACAGTGAACTCTTCAAACAGGGGCTTACATCCGGTCATAGTCCGGCCAGCAGCGCTGTCCAGATACCAGATATTCTTCTTTCGATCGCCCTGCACACCCACAAAAATCATCAGTTATTTTTGTGAACCCATCTTTTCTTGATGGGTTCACTGGACTTCTCTACAGAAGTCACAGTTGATTGTTGTGGAGGTAAACTGAAGACTACATCTGGATCTTTTTCACCAGATCCAGGTGCAGGAGTAAAAACTATTGGTATTTGATAGCTACTCCCCTTTTTCTTATCAGATTTAGTTCCAGATGGAACATTCTTTTGTTTTGGTTTTGAAGGGGGTTTAATATTTTGTTTTAAAACTGGAGGTGATGAACCTCCTTCCAGATTTTTAATCCGGGCAGTACAACTCTGAACCTGTCGAGACAAAAGTTGGAGTTGACTTTCCAGTTTAAACAAAATATTGTTTTCATCAGGCAACTGAACCTTGGACCTTGGTTCAGCTGGAGTTTTAGTCTTTTGGGTCTTGGGCACCTTAGACTTTTGAGGTAAAGGCTTGTTACCAGTGGCCTTTTTAACTGAAGCACTAGCCTGTTTGGCTCCAGGTTTAACCTCAATGGGGGTGGTCTCAATGGGTTCAGTTTTAACAGCTTCAGGTTGATCATAAGAAGTTTCAACCCTGAGAGCTGGAGGCAATGCATGAAGATCTGGTATGAGAGCTGCCATCTCCAGATCTCCAGATTTCCATGCATTCTTCTGGACATCAATAGTTCTAGAAAATGCATCAAAGTTCTTTCCAGATGCTTTTACCCATGACTTGATAATCTTTTGTTCTTTTTCAAGATCAGAAAATAATTTTTGATTATCAAGTTCCAAAGCCTCAATTTTTAAAACTGACTCCTTGAGAGCCAACTGGACACTTTGTAAATCACTCAGTTGTGGTTTAACATTGTTAAGTTCAATTAAGATAGTGTCAAGATATCTTTTCACTATCTGCTCTAACAGTTTCCACAAAAGCCAAATCACCACTTAATGATTCAGCAAGGTCCAGTTTCAGTTCTGGGTCAACTTGGTTGTCATAATCACATACCTTCTTCAAAATGATGTCCACCCATCTTCCAGTGATGACATCTTCTTTTGCCACATGCTGCTGTTGATCTTCCAAGGCCATGGAACACATGTCCCTTTCCTCTTCTTCATCAGCTGATGAGTCATCAGAGTACTCCCATTTTCCCTCAGTTTGTGCCATTAAGCACTGATCCTTTTCTTTTTCCATGGACAGGAGGGCAATCTGGGCCTTAAGCTTTTTATATTTAGCTTTGTAGCTATCATCAGGCCGATTGAAATTAGGGACAGGGGGGCCAGTTTGGTTGTTCATCTGACTAGATCTGCATTCCTTCATAAAATGACCTTTCTTACCGCATTTATAGCAGGTAAGATTGGTTTTATCCAGAGAGCTGGAGCTGGAAGCATTGATTGGTCTATTAAATCTTTTAGATTTATGTTTAAACCTGTTAAAGGTTTTAGCAATCATGGCTACCAGATCATCATCGTCAGTTTCATCACAACCATCACTGATTTCAGTGGTCAGACCAGAGTTCAAGAAACTGTTTAACATCTCCTTCATTGAGTGTGCCTGGACACTCTCTGCAGACATTAAGGCAGCACAAGGTCGCTCAGGTACACTAGCAACCTTGGAACTCTGGGCATGGTTCATGGCATCCTGCTCAGCCACCAGTCTTGCAGCATTATTATCTTCAGTGAATCTGAAGGCTCCATAGAGCGATGCAAGAGTATGGTTGTGCAAGGTGTTACCTTGTCTTAAGACAAGAACCATGTTTTCCCATTTGGAAGGAAGAATATCACAAAACTTCTCAAGAAGAATATCCTTGTCCTTCTCTACACCCAAGCCTCTCAGCTGATTAATGAGGCTAGAAAATCTGGTGTATGTACCAGTTAGACTTTCATTGGGTAGAACAAAGAAGGATTCATACTTCTTGTTCAAGGCAACTTTCCTGGTGACAATAGTGTCATCACCTCCTTCAAACTGAGTAACTAATTCATCCCACATTGACTTGGCACTGGGAACAACACAAGTGTTGGAATTAGATCTTCAGGGACAACTCCAAGGATCATGTTCTTGAGTCTGGTGTCCAGATCTACAAGTCTACGATCCTCATCAGACCAATGGTCTTCGAGCTTTTCTCTTGAACCTCTTCTTCCAGTTGGATCTAGAAGAGGACTTACCCCAAGAGACATGGGTATATATGGTCCATCCTTAAGGATTTTCAACATATACCTCTCTATCCCACCAAAATGCAAAAGCATTCTGGCCTTCCATGTACCAAAGGTCTCACTGTTTCCATCAAATTTTGGAACAGGAGTGTTAGAATAATGTACATGGACGTGGTTTGGGGCAGTAGGAGGAGGAGGGTTAGAATTAACATTTTGAAAAGGTGATGTATTAGTATTCAAAGGGTTTTCACCTTGACCAGAACCATCTCCACCTTCAGTAGTGTTCATCTAAGCAGATCTAGGCAAGTTTATTAGCCTTCTGCTCTGATACCACTTGTAAGTCCCAACTCAATAGATGGTACTACCTGAAGACACCTCAATATCGATGGTGGAGTTACTTTGCAATATAAGCTCTGAACTGGAGACGACCAGTTACAGAGAGTATATACCAAGTTCTAGATAGATTACTTATTAAGTGACAATAAGTAAAGAACAATGCAATAAAGTAAAATACTTAAAGTAAATTGGTGAGACAATATGTAATTTTCAAGTGTAATTTATTTATTAACTTTAAATAAATTACAAGGTTGTTGCGGAACCAAGATAATACAAAGTATGTAAATCTCCTAACAACCTATGAACTACAATTGATCTACACTTGGAATTTCTCTAAACAATCGAAACACTTAAAGTTGTGAAATGTTCCTTTTTGCGATTGAGAGAATATTGCACAAGTTCACCAAGAATATTGCAGGTATGCAAAGTGTGAATTCTTTCGAAGTGTGTGTTCGAAGAAGTAATATTCTTGGTGTGCAATGACTTGTATTTATAGGCAAAGTTAACATTGAGATGTTAACTTTGGCCGTACAAATATGGTTGAGAGCATTTAAGGAATAGCATTTAATTCCTTAAAATGTTGTGTAAAGTTGCAGAATAAAGCAACTTTATTCAACCAGCTTTATGTACCTTTTTGTACTTAAATAATAGGATAAATCTTATTATCCGGGTAAAAGCACATAAAGCATAAAAGTCAATTCCTCGTAATCAGTGTAAAGCTTTGTAAGAGCTTTCCACTGACGGTCTCTAGTTTGTAACTGACTAGAATGTCAACTGGGCTTCGCTGCCATTGTCATTCTCTATCTTCCACTTGTTGTCTTCGACTTCAACTGGTCAGTTCTCAACTGGAGGAAGTCTTCAGTTGCGTTAACTGTACGATGCAACTGTACTTCAATATATTTCTGGACAAATCTTCTGGGTCTCCAGTTTCACTGGGTCTCCAGGTGCAACTGGTGACTGACCAGTTTACCAGTAAACTGGTCCTAACAATAGCGTATACAGTTGAATCATCTTGGTTTATATTGCGATTTTGCAAAAAAAAAAAGAAAAAAAAAGAAGTCAAAGTCAACATATTGCCATTTTGCAAAATCTCGTAGCGATTTTGAAGATCTCGTAGCGATTTTGCAAAATCTCGTAGCGATTTTAAGGTTCTTTATGCGATTTTGTCTAGTTATTGCGATTTATATGACTATTTTGTGATAATTCAAAAAAACTTGGCTATTTTGGTACAATCGCAACGAAATTTGGCTATTGTCGCGATTTTCTCTTTTTATATATAATTGTTACCGCCCAAAACCCTTTCAACCCGATTTTCATTTTTTTGAATACCAACAATAAAATGCTTAGAACACAATCATAATTTCTTATATCCTCAACGTATTCTCAACAGCAACTATTCATACAAAATGTTCAATCACCACGCCCAGTTTGTACTCAGCAATCAAAATGCCGAAGGTTTTCGGTAACAACTTACCTTTAGTTTTAACAAGCTTTACCAGAACAAAGTACATTCCTTGAATAGAAATGGAAAGACTTGAGTAGTTGAGTGAAAAACTAAACAATATTGTGCAATAATAATCTTTGGGTTCAAAACCCATCACGATGCGGAAATGGGTTAGAAGGCATTTGGCAACAAAATCTACTGGGCTGGGCAAAGAAAACCAAAAAATTTACTGGAATTGGAGACTTGGAGTTGCAACCGGCCCGTAAATAATAAGAAAGAAACTCACCTGTTTGCAATAATTTCCATTGGAATTAAATTATCAATCACAGACAAATCAATATGGAGTGATGATTATCTAGAATTGTTTCTTAAAGTGGAGCAACAATGGCAACTTTTTATCTTCAAACTTTTTGATGAAAACTTGAAATCCAACTTTGAACCCTTTTTTCACCTTTTCTTCAATTTTTCTATCTTTGGTTGACCATAAACTTATTGCATTCCAAGTCATAAAGGTTTCTTTCATACTCTCAATTATATACTTTTCTCATTGAAAAAACATTAAGCGAATTATATATGTACATATTCATATACTGAGACAATGTACAGCTACAGCGTCTAGAGTTAAACACGTAATATCACAATTAGGGTTATAAAAGAACTCAATGTTCTTTTTGTTTTTGGGTGAAAAAAAGAACTAAATGTTTGACAAGGTACTGTTCAACAGAAAATCCGTCTATTCTCGTTTATTTACTTAAATGAACGAATATAAAAAAAATGTATTGGTTAAATGACGAATATGGACATTGTTCGCGTTCATCCATCAATGCTCGTATCATTCAATACTTAATTTTTTTTTGAACAGAGAGTTAGTAGTTAGCATTCTTGTTTAACTGAATAAAAAAAATTATTCTAAGTAATTTAATGGATTTAATGGATTAAGTATTTTTGATTAAGTCATGACTGAATTTATTAAGTACCAAACAAACACTACCTAAATGTATTATTGGACTTCAATTTTATGTTATTTTTTACAATGAAACTTCAGTAGTGGCCAAGCTCCAAAATTTTTAATAGATAGTTTTTTTTCTAATGATAAACATAGTAAAAAAATCTTGAGCCTCCACTCTCCTATGAAAGTAGAGGCTTCACTCTTGACTCTCATAGGCGTTAGTTATTCGGGGATTATCGAGATCTAAGATTACTAGTGAAGATGGAACGGATTGGCCTTGGAACTGTTTTATGGTAACCTAACATCACTAATTCTAATTTTAGGCTGCTTGTTTCATCTTTGAAATATATATGTATGTATTTGTGTGTATTTATATTTATATTTATATTTATTTATATATGTTGACCGAGTGATTGATAAGATCGAATGTTAAGATCGAGCTTTTAGTTGTGCTTCTTTCTTTATTGTGTGTAGTCATGGGATACCTATTAATCAAACTTGTCAATACATCTTTAGATTTCAATAAACATCTTAATCTTAATCTTAATCTTAATCTTAATATATACTATAAGACAATTGAACTAATAACTTATTAACCAATCAAATCGCTCAATTTTATCAAATTGACTTTCGCTTATGTCATCATTTAGATTAACTATAAATTAAAAATCATAATAATCATTATCCAAATATATTATTATATTAGTATTTATATTAATTTGTAGAAAAAGTCTCATTAATTTACACTTTTTTGTTTTTCATCAATAATTTACACTTTTTAGCCCTGAATACTTAACTTATATTTATTTTTAGCCATCAACTTGAGAGGATTTTTTTAAAATTTTTAATCATTTAATTAATTAAAAAAATTTCAACATATGAAATATTGTCTACAAAAAATTATTCAAAAGATAAAATACAATATATGTGTTCAATGTTCTAGAAGTATATTCTTTTAAATTTGTTTTTACTTACATTTTTTACATTTAAATTTATATATTTAATAATTTATCTTATATTTAAAATGTTATAAACAATCCGCGTAATCACATCTCTCAATTTTCTCAAATTTTTAATTTTGACTTTTCTTGACTTTTTATTAGTTTTGCATATTAATATTTAAAGTTACAATTGTCACTCAAATCTAGAGTCCTAATTGTTATCAAAAAAATATGAAAACAATCCTAATTGTTATCTAATAAATATGAAAACAATCCTAATTGTTATCAAAAAAATATGAAAACAATCCTAATTGTTATCAAAAAAATATGAAAACAATCCTAATTGTTATCAAAAAAATATGAAAACAATCCTAATTGTTATCAAAAAAATATGAAAACAATCCTAATTGTTATCAAAAAAATATGAAAACAATCCTAATTGTTATCTAAAAGTTACAATTGTCACTCAAATCAAGAGTCCTAATTGTTATCAAAAAATATGAAAACAATCCTAATTGTTATCTAATTATCATAGGACAAGTGATTTAAAATAAACCTATTCGTGTTATGGGTCCGCATCATGATCAAATACATATACTTGAATGTCAAGTACAAGATCACAAGTATGTTTATATTTTAATTCTTAATTATTTTTCATAATAATATCACATTATGAGTACAACTGGTTTCAGAAACTTCTATAATAGAGCAATTATTATAGCATGTGCCTTGTGGAATGACTATGTAACACCCCGAGCTAGGCTCGAAATATTACCAAAAAGATATAGCGTATGCATGAGATTATCATAGAACATGAACTATATGAATAAAAGGGATTCAGTGAATCCAACATCAACAAACAAGTACATAATGCATAATGCAAAATTAAGGGGCAAATGAATCCTGGATCCATGTAAGTCCAAGCCCGAGTTCTAGCACAAGCATCAATCAATCGACACATCTTGGATTCTCTTGATTACCTGAAGAGTGTACTAAACAAAGTCAGCACTAGGTTGGTGAGTTCGTAGTAATGGTTCACAAGGAACCATCCAAGTCACAATATGTGTAAAGCATAAGCGAAACATAGCATGTACAAAGTGTAAGTAAATCATAACTTACGGTAATCCATCGCATCACACAAGAATGTAAAGAGGGTTACTCATGACGTAACCTGGCCACGTATTAGTACTCACACAAGTGTCTATTCACAATAATTAAAGCAGCATAACATGTGTGTCCAAACAATAAGACATCAATTAATGTATCATAAGTGTACCACAACAACAACAAAAACCACCATAATCACAATGTTCTCAAGTATGAAATACTTGGTAGTACATCAACCAATCAATACGTACAAAAGCGCGTTCTCAAGTGTATGACACTTGGTAGTAGTACAACAACATGTTCTCAAGTGCAAGCCATTTGGAAGTACATCATACCACAAATCATCCAAAACCACAATGCACATACATTTCTCACGACTTTACATTTAAGGAACCATAGATGCTTATATATAGGGTCACCCGCAGCCTTCCCACCACATCTATAACTCATTAAATGTATCATCGTCTTCCATGTATGTACAACTATCCTAATCACACCACATAATCCAAATCGAAAACATAATCCAACAACAATAAGTTAAACCATCAAACAAATCAATCAACAATCAATCAAGCAATAAGACAAATCGTAACTCAAGCCAATCAATCAATAAGTGCAAAGCATGTTCTCAAGTGTAAAACACTTGGAAGTACATCAACCAATCAATTAGTACGAAAGCATGTTCTCAAGAGTAAAACACTTGGAAGTACATCAACCAATCAATAAATACAAAAGCATGTTCTCAAGTGCAAGACACTTGGAAGTACATCAACCAATCAATAAATACAAAAGCATGTTCTCAAGTGCAAGACACTTGGAAGTACATCAACCAATCAATTAGTACGAAAGCATGTTCTCAAGAGTAAAACACTTGGAAGTACATCAACCAATCAATACATACAAAAGCATGTTCTCAAGTGCAAGACACTTGGAAGTACACCAACCAATCAACAAGTCCGAAAGCATAGTCAATCTCAATAACAAGTCCATCCATTTCCACTAAACAACACGTACATACACTTCAGAGGATTTTACTTTCATCAAGTTCTAGATGCTTATGTATAAGGTCACCTGCAGCCTTCCCACCACATCTAAAACCCTTTGAAGGCATAACCGACTTCCATGTATGTACGACTATCCTAAATAATCACAATATCACAATCATATGCGTAAACCATCCAACAATCAATCAAACCATCCATCAATCAAACAATTAATCAAACAATCAATCAGCAGTCAATCAAATCCACCAAACAATCAATAAGCACGTATGTGTACACTTTTCAGCCCGAATCTCAATCGAGTAGGGAACTACGGAACTCACCTTGATCGGCAATGAGAAGTTAATATCGAGATAAGTTGTGATTATAAGCGTTCGATAGGCTCCACGTATCCAAAACCTATAAGTATATATAATATGCACGTTATAAAACAAGACGAAACCCTAGCTAGGTTTTTAAGTATGTATTATGACTTTAGAAGGTTCCCAAGACTCTACATGGTCGATGAAGAGGGTAAGAAGTAGTTTGAGTCGAGTTATAGTTGTTTGAGGATTGTTACACACCAAAAACTTATCATTTCACGTTTATGTAATCTATGTACTTGTCCCATTTTAAGTTCAGATTGACCCTCGGCTTTAGACAATGAGTATGACTCGAATATGGAGCTATAGAGGTCAAGAGGGACCTACACATGTTCTTGAGACCCAAAACCGAACCAAACACACCCCAAACCCACTTTTTGACTTGAAATTCGATTTGTAATGAACCAAGACCCATTTTTAAACATCAGTGGACCTAAATGAACATAGTTAAACATAAAACCTCTACAAAATCTTGTTTCAAACACCAAAATTATGCCCAAATTAGGCCAAGAATCAACCCAAGAACACCAAAACCCTAAATTTGACTAAGACCAACTTTTGGCTCGATTTTTGTGACCCGAAAGCGTTTTGATACAACTAGAAACATGTTTAGAAGTATTAAGTGATGAATTTGAGACGAGTTTACTTACCAAAAGTCCCACCGAAAGTCCTAACCCGAAATTGGCCCGAAAATGGAGATTTCTTGCACCTAGTTGACCCGATTTTTGATATGATGAAGATGTTATGATAAAGATGATGATTCTTGCACTAATCTAACTTGAAGAACATTAAAGGATAAGAATTTTCTAAAGAGAGAGAGAATATGTATGTGTGTGTGTTCTTACACTTTAGAGAGAGAGGGGGAGATGAGTGAAAGAATGAATGGAGGTGAAAGATGGAAGGAAATGAGGGATAAGGTTGGGTCAAATGGTGGGTCATGGGTGTGGGTGAGATCCACGGGTTGACCCGTCTCAATTACTAGTTAAATTCAAAAGTTACCTCGTATCGTTTAGTTTTGCATCGTCCAATTAAGTTGTCACTCGACCCGTTAAGTACTTCACTAGCCACTAAGTCTCAAAATAAATTCAATTAGGTCGTTAATTAAATTTGTTAGTTAAATCACACGAAAAGTCAAACGGTCAAAAGTCGCGGATGTTACATCATTCCCCAGTTAAAAGTATTTCTCGTCTCGAATTTGACTTGAAATTCGATTTGTAATGAACCAAGACCCATTTTTAAACATCAGTGGACCTAAATGAACATAGTTAAACATAAAACCTCTACAAAATCTTGTTTCAAACACCAAAATTATGCCCAAATTAGGCCAAGAATCAACCCAAGAACACCAAAACCCTAAATTTGACTAAGACCAACTTTTGGCTCGATTTTTGTGACCCGAAAGCGTTTTGATACAACTAGAAACATGTTTAGAAGTATTAAGTGATGAATTTGAGACGAGTTTACTTACCAAAAGTCCCACCGAAAGTCCTAACCCGAAATTGGCCCGAAAATGGAGATTTCTTGCACCTAGTTGACCCGATTTTTGATATGATGAAGATGTTATGATAAAGATGATGATTCTTGCACTAATCTAACTTGAAGAACATTAAAGGATAAGAATTTTCTAAAGAGAGAGAGAATATGTATGTGTGTGTGTTCTTACACTTTAGAGAGAGAGGGGGAGATGAGTGAAAGAATGAATGGAGGTGAAAGATGGAAGGAAATGAGGGATAAGGTTGGGTCAAATGGTGGGTCATGGGTGTGGGTGAGATCCACGGGTTGACCCGTCTCAATTACTAGTTAAATTCAAAAGTTACCTCGTATCGTTTAGTTTTGCATCGTCCAATTAAGTTGTCACTCGACCCGTTAAGTACTTCACTAGCCACTAAGTCTCAAAATAAATTCAATTAGGTCGTTAATTAAATTTGTTAGTTAAATCACACGAAAAGTCAAACGGTCAAAAGTCGCGGATGTTACATCATTCCCCAGTTAAAAGAATTCCCCTACGCTCTCGAATTTTACTTTCTAAATCCGATTTGTATGACTCAAATGTTTACGTTTCCTCTTGCCTGTATTCATTAGTTTCTAGGTTTTTGTTCGTTCTTAGTGGTCATAACATTGTTTGGTTCAGACGGGGATTTTTAACGGTCCTTATCTTGTCACTCTTAACCTAACATTTGCACACTCTATAAGTTAAAACCGGTTCTCACATAAAATTGAGAATTCTTAAGCTTTTGGAATAGAATGTAATTAATAAAAATCTTTTCATAAGTTACAATTTGTTACACAATTTGATTTTGAAAATCACTAAAGACATTTACCAAGAATTCATTGGTCTTTTTCATTTAAAATTCCTCACATATGTCTCAAAAATATCTTACTATTATATTAGCAAAATTCATACGATTATAGGAGCCGTATTATGTAACAAGTTTTTAGTTTATAACTCGTTAGATTATTAAAACCGGGTGACGTCGTACGCATCCTTCATACCAAGTGTTAGAATCTCTCGCCATGATTCACCAATCTCCGGGTTATACTCCCATTTTCGCAAACGAGTTTACTGCCAACTTCCAGTAATTTATTTATTATCATATATATTATATATATTATTTATTTATTATTGTTATATATATATATATATACATATCGCGGTTAACATTAAGTGCAATTAGTTGTGAACAGGTAACACTTATTATGATGATTTGACTTATAGTCAGCGCACTCGTGACGTATTTCACCCATTGGTTAGCGGCTCATTCGCTGAAATTACGTGTTTGCTCCCACTTCTGGCCATCTGTCTGACAATGGGAGGGATCCTATCCACGACATCCAATCCTGACGGCATCTCATTCGTGTGACAGACAACGATCTAGCGATTCGTTTAAGGTCGAGAAGATTTGAGAATCGCACACTATAAGCACTCGAGCTTCTTACATCTTACGTGTGACTCGCACTATGAACTGACTCATTGTTCCCATGCTTATGAATTCTCGGTTCTGCGTTAAGCTAGGCGTTCAATTAGATCAACTTTCACCAATCGGATTCGTGTATATATACCGCCCAATACTGTTTACACCTCAACTCTATCTCTGCGACGTTCGTGCTTACGAAATTTTACGTGTTGGGTAGACTTTTAGATTTCAATTTATTTGTTCAAGTTTATGGTTAGCCTAACCCAGGTCGTTCCTTCTCACGCATGGTAAAGTTTATAGTTGTATAGATGCACAAAATAAATCGTTATGTACTCGTTGTGACCCTCATTAATGGCATCGCGGTTGTTTCCATCGTTATTCATCTCTTGTCATGCCACTTTAGTTATCTCAGGCATTTTCCTAAAGTTCAATCTTAGGGGCGTATAATACGATGAGGTTCTCATAATCATAATACAACTATACTTATAATCTCTTCATTGCTGACTAAGTTATAAAGTAACAGGAGGGGGAAATAACTCAGCCAAGTAATCTTTAACCGCCCTACTAATTTATACATACAATTGTTCACGAAACCATTTACATCTATGCATGCATCTTCAATTCCTAACTATGTATTCAATAAGCAAGTTGGGCAACAAGATTTCGAGATATTCTAATAATTAGGCTAGCATGGCAACCTATACACACAATTGCCCAAGATTTCAATTACCTTTACGCATGTATTACCAAGTCCTATTGATTTATTTCACCAAATTAGTCGGGCAACGAAATTCAAGCATATTAACAATTAGGATATCATGGCAACCATACTCGTTCTACCGCATCTCCAAACAATTCATCCACATAACCAAGTTAGAAGGTAAGATTTTGCATGTCTATCAACTAAACTCGCATACCAAGTCGTACATACGACCTCTCATGCGTTGGGTGTAACTATGCCTAAATTTCTAATCATTACCGATTCGTTCTTATAACTAAGTTAAGAAATAAAGTTTTGGGCATACTCAAATTATTAAACATGTCTACCGTTCTTATTCATATATTTGCCCATTAAGTAAGTATTTATACATGCATCACCGTATTCGCTTATCTCAAGTATACATTTTAGCTTAACAACGAAATTTATACCTGCTAAAAGCATCAAACTAGTACACTAACCCATTCATGAAAATGCTCGTCGATTAATACACCTACACATGCATTATCTATTTCCGTTACATCATGCATAAAAATCACGCTTATCAACATAGTTTCTCATACCCTTGCCATATAACTAGTATGTTAAATCGATTCATATAATTCTCCGTTGATTAATACATTTTACGCATGCATCACCAAATATCTCATATCCTGCATACAACCAAGTTTAACAATGTCTCATACATGTTTCAAGTTCACATACTATTAAACAAAATATCCTCATTGTTCACCATAATGCCAATACTAGTCCAAATCATGGATGTCTAGACAAATCACACCAATTCCTCAACAACTAAATGATTCAAATTTGTAACACCCGTCGTTTAAAAACAAGGATTTCCAAAAACATTCGCCTAACGGCGTCAAAAGAAAGCGGAAGTAAACTTTAAAAGTCCAAACCAGCAAAATCTGTTTGGTTTATTCATTAAATGGTGTTACTAGCCATATCATCAAAATAAGTTCAAATGGAAACCCATCGGTTGCCCAACATTAAACAACCGACCACATTATCAATACAAGTCATTATTATCTAAACATAAAGCAAATGTCTAGAGCGAGCAGCCACTAGGGGTAAACTATAGCCAGCTTCAAGATCATCTACCCATGCCTCACATCTTCTCACATCTACCTGCTCACTAATGTTGGACCTGAGGGAACAACACATTTTAAAAGAGCAAGTGTTAGCTAACGAATTAGCTAAGTAAGATAACACATAGTTTATAAAACGTTTATCCATTTAAAACATTATATAAAAGTCATATTAAGTCGTTAAGGCACATATCATCAAACATATCATCTCACATACATATCATAGCATCAACATCTTTCATATTAGGATGGGTCATCCTAAATGTGCCTAGTCATCTTTCGCATCTCCACATATCACATCTAAACATCTTATTAGTTGTGACATAAGTCACACATCTCACATATAACATTTACATATTTATAAGTGTGACATAAGTCACACCCGACTAGATCGACAAACATTACGGCTGTACATCATTGTCATTAAGGAATGGCAAGCCAATCCCAGAGTAATCCGTATGCTCAAGGCAAGTGGGGCGGGTCAGACCTCCCGTATTACTCTTCACATCTTTGACCATGTTGCAAGGAGCCACCCAAGCAACCACATCTACGCACCCTCCGGGCAAGGGCAAGTACGTGTTAAGGTTAACACTCTCACATCTAAATTACGAGCTCGATTTTCACATCTCATATAGTTTAGGTGTCCACGTTACCTAAACATCATCACATAATCATCTTTTACGTTTAGGCCCTTAAACGTGCACGTGTCATGGCAACTTAATAAGTCTAGTGAACTAGATGAACAAGCCATGTAGTCATGCACATTTTACATATCATCAACATATATCACATTTCAATTCATCTCAAGACATTACATCGCATACATTGTTACATCACGTACATCATCATAATTCATTACATATCGTATATCATTACATATCATCTTTTATTGCATAACATAGTTCATTACATATCGTATTTCATAGCTACTCAAAGCATTTCATATCATATCATAACGTTACATATCTTTGGGGTAGCATTCCAGGCTTCAATATGCATATACATAGCCCATATCACCTCCCGTATAATCCCGAATACCCATAAGCAAACAAGATACCATTTGGGAAAATTATTATATGAAAACTATGTTTTTGTTGAACCCTCAGCGTGTCAAAGTAGTGTATCTTACCTCGTGACGAATACAATGAGCAATACGCAAGGTTAACTTGTCTTGTTTGTGCTTCCATCTTACAATAGCATCATACAACCAATAGGTAACATAAACGTGGCTTCAAAAGACCTCTCTAAGTTCCCTATATCATAAGGTAACCTGAACATAAGGTCTATGGGTCAAACAAGCATGAAAACAAGCCTATACGACTGCCAGACCTGAATATGCGCCGCATGGATCTTCCATGCGCCGCATAAACTCAAACAGAAGCACCCAGACTAATCTGTGCACCGCACAGAATTCCTGTGCGCCGCACAGAATCCTTGTGCACCGCACAGAATTCCTGTGCACCGCACAACGGGGCTCGATCAGCAAACTTGATTTTTGAACCTCTTTAAACGATTCCCATTCGATCTCAAACCCTAACCTCGACCTGGAAACATGAAATTGACATCTTTTATGACACAATTGATGCCCTCAAACCATCAATTTATTCCTTGATCCATTACAAACATAAATCACTTATTTGATCACCCGAATCACATTAAATCGGTAAACGTTTTGCAATATAACCCAACCCAAACCCCATGGCCTGGATCGGATCGACATATAAGACTTATAAGATCAGATTTCAAAGGATTAACACCTATATTACCTGTAGATGATCATAAGGATGAAAGATCTTAATCAAATCTTGCCCGAAACACCACGAAACGAATAGATCTTGGAGGGAATTGCTTTGAGAGGGGGAAGGGGGCTGCTTTGAGGTCTCACACACGATGGATACAGCTTTATGACAATTAGGGCTGTCTAATTATCCTTTAACCCCTGGCCAACACTTCCATAACTTCACCTTTAGTCCCTCAACTTCTTAAACATTACTTTCTTGGCTTATCTTACTCACCGGAACACTTAACGACTTAACGAGCACTTATTTTCATGACTTTACTTTAATTACTCTCATTTAACATACCTTAATCATATTATATTAAACGCATAAGCATTTAATCACATAATCCCATTTAGGGCACATAACTTAACGAACCTGACGTTAATTAACGGAATAGTCAAATAGTCAAACTTGAAAAGTTTGGGATGTTACAATTACCTCCCCCTTAAGAGGATTCTGTTCTCAGAATCATTTCACCACTCATATGTAAATGACTTATCCGTACCCTTAACTTTATCATTTCATTTTAGGACTCCCTTGTGTTGTTCTTTAACTTAGCACGACCAAACTCATTTAGCTTCTTACATAGTCTTTTTCCACTTTCACTTTACCATTTCAACCGTTTCGTCATTTCTTTGGTTCAATCCTTAAGTCAAACCAAGTAATCAACTCATTTATTCAACCTTCATAAGTAGTACTCACATTACATTTGGCGAAGGCTATTCATTTGGCGGATAAGACCTTCCGACACATATCCTTATTACTTACTACAATGACTCACATGATTCATTGAACAAAGGGTCGACTCGCCAACTTTTGATGCATAACATATCCCTCCATAGAGTCTTATGGTTAGACCTTAATACCCACTTTGTTCATTATAAACTTTCTTTGCTCACCACAAAACCCTCAGTCAATTTTGAGCTAATCCAAACTCTTCTTTAACGATTCCAACTTCATGAACTATTATCTTCATGATCTTTGGCTCCACAACTTTCCTTTCGATAACTTGTCGTATCACGAAGTGACATCCAATGCTTATGGCATAACCATGGTTGCATATGAACACAACAATAACTCTCGATGCACCATTGCACAATCATATGATTTTCCTGAGTTACTAAATCATTCTTTCTCTTTCCTATCAATCTAGGTGATGGACATCCTTTGAGATCACCATTCCTTTTATACTTTCCCGAAACATCTTTGAAAATTATTTACATAACGGCCGTCTCGATTTAAAGCATTCAACTATTAACTTTCACACTTTAAGAGAACTTCTTTAACATACATCTTTTCATGTCCAATGAAACGGTGCAATCATTTGCTAGGAAATAAACATCCTTAGACAACCTGTCTACTAAGGCTCCTATCATATCATTACCTTTAGCTTCCCACACAATCTTGTCTCTTAGTCTATGATAACGTGACTCCTCTTTTCCGTTAAAGGGTCATTAAATGCTTTATTTTGTTACAAAACTTTCGGTGTCTAATCTTGGCTTTTAACCCTATCACACGTCAACATATAGAATTTACTACATCTCGCATCATAATAGGTCGTATCACATTTCATGCGGCATACACATAAGCATGTCACCACGGTTCATAAGCCTCATCAAGTACAACTTTTGGGTCATAAGATGACCGAATGAGACAAAACTCAGTTCTTAACAAATGTAGCAAACTCAAAGAACTTTTCAAAAATGAAAGGTTTGACCCTTGAAGATCTCTAATGAATATTTTACGACGTTTGCAAAACAAGTGTACAGAATTCGTCTGAAACCTGACCATTTTTGGAAATCGACATTTTTCGCATATCTCTGGGCAAAATCAAAGGAAACTTTGTTCATATCGAATTTAGGGGACACATAGAGGTTTTCAGAAAAGTAAGATTCATCTCCTAAGTCGTTCATATAAAGAAGATATGATTTTTGCAATATGACTGAATTTTCAGATCAATAAACCCTTTGTTTTGCAAACAGTTTCCACCATCAAACATCCATGTCAAGCCACCACGACCTCTTCAGTTCATACACATCAAATTATGACTTAGTTATCATTATGAAATCCTCAATTGATTCATGGATTCATTATACTCATTTTACAATCGATTTGACACCCGAATGACCTAAATTGACTCACAAACGCAATTTAAATCCATATCAAACCTCAAGACCAGATGTGAACCCTATATTGGTTCTATTTGAACGTTAAAATGACTCTAGAAACAACTTCATACCTGTGGGAAATCTCAAGATACATATTGATTGCAATAACACTCACCGAATGACCCGAAATCGCCAATCTAACAACAAAACGTATTTTATCAATCAATACTCAACAAGTCCAGGTATGGACGAAATATATGAATGGATATGACTAATATTCAGCAAAAATTTCAATCTAGAGAAAACTTTAAACTTTATCCCTTAAGTTCATGACATGGTAAGGACCATTCGTTAGCATGCAGGTACTTCGAGAAACTCAATAGGGTCATAATGAGGGTAGAAATAACATTAGCAGGACTTTCATCATCAACAAATGGTAGCATAAACCGTAAACCTATCTTATAGAAAGAAATACTTCCCACAATTGAAAACATTAACTTCTTCCTATAAGTGAGAACAAAACGGAGGGTGCGCTTGCATGGAAGTAGCACTAGTCACACATCAAATGAAGGTTCGACCTCACGATCGAAACGAAACCGGGAACTTTATTAGAACGTCTCAAAACTATGTGTAGCCTCAACTTTAGAAATATAATGTTTGCCTTACATGGGTAATCACCCAGGCGAGAAACATGATCAATTCGAAACCAGATGCTCTTGAATACTTTTACTTCATATACTTTAAGGAACTACAATTATAGGATCTCAACATTACCTTTACATTCGTGCCATATAAGGAAGAATCTCCACCTGTAGGTACTCGTCCCAATCGTCATATATCATCCCGTAGCGAAATCAAAACTAAACGAGTCGTAAATCTGAAGCAGACCAAAGTATGCGCCGCATGAAAGTCTTATGCGCCGCACAAAACCAAGTTAAGCATTTGTGCGCCGCATGAAAAGGATGTGCATCACACTAATCAACCAAAATCATCGCAGAAACTAAACAATAATCTGAGCACTCGATCTGTGCGCCGCATCGAACTTCTATGCGCCGCATATCGGGCACCCATCTGAATATCATTTTTTCAAAAATGGCATCTATGCGCCGCACAAATGTCCTGTGCGCCGTATATAGCCCAGTTCGACCAAAATCCAACTTTTTAACCCTTTTAATCGAATTCCATACGAATTCAAACTCTCGATCTTAATCCCAAGCACAACTTTAACATTTTGCAGCTCGGAAGTAGCCTCACATCATAGCATAGTGCTCATGGAATGGAAGAGTTTTCATGTTTAAAGGTTCAATCAACCCTTGAGTTGACTTCTTTAATTGCTTCTGCTTCATCATTCTTTATTCCTTTCATACGTGTCTACTCTCTGTGTCGTTAAATATGATACCATTCAATGGTTCCATCAATTCCATCTTCACTTTATTTAGATCAGCACAGACACAGTCTTACAAACACACACATGTCATGATACATTTACAATTACGTTCGCGACCGGAATTGTAACTATATCCATTCATACGTGTGCCCGGTAACCCTTCTATGCGTCACTTACTTATAGTCCTTCAAGTATCCAACATCAACTCTACTCTTCAAACTTCAAGTCCATGTCTTTTAAGCCCGTGGGCTCCACAACACAATACAACACCTCATAGAGACCTTTACCAACTTCATTACTTTCTACTCCGATCAACACAAGCATGGCCATACAAACGCGTTCGTGTCGTGATACGCTTGCAATTATGTTCCAGACCATAATTGTAATTGTATCCTTTCACTCACATATTCGTTACCACATTTGTGTATCATCTTCTTTTCACCAAATCCTTCAAATTTTGTGCATCTCAACAATTTCCCGCGTAATATGAAGCACAAGTTATCAAATTCAAATAGAGCATTAGCACCTTACCTTTCACATAACGTCTTTCATAGCAATAGAATAGTTGGCAACGGGGAGCGCGAGAAACAGAGGAATAAGGGCTACACAAACAGGAGTATACACATAAAAACACATCAAAGAACATAAAGCCTTAATCCTACACTCTCACTCATCCCAGCCCGTCCTAAAAGTATTTCATCTCAAAGGCTAAGCATACCTACTTAAGCCTAACTTGTCATCTATCGGTTTAAGTCCAATTCCTATGGCAAACCTATAGTCCTTGGTTCACTTAAACCATTTCTCTGATACCAACTTGTAACACCCGTCGTTTAAAAACAAGGATTTCCAAAAACTTTCGCCTAACGGCGTCAAAAGAAAGCGGAAGTAAACTTTAAAAGTCCAAACCAGCAAAATCTGTTTGGTTTATTCATTAAATGGTGTTACTAGCCATATCATCAAAATAAGTTCAAATGGAAACCCATCGGTTGCCCAACATTAAACAACCGACCACATTACCAATACAAGTCATTATTATCTAAACATAAAGCAAATGTCTAGAGCGAGCAGCCACTAGGGGTAAACTATAGCCAGCTTCAAGATCATCTACCCATGCCTCACATCTTCTCACATCTACCTGCTCACTAATGTTGGACCTGAGGGAACAACACATTTTAAAAGAGCAAGTGTTAGCTAACGAATTAGCTAAGTAAGATAACACATAGTTTATAAAACGTTTATCCATTTAAAACATTATATAAAAGTCATATTAAGTCGTTAAGGCACATATCATCAAACATATCATCTCACATACATATCATAGCATCAACATCTTTCATATTAGGATGGGTCATCCTAAATGTGCCTAGTCATCTTTCGCATCTCCACATATCACATCTAAACATCTTATTAGTTGTGACATAAGTCACACATCTCACATATAACATTTACATATTTATAAGTGTGACATAAGTCACACCCGACTAGATCGACAAACCTTACGGCTGTACATCATTGTCGTTAAGGAATGGCAAGCCAATCCTGGAGTAATCCGTATGCTCAAGGCAAGTGGGGCGGGTCAGACCTCCCGTATTACTCTTCACATCTTTGACCATGTTGCAAGGAGCCACCCAAGCAACCACATCTACGCACCCGCCGGGCAAGGGCAAGTACGGGTTAAGCTTAACACTCTCACATCTAAATTACGAGCTCGATTTTCACATCTCATATAGTTTAGGTGTCCACGTTACCTAAACATCATCACATAATCATCTTTTACGTTTGGGCCCTTAAACGTGCACGTGTCATGGCAACTTAATAAGTCTAGTGAACTAGATGAACAAGCCATGTAGTCATGCACATTTTACATATCATCAACATATATCACATTTCAATTCATATCAAGACATTACATAGCATATCATTACATCGTATACATTGTTACATCACGTACATCATCATAATTCATTACATATCGTATATCATTACATATCATCTTTTATTGCATAACATAGTTCATTACATATCATCTTTTATTGCATAACATAGTTCATTACATATCGTATTTCATAGCTACTCAAAGCATTTCATATCATATCATAACGTTACATATCTTTGGGATAGCATTTCAGGCTTCAATATGCATGTACATAGCCCATATCACCTCCCGTATAATCCCGAATACCCATAAGAAAACAAGATACCATTTGGGAAAGTTATTATATGAAAACTATGTTTTTGTTGAACCCTTAGCGTGTCAAAGTAGTGTATCTTACCTCATGACGAATACAATGAGCAATACGCAAGGTTAACTTGTCTTGTTTGTGCTTCCATCTTACAATAGCATCATACAACCAATAGGTAACATAAACGTGGCTTCAAAAGACCTCTCTAAGTTCCCTATATCATAAGGTAACCTGAACATAAGGTCTATGGGTCAAACAAGCATGAAAACAAGCCTATACGACTGCCAGACCTGAATATGCGCCGCATGGATCTTCCATGCGCCGCATAAACTTAAACAGAAGCACCCAGACTAATCTATGCACCACATAGAATTCCTATGCGCCGCACAGAATCCTTGTGCACCGCACAGAATTCCTGTGCACCGCACAACGGGGCTCGATCATTAAACTTGATTTTTGAACCTCTTTAAACGATTCCCATTCGATCTCAAACCCTAACCCCGACCTGGAAACATGAAATTGACATCTTTTATGACACAATTGATGCCCTCAAACCATCAATTTATTCCTTGATCCATTACAAACATAAATCACTTATTTGATCACCCGAATCACATGAAATCGGTAAACGTTTTGCAATATAACCCAACCCAAACCCCATGGCCTGGATCGGATCGACATATAAGACTTATAAGATCAGATTTCAAAGGATTAACACCTATATTACCTGTAGATGATCATAAGGATGAAAGATCTTAATCAAATCTTGCCCGAAACACCACGAAACGAATAGATCTTGGAGGGAATTGCATTGAGAGGGGGAAGGGGGCTGCTTTGAGGTCTCACACACGATGGATACAGCTTTATGACAATTAGGGCTGTCTAATTATCCTTTAACCCCTGGCCAACACTTCCATAACTTCACCTTTAGTCCCTCAACTTCTTAAACATTACTTTCTTGGCTTATCTTACTCACCGGAACACTTAACGACTTAACGAGCACTTATTTTCATGACTTTACTTTAATTACTCTCATTTAACATACCTTAATCATATTATATTAAACTCATAAGCATTTAATCACATAATCCCATTTAGGGCACATAACTTAACGAATCTGACGTTAATTAACGGAATAGTCAAATAGTCAAACTTGAAAAGTTTGGGATGTTACAAAATTAGACCTAAAACATTTAAAACAACATGTCATCCGTGTTTCATATTACTATGCTAAGGAAAATATATCAAAGTTCTCAAGTAATCGTTATCTATCATGTTCTTATGACAAGTTCACAACAATTGTCCACCATCAAAACCAAGTACTCATATTCAATACATCACATCACAAGCAACTAAAACAAGTCAACTAAAACAAGTGGTTTAAAGTATAATCCGAATCCGATATGCCCTCTAGTTATTGACCGGGTATGTATATAGGGTGTACCAGCGACTAACCCTCCACCCAACCAATTCCCATTAAGCATATCGGTTCCTTATTATACTCTAAGCCAACATGTGCAATCCGTGATGTCATTAACTTGTTATAATACCGGGTGACCATAAAATAGTTGATCAGGCTCTTTTAGGGCTGGCACAATATTATACTAAGTTAATGCCATAACTTCATTTTGCCCTAAATCATCAAACTATCACCAATCAATAACAACAATCCATCTCAACCACAATCAAGCTCAAATCAATGTACACATTAATCACATTGTACTCATCACACATTCATCACATTGTACTTGTCACAACATAACACATTGTTCATCTAGTACGCATCACAAAACAACACGTTGTCCAATCGTACTCATATTGTCACATAAATGGTCTCGTCTACGAACTCACAATGCATACTTTTCAGGGTTCATACAATTTCACGTTGCACACAAAATTCCTAACCATGCATGCTATATGAAGAGTTTTAACTTAAGCCGTAGTCTAGGTCAAACCGCCTAATTCTCTACGACCACGCATGGGCCACCATTCTGTAACACCCCGAGCTAGGCTCGAAATATTACCGAAAATATATAGCGTATGCATGGGATTATCGTAGAACATGAACTATATGAATAGAAGGGATTCGGTGAATCCAACATCAACAAACAAGTACATAAGGCATAATGCAAAATTAAGGGGCAAATGAATCCTGGATCCATGTAAGTCCAAGCCCGAGTTATAGCACAAACATCAATCAACCGACACATCTTGGATTCTCTTGATTACCTGAAAAGTGTACTAAACAAAGTCAACACTAGGTTGGTAAGTTCGTAGTAATGGTTCACAAGGAACCATCCAAGTCACAATATGTGTAAAGCATAAGCGAAACATAGCATGTACAAAGTGTAAGTAAATCATAACTTACGGTAATCCATCGCATCACACAAGAATGTAAAGAGGGTTACTCATGGCGTAACCTGGCCACGTATTAGTACTCACACAAGTGTCTATTCACAATAATTAGAGCAGCATAACATGAGTGTCCAAACAATAAGACATCAATTAATGTATCATAAGTGTACCACAACAACAACAAAAACCACCATAATCACAATGTTCTCAAGTATGAAATACTTGGTAGTACATCAACCAATCAATAAGTACGAAAGCATGTTCTCAAGAGTAAAACACTTGGAAGTACATCAACCAATCAATACGTACAAAAGCATGTTCTCAAGTGCAAGCCACTTGGAAGTACATCATACCACAAATCATCCAAAACCACAATGCACATACATTTCTCACGACTTTACATTTAAGGAACCATAGATGCTTATATATAGGGTCACCCGCAGCCTTCCCACCACATCTACAACTCATTAAATGTATCATCGTCTTCCATGTATGTACAACTATCCTAATCACACCACATAATCCAAATCGAAAACATAATCCAACAACAATAAGTTAAACAATCAAACAAATCAATCAACAATCAATCAAGCAATAAGACAAATCGTAACTCAAGCCAATCAATCAAAAAGTGCAAAGCATGTCCTCAAGTGTAAAACACTTGGAAGTACATCAACCAATCAATAAGTACGAAAGCATGTTCTCAAGAGTAAAACACTTGGAAGTACATCAACCAATCAATACGTACAAAAGCATGTTCTCAAGTGCAAGACACTTGGAAGTACACCAACCAATCAACAAGTCCGATAACATAGTCAATCTCAATCACAAGTCCATCCATTTCCACTAAACAACACGTACATACACTTCGGAGGATTTTACTTTGATCAAGTTCTAGATGCTTATGTATAGGGTCACCCGTAGCCTTCCCACCACATCTAAAACCCTTTGAAGGCATAACCGACTTACATGTACGTACGACTATCCTAAATAATCACAATATCACAATCATATGCGTAAACCATCCAACAATCAATCAAACCATCCATCAATCAAACAATTAATCAAACAATCAATCAGC
Source organism: Erigeron breviscapus (assembly GCA_034093135.1). Classification (NCBI taxonomy): domain Eukaryota; kingdom Viridiplantae; phylum Streptophyta; class Magnoliopsida; order Asterales; family Asteraceae; genus Erigeron; species Erigeron breviscapus. The sequence continues at coordinate 73,819,946 of CM067175.1, read as the reverse complement.
AGTCAATCAAATCCACCAAACAATCAATAAGCACGTATGTGTACACTTTTCAGCCCGAATCTCAATCGAGTAGGGAACTACAGAACTCACCTTGATCGAAAATGAGAAGTTAATATCGAGATAAGTTGAGATTATAAGCGTTCGATAGGCTCCACGTGTCCAAAACCTATAAGTATATATAACATGCACGTTATAAAACAAGACGAAACCCAGCTAGGTTTTTAAGTATGTATTATGACTTTAGAAAGTTCCCAAGACTCTACATGGTCGATGAAGAGGGTAAGAAGTAGTTTGAGTCGAGTTATAGTTGTTTGAGGATTGTTACACGCCAAAAACTTATCATTTCACGTTTATGTAATCTATGTACTTGTCCCATTTTAAGTTTAGATTAACCCTCGGCTTTAGACAATGAGTATGACTCGAATATGGAGCTATAGAGGTCAAGAGGGAATCCATTAGAAAGCTTAGGCCGAGACAAGGACGAAGGAAAGGCCGCTAGGAACGAAACAGGAAACCTGAAGATGTAGGCCACCGTCTGGGACGGTGGCACCCACCGTCTGGGACTGCCCTCTAGAAAAGCTGCACGCTGAGAGACGGTAGGCACACGGTGCAAGGTTCTGTTTTACGGTGGAAAAAGGAGCTCAGACGCTAAAAGGTAACAATCCAGACCACCATCTGGGACGGTGGTGCTGGCGTCTGGGACGGTGGTTAGAAACACAGCCCGACCTGCACATGTTCTTGAGACCCAAAACCGAACCAAACACACCCCAAACCCACTTTTTGACTTGAAATTCGATTTGTAATGAACCAAGACCCGTCTTTAAACATCAGTGGACCTAAATGAACATAGCACATAAATAGTCTGACCACCTTCATGTGAACAAATCACACATCTATTAGAACCAAAAACCTTAACTGTAGAAGAACAACAACATGACATCTGTATATTGAAGTGTTATTAGTGCAATATGCAACATTGCAACTGAATAATATCGAATTTTACTTCTTTATGGATATGGAGGAACTTAATCTTCTTTTCAAGTGTAATCTGCAAAATACATAAAGCATCCAACAAATGAATATATAGTGATTAAAGAAAATTACTGCAACACAGATAGATGTTTACCTCAATCTTTGTTATGAATCTTAATTCTGCCTCTGGTGCTAAATTTTAATCTTCTTGAACTTATGTTATTTAGAAAGATGTCATGTTCTGGTTAAAATAAATGGAAAGTTGAATACAACTCCAACCGTATAGAACAAAAACTTGTATAAAAGAACTATACTAACACTTCAACAACCATACATGGTCCAAAACATGGAGTATCATGCTAAACCTATGATCAATAACAAAGAGATGGAGCATCTTGTTTCAAACACCAAAATCATGCCCAAATTCGGCCAAGAATCAACCCAAGAACACCAAAACCCTAAATTTGACTAAGACCAACTTTTGGCTCGATTTTTGTGACCCGAAAGCGTTTTGATACAACTAGAAACATGTTTAGAAGTATTAAGTGATGAATTTGAGACGAGTTTACTTACCAAAAGTCCCACCGAAAGTCCTAACCCGAAATTGGCCCGAAAATGGAGATTTCTTGCACCTAGTTGACCCGATTTTTGATATGATGAAGATGTTATGATAAAGATGATGATTCTTGCACTAATCTAACTTGAAGAACATTAAAGGATAAGAATTTTCTAGAGAGAGAGAGAGTATGTATGTGTGTGTGTTCTTACACTTTAGAGAGAGAGGGGGAGATGAGTGAAAGAATGAATGGAGGTGAAAGGTGGAAGGAAATCAGGGATAAGGTTGGGTCAAATGGTGGGTCATGGGTGTGGGTGAGATCCACGGGTTGACCCGTCTCAATTACTAGTTAAATTCAAAAGTTACCTCGTATCGTTTAGTTTTGCATCGTCCAATTAAGTTGTCACTCGACCCGTTAAGTACTTCACTAGCCACTAAATCTCAAAATAAATTCAATTAGGTCGTTAATTAAATTTGTTAGTTAAATCACACGAAAAGTCAAACGGTCAAAAGTCGCGGATGTTACAGACTATGACAAACAATTCCTTCAATATGTCTCAGCTAATAATGACAAGGACGAACCTTTGATTATTGTACTACAATTTGCAAAGTATAACACTTGGAACCATATATTTTCAAAATTATAAGCTTTTATGACTTAAATGTATGAAAATCTAATATTGATAATATCGTAAATCCCGTGTCCAGTGTTGGACACGGGTCTAAAATCTAGTTATGTACCAAAGAATTTAGTGGAGAACATATATAGACTTGAATCAAAACTTTTAAATACAATGTCACGTGTCGATGAAAGAAAACTCAATCTAGAGAAATTTCATATACAAGACCAAGTTGAGAAGAAAAAAAAAAGTTAAATGCTGATTTTTATTCTTTTTTACAACAATATTCAAAAACAATAGGTCAATGGTCTTAGTAAAGTGGGCACTGGGCAGGCTAGTGGACAAGTAGTGGGCCGTTTCATGACTAATGGGCATGATAGATTTGACTAGCAATGAATGCATTTGATATGGTTGAATCTTACATTCTTACCCACTCATTAACCGAAAAAATTTCTATTTCACTACATAAGTTTTCCATTATTTAGATACTAATGATTGGAGAAATGACTTTCAAAGGTCAAATTTTCATCAAGTTTTGCCATTCATATATTAAGTTAATTAAAGTTGTAGTGAGTTTGTTTCCTTACTTGTAACGATTTTAGTGTATATATGACAAACATTTCCAATGCTAATATAATTAAACATTATAAGGTAACTGGCTTTTCAACTTTTGCCAATTATGTATCTTCCAGGCTTTAACTTTTCAGGGTTTTCTTTGTCATTTCATTTAAACTCCATTTAATAGATTAATGGTATAAGTTTTCAAGCTCAAATCCAATGGTGCCTGGTATATGGTCAATGACTAATGGCTCTTGTAGTTATTGAATTGTGATTATTGGTTCGAACGGTTTGAGGAACATCTTAATGTTCTTGGATTAGTTAATATGTGATTTAATATATTGTGTGATACATTTAGGTTTTCATGTTTGTTATACATATGTTTTGGTATATGTGGACTGAAATGTGGTTCTCTATTGTAGTATCTTCTTAACCTTTTTCTTAATTAATATACAAAGTTAGTAAATATCAAACATATATCATAAGGTTGTTTTTGGTTAGAACTTTTTTTTTCCCTTTAGAAAGATAACTACATCAAATGGTACAAAATCTACAACTATTCATAAAATGTCTATCATAAAACTCGACTCTTAAGCCCACAACCTATAATTCAATGGGTTATTTACAGATACTACAAGAATCAAATAATCCCAAAGATGAATTCTATTTAGGCAGTGTTTGGGAATACGTATATATAAGTGGTAATCTACTTAAAAAAGGTTACCGAAATAAGCAGGTACCAACCTGATTATTTAAAAGTGTTTAGTAGTTACAAAATAAGCAAATAAGAAAGTTTCAGAAAGTGTATAATACTCTGATTATTTATCTGCCTGAAACAACAAGCGATAGACAAATGAGCAATTAAATAAGCAATTCCAAACACCCCTTCACTGACTTTTTAAAAAATAATTAAGTACATAATTTCCGTTGAATCTGTCTTGATTAACCTGATTTCTTAAAAACTATAGTGAAATGCAAAAATGGTCCCCGTGGTTTGTCACTTTTTGCAACAGCAGTCCCTCTCTTGATTTTTTTGCAACGGTGATCCCTGATGACATTTTTCAGTAGCAACGGCAGTCCATCTTTAACGGGTCCGTTAATTAGTGTCGTTAAGTTCCCCATGTGAGTAGCACGCGAGGGATATCAACGTCCTTCCACCTAGACAAACCTAAGGGTGTTCAAACTATCCATATCCGATCCGGTTTTCTTCAAAAAGTCGGATATCTTAAATTTTGGATTCAAACTCGGATAGTATTTTTTGAAAATTTCAGATATTTTGGATATTCGAAAATATCCGAAAAGTTTTTTTTTTTGGTTAAATTTCATATCCTTTTTTAAAATCGAAATATCCAAAAATAACAAAAAAAAATATTAAAAGAAATCCTAGTTTCAATATTCGAAAATATTCTAAAATTTACGAAAATGTCCAAAATGTTAGTCTCAATATCCGAAAATATACGAAAATATCTAGGATATTTTTAAAAAATCGATACTTCGGATATCCGAAAAATTCGTTGTCCAAAATTTCGAATACGTGTTCGGAAATTGAACTCAGTACTCCATTATCCGAAATTTTGAATATCCAAAATTCGGATAGCCGAAACTTGGATATCGAATATCCAAGTTTCGGTTATCTGAATTTCAGATATTCGAATTTTTGGGGGATATCCATGTTTCGGCTATCCGAATTTCGGATATTTGAAATTTTGGATAGTAGAATATTCGAATTTCAAAATGAAAAAAAATAAAATATATCCTAGATATTTTTGAATATTTTCATATATTGAAACTAAAAAAATCTTATAATAACATCCATAATAGTGGATATGTATACCCAGGTCATGGTAATTTGCCGTGTCATTATCCTAAAACAGGGGCGGAGATGTATGGGGGGTAAGGGTGGTCATGGCCAAGTGGCCAACCACCCAATCGTTATATATATATATAGGGGTGAGATAAATTGAGTCCAGCTTAATTTGAGTCCAAAAAGGTTCCATGTAACTTACACATGTGTAAGTCGTGGTGGCGGTGGTCGCCGTCGCCGGAAAATCATGGTGGTGGTCGGAGATGATGGTGGTGGTGGTAGGAGGTGGTTGGAATTTGAGGAGATGGAAGAAAATCAATGAACTCAAATTGGACTCAAAATAAGCTGGACTCATTTTATCTTTTCCCTATATATATATATATATATATATATATATATATATATGCACGATGATTTTCATGATGCACAGTGATTTTCAGTGAAAAGAAATCTATTGTTTTATTTGTTTTACTTAAATACTTGTTTTATTTTATCTAAAACCTATGTAAGTATTGTAGGCAAGAAACTGAAATTCAAGTATTATATGAAAAGAGTACTGACGGATGATGATGATAAGAGTAGATCTTGAAGGGTATGCTTAATTAGAATTTCTTTTTATAAGGATGGGCGTTTGATCACGAGATCAAGAAGGTTATTTGTTGTATGAAAGAAGCCATTGATATGGTGGATTTTGGAAACTGTATGTCTAAAGTAATTTTGTTATATTTTTATTATTTTTTCATTTTAAACCCTCAACTATGGTCAATTATATCCTTATGGTTATGCATATATAAAGCTATACAAATCTGCCCCAATCTTAACGATTTTCATTCAAGATCATGCCTAAGAGATCCCTATAACTGTTTATCGTTTTTAATTTTGGCCCACCTTAACCTAAACTCTGTCCTAAAACATCTCCCTTTTAAAGCTTTTAACTCATCATGAAAGCATTGTAGCTTAGCTAACAATATAAGTATAAAAAATAAATAAAAGACCCACGATTCATCAAAAGTATGCCAACATGAAAGCTACCCTCCTATTGGAGTGGTATTTCAAAACAATAATATGAGTCTCTTTTCTTTCAAATTGTTTCTACCATTTTAGTTTTTCTCTCATAACAACCACAACACCAACCAAATTAAATAAATATTACAACATTCGTAGCACCAAAAAATTAAAATATTTGCCATATTCTTTTCATATGGTTAAATGTTTATACAAAAAAATATAAATAAATTGACGGGTTCGTATACTTCAACCCAAACCCATATATTATACGTGTTAATCCGTAATCATATAGAACCATTTATAACTCAAAATCATTTAATCTCAACTCAAGCCCGTATATATGTATAGTATTTGCTAAACAAAGCCCTAAGACCTTTCGTTAAGCTGCATTATACTAACTAATTGTACACTTATCATAAAATTCAAGGGTGACTTTTGATATGAAAAGAATAAAAATTTTTATTCATGTTAGGTGAAACCCTGAGGATTTCATTTATCTCCTATATGTATTTCAAAAACACAACATTACAACATGGTGTAGATAAAAACCACTGCCCTACCTTATGATTGATCAATTTTTCAGCTCCAAAAGTAATATTATTTAAACCACCATATATCAGACTCTAATTTAAATATATATAAGTGAATTAATCATCTTTCCGAAACACAGTACATGGCCCTTAGCTACCCCTTCCCCTTGCTTAAGTTCCATTCAAAAGTATATGATGATCGATGGGCAATATTTTGTTTGGTTGCACGGTTGCACCTTTAGTAGCGTATGAGGAGAATCTAGTCCGTCTAATTTATATCATTTGATCGTCTGTTGTTATATTTTTATTATTTTTTCATTTTAAACCCTCAACTATGGTCAATTATATCCTTATGGTTATGCATATATAAAGCTATACAAATCTGCCCCAATCTTAACGATTTTCATTCAAGATCATGCCTAAGAGATCCCTATAACTGTTTATCGTTTTTAATTTTGGCCCACCTTAACCTAAACTCTGTCCTAAAACATCTCCCTTTTAAAGCTTTTAACTCATCATGAAAGCATTGTAGCTTAGCTAACAATATAAGTATAAAAAATAAATAAAAGACCCACGATTCATCAAAAGTATGCCAACATGAAAGCTACCCTCCTATTGGAGTGGTATTTCAAAACACAACATTACAACATGGTGTAGATAAAAACCACTGCCCTACCTTATGATTGATCAATTTTTCAGCTCCAAAAGTAATATTATTTAAACCACCATATATCAGACTCTAATTTAAATATATATAAGTGAATTAATCATCTTTCCGAAACACAGTACATGGCCCTTAGCTACCCCTTCCCCTTGCTTAAGTTCCATTCAAAAGTATATGATGATCGATGGGCAATATTTTGTTTGGTTGCACGGTTGCACCTTTAGTAGCGTATGAGGAGAATCTAGTCCGTCTAATTTATATCATTTGATCGTCTGTTGCTTGCAAGTTTTTCTATTAATTTTTTTTTTCAGGAAAAGACAACGTAAGTTCTTAGATGTAATTAACCAAATTACATCAAATTGATGCAACGCCATTTATCACAGTAAATGTGCATGTATTTTTCATGTTTACATATTTGAACTGAAAAAACTGTTATGTAGTTAAATGTGGTTAAAAGTTATTTAGTATCAAGATTTGATCTAAGGCTGTAGGGAGTGGATGGCGGGTTTCATTCGGTTTGGGTGAACCCGCTGGGGAACACCGCCGCCATCAATGCGGGTTCTTGGCGAGCTACTTCTCGGAGGGCTGTAAAGCCACGGAGGGTTGAAAGATTTGTGAACGTTGGGGTGACTGTTGGAGCTTGTGACCGTTATATTCTTGACCGTTTGTTAATAAAATAAAATAAAAAACACCCCTTATTTTCTACCTATAAATACACTACTATTTTTCCCAAACAAATCACAACCAAATATCTATATTTTTTCATACATCACACACGTGGTATTCCTCTTCCCCATGGTATTCATATTGTCACCCGCCTAATCTACCTGATTTAAGTACGGGTAGTACTTTAAGTTTTTTCAAAAAGTGTTAGATGAGCTTGAAGACACGGGCACCTCTTCCGGGACTCGTAGGTATATTGATCGAGACCGAGCTGAAGCGCACGAAAAACTAATGCGTGACTATTTCGTTGAAGACCCAAAGTTTGACGAACCCTTTTTCCGTCATCGTTTTCGGATGAGCCAAAGCTTGTTTTTGAAGATTGTTCGTGATATCGAAGCTAGCTTCGAGTACTTTCAAGAGGGATATGACGCACGTGGGAAAAAAGCTTCACGGCTCTACAGAAATGTACAGTGGCGATCAAACAATTGGCGACGGGTGAACCTTCAGATAACTTCGACGAGTATTTATGCACGACTGCCAGAACGTCACGCGAGAGCCTTGAGAATTTTGTGATGCGGTCATTTCTTTATATCAAAAGGAGTTCTTACGACATTGCTCTCATCACACAAGCGCATGAAGAAAGACATCGCATTCCTGGAATGCTTGGTAGTCTTGATTGTACACACATCGAATGGAGGAAGTGTCTTAAATACTTAAAAGGGCAATACACGAGGGGTGATCATAAGGTGCCTGTAACACCCGTCGTTTAAAATTATGGATTTCTAAAAATTTTCACCTAACGGCGTCAAAAGATAGCGGAAATAACTTTAAAAGTGTGAGGTCCCAAATACGAGATGGTTAAACCCAGAAGTGTAAAATACAACAAGTCTAATAATCACTAGAATGGACTAGTATTACTTGAATATAAATGCAAGTATATAAACAAAGTAATACAAGACTAAAAGCAGTAAAATAAAGGTGGAACACAATGTAATATTTTCAAGTGTATTTTATTTATGATGTTAAATAAAATACAAGGTTGTGCGGAATCAAGATAATACAAATATGTAAGTATCCTAACAACCTATGAATTACAAGTGATCTATATTTGCCAAATAAACTCTTTGGATCGAGATACTTAAAGTTGTGAAGTATCCCTGTTTAAGATCGAGAGTATTTAGACAAATTCACCTTTTATGCTAAAAGTAATTTTAACGAAGAAATGACTTTGTATTTATAGGCAAACAATTTCACCAGTGAAATTGTGCCGTACAAATATGGTTGCATGCATTTAATGAACCGACAAGATCATTAAATGCATTGGTTAAGGTACTAGGATAAAGTCACATCAATATGACTTTATTCTTTTAACCAACCACCTTTACACACGTATAAACTTTGGTAAAGAACAAGTGGAATGTCCTTTGGAAAGTGTGTAAAGGCTAAAGTCAATTCCTCGATATCAGTGTTCAGACTTGTAAGGTCTAGAACACTGACAATCCTCCAGTGTACAGATCTGGTAAGACTTCCAGTGGACTCCGCCATTTGTCAGTCTTCTTTATTCTGACTTCAATCTTTGACTTCAGTGAGAACGTCTTCAGTAGAGTAGATCTGGACTGGGGTGAAGTCCAGTGAGCTAATCTGGAGAATACTCCAGATTTCCTATACAAGTATTTGCTCACTGGTCTTCCATTATTTCTGAACAAATCCTTAGAGGGACTCCAGATTCAAAGTCTGGAGTAGGTCCAGTAATATACCATTGCTGGACAGATCTTCAGTAAGGCTCCAGTAGTCGAGTCTGGAGCGAGTCCAGTAAATCTGGACCTAACAAATTCCCCCTATTTGTTTAGAAATAATGCAAGTGTTTTCAAGCTTATATCTATACAACTTTGTATGCTTGAAAAACACAAGTTTTGACTTAGTCTAAAAATTTAGGTTACTGGAAAACACTTTATAGATCATCAGTGTTTTCAGTTTCATCTTTTAATACTAACTTAGACTAAATCTGATCATTTACTTTATGAATCAAAATATGCAACTATATTTACAGCCATCAACATAAAATAAGTTACAATTTTGACAACTTTAAATATAAACAACAAGTAAATGATATAAGAGTTAGGCCCTTCTCTTTGATGTCTGTCCTGGAGCATCTTCAGAAGCCTTTCTCTTTGGTGACGGAGAGGATGGAACAGACACTGGTGGTCTCATACCTAGCACAGCTTCCATCTGTTGAATTCTTATCCAAACCTTTTCAATCCTCTTCATAAATGCCTTTACATCAGGAGACAAATCAGTTTTACCTTTGAAAGTTAATCCTATCTCCTTCAGTTCAGTCCATCCAAAAGCTTGGACTGATGCATTTTTCCTTTCATCTGTAAAGTTACCCTCTCTGGTCAACTTTATATTAAATCTGGTCATGCCTTGATGATTTTCAGCGAGTTTGATTTCAGCACTTGTGATCCTTCTGGTATCAGCCCTGAATTTCAACATTTCATCATACTTGGCTTTCTGCTTAGCCATCTGGACCATATGTTCAGTTTCCTTTGATACTCTCTACTGTTCCATGGCAGACTGGAGTTGTACACGATTAATTCTGAGAGAAGTATCCAGAGGAATGAACGTGCTTATATCTGCATCTTTTATTGCTTTGATCTGTTTGGCAGTAAGTTTAGGCAAGCCTTTGATCTTTTTCCTGTACTCTATCTCCAGAGCACCAACATTTTTCCTTATTTTCCTCTGGAGGTTCACCAGTTCCTCCTTCCTTTGTCTGACCAGTTCAGGTACACTGACACTATAAATCATTGAATCATAAATTTGTTCTTCTTCAACATACCTGGAATGAATATGAACATCATCCAATGCATTCAGACATTGATGAACTCTGGGGTCTTCCTTCATCTTTTTGATTTCTTTTGAAAATCTCTATCATAATACATTCTTGTTCCAGTTTCTTAGAGGTGTCTTCATCAGGAGTGGGAAATTCTGATGAACCTTTAACAGTTTGCTCTTCTCCTCCAGATACCATTTGTTCTTTTCCTTTTACAGATTTCAGCGTTGTTGGGATATCTGGGAAAGATTCAAACTGGGGCTCACTGGCATCAGTACCAGCAGCCTCTTCAACCTGCAGAACGGCTTCAGTGCCAAGTGTTCTTTGTGCTAATTGTGCACTGGTATCAATACCAGTCACTTGTTTTCGTTGCACGATGCTTTCAGTAGCAAAGGCTTTTTCAATAGCACTGGTAACAACTTCTTTCTTTTTCTTTGTCAAACCATCTTGAACACCAGACGACTTTTCCCCCTTGGATTGATCTACAGTTCTTGACTTGAGATCATTCCACAACTGTTCAAGCATATGTCTGTCCAGTTCACCAAACGTTCTTCCAGCCACTGGAGTTGTATCATTCACAACTTTTCTAAGTGCCTGCACTTCCTTTTTAACAAATTCAACTTCTTGAGGCAGGTGCTTTGGTAGCTCAGTGTTAACCATTTTCACAACTTCTGGCAACAGTCCATCTTGAAATGTTCGAAGAACAGACCCAAAAATCTCTTTAGTGATTTCTTTCAGCATACTGTTTCTGAACTTCTTAGCAACCTCATCACTGATGGTGCTAACAACTGCATTCTGATCAAGTGATGGCCTACTCTCCAATGAACTCACCCTGGTAACCATTTTCTTAACCTCATCTGTCAAACCTGCCAGTGGTTGTACAGTTTTACTTTCCACTGCAGTCTGAACAGAACTGACTAGCCTTTCTTCTAATCCCTGGACTGCCACTTTTATATTTTCAGAATTGTTATTGGTGGCCAGTACCAGTTCATCCAGCTTTTCAAAAACAAGCTTCTCATTCCCAGCAAAAACATTCATTTCTGAAGCTAGATTATTTGATAATAAAGACTTGAAGTCAGAAATAACCTGGGATGAAGATTGCAGTGATCTCTCCAGGTCCGCCACCTTACTTAAAAGGCCTTGGACCTCGGCTGAAGACGAAGAGGAGGGACCACTGGGAGGATCAAGATTGGAAGCCATTCTGGTCATGAAAGGTATTTGTGTCCAGACCTCTTCAAAAGTAGTTTCAGCAGTTACAACTGTTGAGTCCAGCACACGTGGTTCAGATAAGTCAACTGGGGTTTCAAGTGGTGGGGGTTGAGATTGTGAAATTTGAATTGTTGGTGGAGTGAAGTATGGAGTGGTTTTTGGAATTGAAGGTGGTGGAGGTGGTGGCATATTGGATTCTGGTGGAGGTGGTGGCATATTGGATTCTGGTGGAGGTGGTGGCATTTGTGATTCTGGTGGTGGCAAATTTGTTTCTGGTGGAGGTGGTGGCATTTCTGGTAGATGCTCTACCTCTACTACATCATCTCCAAGAAAACTCATGTCAGTGTCAAAGTTATGACCTTCTGACATGGGTGAATCAGCTTCATCCAAAAAAGTTTCACCAACAGTCTGATCACCAGTCGGTTCACCAGCTTCAACATTCAAATTGATCTGAGCATCTTGCTCACCAGTTACTTGTTCATCAGCCTGAACATCTTGTTCTACCTGCTCATCAGTCTGTACATTCAATGTCTGCTCAACAGCCTGTAAATTTTCAACCTGTTCAACATTCTCTTCTGGTTCAAAAATTGGAAACCCATCTAAATTCATAACATCACCAGGATGTCTTTCTGGATTCACCTGAACTCCATCTCTCATCAGACGCCTATTTGATCTTGGTCGTCTGGAAGGTTCAACATTTGGTTGTTGACCTTCAGGAGCCACTTGTCTTATGGGTTGTACAGCTTCTATAACTTGAACATCTTGGTCACCAGAGGGTCCTTCACCAACTTGACCTCTACCTGGAGCCACTTCTGCTTCTTCCCTTTGAAAAGAGAGCATGGACTGAGGAATATCTACCTCATTCAGTGGAGATCTTAGGTTGGTCAGATCCCTCATATATTCACTCACAGAAAAGTGAGTAGTTTCATAATCTTACTGGTCTCCAAGAGCTCTTTTAAACATCAGTGAAAGAAAACGGATATATGGAACAAAGGCTTTTCTACCTTTCACTTTAAGACGCTCTACCAGATCATCAAATAGGATCTGAGCAAAATCCACTCTGAGTCCAAACCAGAGGCAGTAGGCAATCTGGAGATGAGTTTGATTTATCTGGTCCAACCCTCCAGAACTGCCTCCCAAACATTCAACAATATGCGTGAAGAAGAATCTCCATGAGTCTGTCAGCCTGCTCATGTAGACTATTCCCTTCCTGGATAGCTGGCCATGCTCATCCACAATATCTGTGTTCCCCATCAGTCTGCACACTTCCCTTGTATTGATACCAGAGGGAAGTTCAATGGGCAACTCATTTTGTTCAAAATAATTCAACTGTAGAACAGACCTGAGTAAACTAACAGAGAAACTCAAGGGTCTGGTACCTCCCTTGAGAGTATAAGTAATTGATGAAGTTTCATCATTATAAATTGCAGAGTACCAGAATTCACATAGATAATCGTGGTACATTCTCCCTGGATTTAGGGTCAAAGCACCATATAATGGACATGAGAGAAAGAATGTATTTAGTCTCCCAATAATGGATCGGGCATTATGAACACTGGAAAGTAAGAGTTTTGCCATCCAGTTATTCATATTTATCCTTATGGCCTTAGCCTCAAGAGTAATATGGTGTGCCTTTTCAACATTGGCAACCGGAGCATATTCTGCAGCAAGCAGATTTTTAGGAGAGTTAGATTGTCTTGGTGCCATTTTATGATGAATAGATGAAGATGAAATTGAATATTTAGGGTTTTGATGAAGATTTGATGAAGAATTGAATGAAAATGGAGTAAATATGAGAGATGATTATGATTGGAATTGAATGAAGAAATTAAATGAAGGAATTTGAAAGGATTTGGGAGTAAATATCTTCGAAGTAAATGCAAATGAAATTGAAAGTGGGTATATATAGGAGAGAGAATGTGGAACTCAAACGGTTAAATTGAAAATATCAAATAAAATTTTGATCGGGTTCTGAGATCCGCATTAATTACATCACATCACACATAAATGTGTGACGGTTTACAGCCCACAAACAGTATCAAGTTGCACTTTTTGTCTTCCCATGGTAAAAATACCATCATTTCTTTGAAAAATTTACATGCCACGTAGGATAATAAGATAAATATCAAGATAAATATCTTTTCAAAAAGATTTTGCATACGTGGCACGCACAATGACCAAGTATTAAAAATATTATGACTGACATATCAATGCATCTGGAGGTTGACTAGACACTCCAGTATCACTGGTGGATTAGTTCAGTGAAGCATGCACTGATGGTACACTGGAGGGACACTCTAGTAAAGTACCAGTGAAAACCATTTTGAAAGAGACTGGTAACCTCAAACATGCACGTCAACTAATACAGACAAATGAGAGGGACACATTTACAAAGAGACAAAAAGTCACCTCAAACATGCACTTCAACCTATCTAACCAGTGAGAGGGACACATTTACAAAGTACCAGTAATATTTTCTGAAGAGTTTGTCTAGTGAGAAAATAATTTAATAAATTCCCCCTGAAAAATAAAACATTTTTAAGAACAAAAATATATTTCAAGTCTTCCCCCTGGAATGTTGATCCAGAAATCTATTAATGCGAAGATAGTACACAATGGCGTTCGATATCTAAACAGTCATAGATTTATAAATCTTTAAATCAAGGATCCCTGATAGTACACAATGGCGTTCAATACCAAGGTTCCAGATTTAAGGGTTTAACATTCCCAACTCACCAACAAGATATTCAAAAGTTTTGACATCCAAAGGTTTAGTAAAAATGTCAGCGAGTTGTTTGTCCGTGGGAATAAAATGGAGTTCAATGTTGTTTTTCATAATATGATCACGAATGAAGTGATACCTGAGGTCAATGTGCTTCGTCTTGGAGTGCATGACTGGATTGTTCGAGATAACAATGGCACTGGTATTATCACAAAAGATTGGGGTCTTTGAATACTTAATACCATAATCAAGCAACTGGTTCTTCATCCAGAGTATCTGAGCACAACAACTGGCTGCAGATACGTATTCAGCTTCAGCAGTAGACAATGAAACTGAAGTTTGCTTCTTACTGGTCCAGCTGACCAGTTTGCCACCAAGGAAATGACATCCACCAGTAGTGGATTGCCTGTCTATCTTACAACCTGCATGATCTGAATCTGAATAACCCATTAGATCCATGCCTGAGCCTTTGGGATACCAAAGACCCAAACTGGGGACACCCTTAAGGTACTTCAGTATGCGCTTTACAGCAAGCATATGAGATATCTTTGGATTAGACTTATATCTGGCACATAAACATGTTGAAAACATAATATCTGGTCTACTGGCAGTTAAATACATCAGTGAACCAACCATGCCTCTGTAGACAGTGGTGTTCACTGGTTTACCATCTGGATCAGAGTCCAGTGTCAGTGGTGCAGAAATTGGAGTTGGTTTAGATGGTGAAGAGTTCATATCAAATTTCTTTAAAAGATCTCTAACATATTTTTCTTGATTAATAAAAATACCATCTCTGGTCTGTTTAATCTGGAGTCCTAGAAAAAATGTTAATTCACCCATCAAACTCATTTCATATTCAGTTGACATTATTTTTAAAAATTTCTTGCACATGTTTTCATCAGTAGACCCAAAAATAATATCATCAACATAAATTTGTACCATTAACAGATTACCTTTTTCATGAAGAATAAATAAGGTATTGTCAATTGCAACTCTTATGAAACCATTTTTCAATAAATGTTTAGTCAGAGTGTCATACCAGGCACGTGGGGCTTGTCTGAGGCCATAAAGCGCTTTGTCCAGATGATATACCCAATGTGGATGCTTTTCATCAACGAAACCTGGTGGTTGTCTGACATAAACTTCTTCTTCAAGCTTTCCATTCAAGAAAGCACTCTTTACATCCATCCGGTAGACCTTGAACTGATGATAAGCAGCGAATGCTAAAAATATTCTGATTGCTTCAAGTCTAGCCACTGGAGCAAATGATTCATCAAAATCAACATCTGACTGGCAGTAGCCTTGTGCTACCAGTCTGGCCTTGTTTCTGATTATGTGTCCATCTTCATCTACCTTGTTCCTGAAGACCCATCTTGTTCCAATTGGTTCTTTCTTTTCAACAGGGAAAGGAACCAGATACCAGACCTTGTTCCTTTCAAACTGGTGAAGCTCTTCTTGCATAGCAGTCACCCAGCTTGGATCTTCCATAGCCTCGTCAATCTTCTTTGGTTCATGTGAGTCCCTGAAATACGATGGTTAACCTAGAAGTGTAAAATACAACAAGTCTAATAATCACTAGAATGGACTAGTATTACTTGTAAATAAATGCAAGAATATATAAACAAAGTAATACAAGACTTAAAGCAATAAACAAGTAAAGTGGAACATTATGTATTTTTCAATGGTGTATTTTATTTATGATGTTAAATAAAATACAAGGTTGTGCGGAATCAAGATAATACAAATAAGTATGTATCCTAACAACCTATGAATTACAAATGATCTATATTTGTCAAATAACTCTTTTGGATCGAGATACTTAAAGTTGTGAAGTATCCCAGTTTAAGATCGAGAGTATTTAAACAAATTCACTCTAATGCAAAATGTATGCTTAAAAGTATTTTCTCAAAGAAATGACTTTGTATTTATAGGCAACAAAATTCACCAGTGAATTTTGTGCCGTACAAATATGGTTGCATGCATTTAATGATCCGACAAGAACATTAAATGCATTGGTTAATGGTACAAGTATAAAGTCATATCGATATGATTTTATTCTTTTAACCAACCACCTTTACACGCATAAACTTTGGTAAAGAACAAGTGGATTGTTCTTTGGAAAGTGTGTAAAGGCAAAAGTCAATTCCTCGATATCAGTGTTCAGACTTGTAAGGTCTAGAACACTGACAATCCTCCAGTGTACAGATCTGGTAAGACTTCCAGTGGACTCCTCCATTTGTCAGTCTTCTTTATTCTGACTTTAGTCTTTGACTTCAGTGAGAACGTCTTCAGTAGAGTAGATCTGGACTGGGGTGAAGTCCAGTGAGCTAATCTGGAGAATACTCCAGATTTCCTATACAAGTATTTGCTCATTGGTCTTCCATTATTTCTGGACAAATCTTCAGAGGGACTCCAGATTCCAAGTCTGGAGTAGGTCCAGTAGAACACGTTTCTGGACAGATCTTCAGTAAGTCTCCAGTAGTCGAGTCTGGAGCGAGTCCAGTAAATCTGGACCTAACAAATTCCCCCTATTTGTTTAGAAATAATGCAAGTGTTTTCAAGCTTAAATCTATACAATTTTGTATGCTTGAAAAACACAAGTTTTGATTTTAGTCTAAAAAATCTAAGTTACTGGAAAACACTTTATAGATCATGAGTGTTTTCAGTTTCATCTTTTAAGTTCTAACTTAGAATAAATCTGATCATTTACTTTTATGAATCAAAAATTACAACTAATATTACATACATCAACTGATAAATAGTTACAATTTTCTTTAAACAATAAATTACAATAAGTAAATGATAAGAGTCAGGCCCTTCTCTTCGATGTCTGTCCTGGAGCATCTTCAGAAGCCTTTCTCTTTGGTGATGGAGAAGATGGTACTGATTCTGGCAATTTCATGCCCATTGCAACTTCCATCTGTTGCTTTCTTCTCCATACCTTCTCAATTCTCTTCAGAAATGCTTTAACATATGTCGACACATTTGTCTTCCCCCTGAACGTTAAAGCAATCTCTTTCAGTTCACTCCATCCGAACGCTTGGACTGAAGTACTCTTTCTTTCATCAGTAAAGTTACCTTCCCTGGTCAACTTTACTTCAAACTTGGACATACCTTCATGATTACCAGCAAGCTTGATTTCTGCACCACTAATTCGTCTAGCATCAGCCCTGAAATTTAACATTTCATTATACTTGTCTTTCAATTTGGCTGTCTGGATCAATGCTTCAGTTTCCTTTGACACTCTCTTTTGCTCAACAGCAGACTGGAGTTGTTGACGATTAATTTTCAGAGAAGTGTCCAGGGGAATGAATCTGCTTACATCAGCATCTTTAATAGCTTTGATCTGTTTGGCAGTCAGTTTTGGTAAGCCAGTCAGTTTCTTTCTGTACTCTATCTCCAGAGCACTAGCATTCTTCCTTATCTTCCTCTGGAGCATCACCAGTTCCTCCTTCCTTTACCTGATGAGTTCTGGTACTGTAAGTCCCAACTCAATAGATGGCACTACCTGAAGACACCTCAATGTCGATGGTGGAGTTACTTTGCAATATAAGCCCTGAACTGGAGACGACCAGTTACAGAGAGTATATACCAAGTTCTAGATAGATTACTTATTTAAGTGACAATAAGTAAAGAACAATGCAATAATACAAATAACTTGTCAAGTAAATTGGTGAGACAATATGTAATTTTCAAGTGTAATTTATTTATTAACTTTAAATAAATTACAAGGTTGTTGCGGAACCAAGATAATACAAGAATGTAAATATCCTAACAACCTATGAACTACAATTGATCTACACTCGGAATTTCTCTAAACAATCGAAACACTTAAAGTTGTGAAATGTTCCTTTTTACGATTGAGAGAATATTGCACAAGTTCACCAAAAATATTGCAGGTATGCAAAGTGTGAAGTGTTTTCACTATGTGATTTCACTTGTTATTCTTGTTGTGCAATGACTTGTATTTATAGGCAAAGTTAACATTGGGATGTTAACTTTGGCCGTACAAAAGTGGTTGAGAGCATTTAAGGAATAGCATTTAATTCCATAAAATGCAGTGTAAAGTTGCAGCATAAAGCAACTTTATTCAACCAGCTTTATGTACCTTTTATTACTTAAATAATAAGATGAATCTTATTATCCGGGTAAAAGCACATAAAGCATAAAAGTCAATTCCTCGTAATCAGTGTAAAGCTTTGTAAGAGCTTTCCACTGACGGTCTCCAGTTTGTAACTGACTAGAATGTCAACTGGGCTTCGCTGCCATTGTCATTCTCTATCTTCCACTTGTTGTCTTCGACTTCAACTGGAAGGATTCTTCAACTGGCCAGTTCTCAACTGGAGGAAGTCTTCAGTTGCGTTGACTGTACGATGCAACTAGACTTTAATATATTTCTGGACAAATCTTCTGGGTCTCCAGTTTCACTGGGTCTCCAGTTTCACTGGGTCTCCAGGTGCAACTAGAGACTGGCCAGTTTACCAGTAAACTGGTCCTAACAGGTACACTAACGCCATAAATTATAGAATCATAAACCTGTTCTTCTTCGGCGTAAAAGGAGCGTACATGAACATCATTCAATGCATTCAGACATTGATGAACTCTAGGGTCTTCCTTCATCTTTTTGTACACATCAATATTTATGCCTAACCTGCCAGCATTGTAAGAGTCCAGAGTCCCCATAGTTGCCATCTCCCTTTGATGGGCCAGCAGTTCATCTTTTTGATTTCTCTTAAAGATCTCTATCATTATGCATTCTTGTTCTAGCTTCTTGGAGGTTTCATCATCAGCAGTAGGATACTCTGATGATTCTTCAGCAGTTTGTTCTTCTTCACCAGATACCAATTGTGCTTTTCCTTTAACAGACTTCAGTGTAGTTGGTATATCTGGGAAAGACTCAAACTGGGGCTCACTGGCTTCAGTACCAGCAGCTTCTTCAGACAGCATAGTGGCTTCAGTGCCAAATGCTCTTTGTGCCAAATGCTTCAGTGTCACTTGTTTTTGGTCACCAGACGACTTTCCCCCCTTGGAATGATCACCAGTTTTGGACTTGAGATCATTCCATAATTGTTCTAGCATATGTCTGTCCACACCAAAGGTTCTTCCTGCCACTGGAGTTGTATCAGTCACAACTTTCTTAAGTGCATGCACTTCCTTTTTAGCAGTTTCAACTTCGTTAGGCAAGTACTTTAGCAATTTTTCTTCCATCAACCTCTCCACTTGGGGTAACAGCCCATCTTGAAGAGTTCGAAGAACAGTCTCAGAAATTTCTTCAGATAATTCTTTCAGCATACTGATTATGAACTTCTTTGTACATTCATCACTAATCGTACTTACAACTGCATCCTGATCAAGTGTGGAACTACTCTCCAGAGAACATATCCTGGTAACCAACTTTTGAACCTCTTCATTCAGACCTGCCAGTGGTTGAACAAGTTCACCTTTCACTGCAGTCTGAACAGAGTTCACCAGCCTTGTCTCCAATCCCTGGACTGCCACTTTGAAATTTTCAGTATTGTTGTTTGTGGCCAGTACCAGTTCATCAAGCTTCTCATAAACAAGCTTTTCATTCCCAACAAACACATTCATCTCAGATGCAAGGTTATTTGATAATAAAGATTTAAAGTCTGAAATAACCTGCGATGAAGTCTGGAGTGATCTCTCCAGGTCCGCCACCTTACTTAAAAGGCCTTGGACCTCGGCAGAAGATGAAGTGGAGAGACCACTGGGAGGTTCAAGATTGGAAGGCAATCTGGTCATAAGAGGTACTTGTGCCCAGTCCTCTTCAGTTGCAGCTTCAGATGTTACAACTGTTGAGTCCAGCGCACGAGGTTCAGTTACGTTGACTGGAGTTTGAAGTGGTGGAGGTTGAGATTGTGAAGTTTGAGTGGTTGCAGGAGTGAAGTATTGAGTATTTCTTGGAATTGAAGGTGGTGGTGGTGGTGGCATGTTTGATTCTAGTGGAGGTGGTTCATTTGATTCTGGTGGTGGTGGTGGTGGCATTTCAGCAGATATAATTGGTTGGGTGACTGAAGCAATAGCAGATGTGTCAATATTTTCTTCTTCATCACCCAGGAAAGTCATGTTTACGTCAAAACCATCAGACATTGGGGAATCTACATCATCCTAATTTGGAGCCATCCCAACTGTCTGATCACCAGTCTGTTCACCAGCCTCTATATTCAAGTCGATTTGAGCCTCTTGCTCACCAGATACATGTTCATCAATATGAACATCTTGTTCGACTTGCTCAACAACCTGCTCAATAATCTGGGCCGCATTTTCTATCTGTTCATCAGTCACCTGCCCAACAACCTCTACATTCTCTTCAGGTTCAAAAATCGGAGACCCATCCAAATTCATTACATCACCAGGATGTCTTTCAGGATTCACCTGAACTCCAGCTCTCATCAGACGCCTGTTTGTTCTAGGTCGTCTGGAAGGTCCAACAATTTCTGGTCCTTGACCTTCAGGAGCAACTTGTCTAATGGGTTGTACAGCTTCTGTTATCTGTACATCTTGGTCACCAGAGGGTCCTTCACCAACTTGACCTCTACCTGGAGCCACTTCAGCTTCTTCTCTTTGAAAGGAGAGCATTAACTGAGGAATATCTACCTCATTCAGTGGAGATCTGAGGTTGGTCAGATCCCTCATATACTCACTCACAGAAAAGTGAGTAGTTTCAAAATCAAACTGGTCTCCAAGAGCTCTTTTAAATATGAGTGAAAGAAAACAGATATAAGGAACAAAGGCTTTTCTACCTTTCACTCTAAGACGCTCTACCAGATCATCAAAAAGAATCTGAGAAAAATCCACTCTAAGTCCAAACCAGAGGCAGTAGGCAATCTGGAGATGGGTTTGATTTATCTGGTCTGACCCTCCAGAACTGCCTCCTAGACATTCAACAATGTGGGTGAAGAAGTATCTCCATAAGTCTGATAGTTTGCTCATGTAGATAGTTCCCTTCCTGGAAAGCTGGCCATGCTCATCCATTATATCTGTGTGCCCCATCAGTCTGCAAAATTCCCTTGTATTGATACCAGAAGGAAGTTCGATGGGCAACTCATTCTGTTCAAAATAATTCAATTGAAGAACAGACCTGAGTAGACTAGCAGTGAAACCCAAGGATCTGGTACCTTGCTTCAGAGAGTAAGTAATTGATGAAGTTTCATCATCATATTGTGCAGTGTACCAGAATTCACAGAGGTAATCTGACTGGACACTCCAGTATCACTGGTGGATTAGTCCAGTGAAGTATGCACTGATGGTACACTGGAGGGACACTCCAGTATCACTGGTGGATTAGTCCAGTGAAGTATGCACTGATGGTACACTGGAGGGACACTCCAGTATCACTGGTGGATTAGTCCAGTGAAGTATGCACTGATGGTACACTGGAGGGACACTCCAGTATCACTGGTGGATTAGTCCAGTGAAGTATGCACTGATGGTACACTGGAGGGACACTCCAGTATCACTGGTGGATTAGTCCAGTGAAGTATGCACTGATGGTACACTGGAGGGACACTCCAGTATCACTGGTGGATTAGTCCAGTGAAGTATGCACTGATGGTACACTGGAGGGACACTCCAGTATCACTGGTGGATTAGTCCAGTGAAGTATGCACTGATGGTACACTGGAGGGACACTCCAGTATCACTGGTGGATTAGTCCAGTGAAGTATGCACTGATGGTACACTGGAGGGACACTCCAGTATCACTGGTGGATTAGTCCAGTGAAGTATGCACTGATGGTACACTGGAGGGACACTCCAGTATCACTGGTGGATTAGTCCAGTGAAGTATGCACTGATGGTACACTGGAGGGACACTCCAGTATCACTGGTGGATTAGTCCAGTGAAGTATGCACTGATGGTACACTGGAGGGACACTCCAGTATCACTGGTGGATTAGTCCAGTGAAGTATGCACTGATGGTACACTGGAGGGACACTCCAGTATCACTGGTGGATTAGTCCAGTGAAGTATGCACTGATGGTACACTGGAGGGACACTCCAGTATCACTGGTGGATTAGTCCAGTGAAGTATGCACTGATGGTACACTGGAGGGACACTCCAGTATCACTGGTGGATTAGTCCAGTGAAGTATGCACTGATGGTACACTGGAGGGACACTCCAGTATCACTGGTGGATTAGTCCAGTGAAGTATGCACTGATGGTACACTGGAGGGACACTCCAGTATCACTGGTGGATTAGTCCAGTGAAGTATGCACTGATGGTACACTGGAGGGACACTCCAGTATCACTGGTGGATTAGTCCAGTGAAGTATGCACTGATGGTACACTGGAGGGACACTCCAGTATCACTGGTGGATTAGTCCAGTGAAGTATGCACTGATGGTACACTGGAGGGACACTCCAGTATCACTGGTGGATTAGTCCAGTGAAGTATGCACTGATGGTACACTGGAGGGACACTCCAGTATCACTGGTGGATTAGTCCAGTGAAGTATGCACTGATGGTACACTGGAGGGACACTCCAGTATCACTGGTGGATTAGTCCAGTGAAGTATGCACTGATGGTACACTGGAGGGACACTCCAGTATCACTGGTGGATTAGTCCAGTGAAGTATGCACTGATGGTACACTGGAGGGACACTCCAGTATCACTGGTGGATTAGTCCAGTGAAGTATGCACTGATGGTACACTGGAGGGACACTCCAGTATCACTGGTGGATTAGTCCAGTGAAGTATGCACTGATGGTACACTGGAGGGACACTCCAGTATCACTGGTGGATTAGTCCAGTGAAGTATGCACTGATGGTACACTGGAGGGACACTCCAGTATCACTGGTGGATTAGTCCAGTGAAGTATGCACTGATGGTACACTGGAGGGACACTCCAGTATCACTGGTGGATTAGTCCAGTGAAGTATGCACTGATGGTACACTGGAGGGACACTCCAGTATCACTGGTGGATTAGTCCAGTGAAGTATGCACTGATGGTACACTGGAGGGACACTCCAGTATCACTGGTGGATTAGTCCAGTGAAGTATGCACTGATGGTACACTGGAGGGACACTCCAGTATCACTGGTGGATTAGTCCAGTGAAGTATGCACTGATGGTACACTGGAGGGACACTCCAGTATCACTGGTGGATTAGTCCAGTGAAGTATGCACTGATGGTACACTGGAGGGACACTCCAGTATCACTGGTGGATTAGTCCAGTGAAGTATGCACTGATGGTACACTGGAGGGACACTCCAGTATCACTGGTGGATTAGTCCAGTGAAGTATGCACTGATGGTACACTGGAGGGACACTCCAGTATCACTGGTGGATTAGTCCAGTGAAGTATGCACTGATGGTACACTGGAGGGACACTCCAGTATCACTGGTGGATTAGTCCAGTGAAGTATGCACTGATGGTACACTGGAGGGACACTCCAGTATCACTGGTGGATTAGTCCAGTGAAGTATGCACTGATGGTACACTGGAGGGACACTCCAGTATCACTGGTGGATTAGTCCAGTGAAGTATGCACTGATGGTACACTGGAGGGACACTCCAGTATCACTGGTGGATTAGTCCAGTGAAGTATGCACTGATGGTACACTGGAGGGACACTCCAGTATCACTGGTGGATTAGTCCAGTGAAGTATGCACTGATGGTACACTGGAGGGACACTCCAGTATCACTGGTGGATTAGTCCAGTGAAGTATGCACTGATGGTACACTGGAGGGACACTCCAGTATCACTGGTGGATTAGTCCAGTGAAGTATGCACTGATGGTACACTGGAGGGACACTCCAGTATCACTGGTGGATTAGTCCAGTGAAGTATGCACTGATGGTACACTGGAGGGACACTCCAGTATCACTGGTGGATTAGTCCAGTGAAGTATGCACTGATGGTACACTGGAGGGACACTCCAGTATCACTGGTGGATTAGTCCAGTGAAGTATGCACTGATGGTACACTGGAGGGACACTCCAGTATCACTGGTGGATTAGTCCAGTGAAGTATGCACTGATGGTACACTGGAGGGACACTCCAGTATCACTGGTGGATTAGTCCAGTGAAGTATGCACTGATGGTACACTGGAGGGACACTCCAGTATCACTGGTGGATTAGTCCAGTGAAGTATGCACTGATGGTACACTGGAGGGACACTCCAGTATCACTGGTGGATTAGTCCAGTGAAGTATGCACTGATGGTACACTGGAGGGACACTCCAGTATCACTGGTGGATTAGTCCAGTGAAGTATGCACTGATGGTACACTGGAGGGACACTCCAGTATCACTGGTGGATTAGTCCAGTGAAGTATGCACTGATGGTACACTGGAGGGACACTCCAGTATCACTGGTGGATTAGTCCAGTGAAGTATGCACTGATGGTACACTGGAGGGACACTCCAGTATCACTGGTGGATTAGTCCAGTGAAGTATGCACTGATGGTACACTGGAGGGACACTCCAGTATCACTGGTGGATTAGTCCAGTGAAGTATGCACTGATGGTACACTGGAGGGACACTCCAGTATCACTGGTGGATTAGTCCAGTGAAGTATGCACTGATGGTACACTGGAGGGACACTCCAGTATCACTGGTGGATTAGTCCAGTGAAGTATGCACTGATGGTACACTGGAGGGACACTCCAGTATCACTGGTGGATTAGTCCAGTGAAGTATGCACTGATGGTACACTGGAGGGACACTCCAGTATCACTGGTGGATTAGTCCAGTGAAGTATGCACTGATGGTACACTGGAGGGACACTCCAGTATCACTGGTGGATTAGTCCAGTGAAGTATGCACTGATGGTACACTGGAGGGACACTCCAGTATCACTGGTGGATTAGTCCAGTGAAGTATGCACTGATGGTACACTGGAGGGACACTCCAGTAAAGTACCAGTGAAAACCATTTTAAAAGACTGGTAACCTCAAACGTGCACGTCAACTAATACAGACAAATGAGAGGGACACATTTACAAGGAGACAAAAATCACCTCAAACACGCACTTCAATCTGTCCAATTACCAGTGAGAGGGACACATTTACAAAGCACCAGTAATATTTTCTGAAGAATTTGTCCAGTGAGAAAATAAATTAATAAATTCCGCTTGAACTTAAAACATTTTTAAGAACAAAAATATCTTTCAAGTCTTCCCCTCGAATGTTGATCCAGAAATCTATTTATGCAAAGATAGTTCACAAAGGCGTTCAATATCCGAGTAGTCCCGGATTTAAGGGTTTAACATTCCCAACTCACCAACAAGATATTCAAAAGTTTTGACATCCAGAGGTTTAGTAAAAATGTCAGCGAGTTGTTTGTCAGTGGGAATAAAATGGAGTTCAATGTTGTTTTTCATAATATGTTCACGAATGAAGTGATACCTGAGATCAATGTGCTTCGTTTTGGAGTGCATGACTGGATTGTTAGAGATAGCAATGGCACTGGTATTATCACAAAAGATTGGGGTCTTTGAGTACTTAATACCATAATCAAGCAACTGGTTCTTCATCCAGAGTATCTGAGCACAACAACTGGCTGCAGACACGTATTCATCTTCAGCAGTGGACAATGAAACTGAAGTTTGCTTCTTACTGGTCCAGCTGACCAGTTTGCCACCTAGGAAATGACATCCACCAGTAGTGGATTTCCTGTCTATCTTAAAACCTGCATGATCTGAATCTGAATAACCCATTAGATCCATGCCTGAGCCTTTGGGATACCAAAGACCTAGACTGGGGACACCTTTAAGGTACTTCAGTATGCGCTTTACAGCAAGCATATGAAATTCCTTTGGATTAGACTGATATCTGGCACATAAACATGTTAAAAACATAATATCTAGTCTACTGGCAGTTAAATACATCAGTGAACCAACCATGCCTCTGTAGACAGTGGTGTTTACTGGTTTACCATCTGGATCGGAGTCCATAGTCAGTGGTGCAGAAATTGGAGTTGGTTTAGATGGTGAAGAGTTCATATCATATTTCTTTAAAAGATCTATAACATATTTTTCCTGATTAATAAAAATGCCATCTTTGTTTTGTTTAATCTGGAGTCCAAGAAAATATGTTAATTCATCCATCAAACTCATTTCATTTTCAGTTGACATTATTTTCGAAAATTTCTTGCATATGTTTTCATCAGTAGACCCAAAAATAATATCATCAACATAAATTTGTACCATTAACAGATTACCTTTTTCATGAAGAATAAATAAGGTATTGTCAATTGCACCTCTTTTGAAACCATTTTTCAACAAATGTTTAGTCAGAGTGTCATACCAGGAACGTGGGGCTTGTCTGAGGCCATAAAGCGCTTTGTCTAGACGATATACCCAATGTGGATGCTTTTCATCAACGAAACCTGGTGGTTGTCTGACATAAACTTCTTCTTCAAGCTTTCCATTCAAGAAAGCACTCTTTACATCCATCTGGTAGACCTTAAACTGATGATAAGCAGCGAATGCTAAGAATATTCTGATCGCTTCAAGTCTAGCCACTGGAGCAAATGATTCATCAAAGTCAACATCTGACTGGCAGTAGCCTTGTGCTACCAGTCTGGCCTTGTTTCTGATTACGTGGCCATCTTCATCTACCTTGTTTCTGAAGACCCATCTTGTTCCAATTGGTTCTTTCTTTCCAACTGGGAAAGGAACCAGATACCAGACCTTGTTCCTTTCAAACTGGTGAAGCTCTTCTTGCATAGCAGTCACCCAGCTTAGATCTTCCATAGCCTCGTCAATCTTCTTAGGTTCCTTCAGTGATAAGAAACTGACATATAAGCATTGATCACTGGAGGCTTTTCTGGTCTGAACTCCTCTACTGGAGTCACCTATGATCTGATCAATAGGATGAGCTTTTGTCCATCTGGAGTACTGACCAGGATTGTTACTGACAATAATATCAGTGCAAGAATTCAGTTGAGTCTCCTCTGGAGTTGCTTCAGGAGGAGGATCTTCCCAGACTACTTCAGCATCTTCATCTGATTCATTTAAATCACGATTTGCATCATGAAATTCCTCATTTGAAGGTATTTCTTGAAGTACTGGTTCAGTATAGAATTCTTCATATGAAGACATTTCTGGTATATTTTCAACTGATACTGATACTGGGGGAGTAGTACGAACATCTGATCCAATATTAATTTCAGAGGGTAGTTTGAAAATAATGGAAGGATAGAATGGAGTACCACTGGAGCGTTTCTTTTTCTGAACAGGTTCCAGATCAGGATGACTGGAAACTGTGTCTTCTGAATCTTCTTTATTGTAGTTGATAGGATCAGATTCACAGAAGACAATTGGAGTTACTGGGGGAGTGTCAAGGGCTGGCTTCTTATTGATTGCAGCATTTGATTCATCAAATGTGACATGAATTGACTCATGGACCTTCTCCAGTCTCTTGTTGAAGACTCTGAAGGCCTTGCGAATGGCTGAATAGCCTAAGAAATACCCTTCATCAGCTTTGGCATCAAATTTGTCTAGCTGACTGGAGTCGTTCAGGATGTAAACTGGACATCCAAAAACGTGAAAATAACCAATATTTGGTTTTCTATTTCTTAAGACTTCGTAGGCTGCCTTTTTGTGTCGCTTCACATACACTGACCGGTTCTGGGTGTGGCAAGCAGTAGCAATTGCTTCAGCCCAAAAACTGGTAGACAGACCAGATTCAGCAAGCATACTCCTGGCAGCTTCTATCAGCGTTTGATTCTTCCTTTCCACCACTCCATTCTGTTCTGGAGAGCGGGCTGATGAGAAGTTCTGGGAGATGCCAGTGTCAGTTCAGAATGACTCCAGAGTTGCATTCTGGAATTCTGTTCCATTGTCACTTCTTAACTGACACACCTTTTGACTGTACTTGAGCTCAATTTGCTTGATAAGACTGATGATTTCAGCAGCAGCTTCACTTTTAGACCTCAAAAAGATCACCCAACAATATCTGGAGAATTCATCTACGATCACCAGGGTGTATCTTTTACCAGCACGAGTCTGAATGTTCACTGGACCAAAGAGGTCCATATGAAGCATATGAAGAGGTTCAGATATGCTGAAATTCTGTCTGGTCTTGAAACTGGTACGTTTCTGCTTACCCATCTCACATCCTGGACATGGCCTTTTCTTTTTGAAGGAAACTGAAGGTATCCCATCTGCAAGTTGTTTTCTGGACAACTTATTAATATTCTTGAAATTTAAATGGGATAACCTTTTGTGCCATAACCAGTTTGTGTCTTCATCAGCTTGAGTATAGAAACACTACTCAGAAGGAGAGCTTTCCATATCCATCACGTACACATTCCCTTTTCTGGGAGCAATCAACACTACCTTCCAGTCCTTTTTGAATACGATACCCTAAGCAATATTGAATAGAACTTGATAGCCATCATCACACAGTTGGCTTACACTGATCAGGTTATATTTCAAACCATTCACAAATGCAACACGTCTGAACTTGACTTGTCCATTGTTCAGAACACCGTATCCCTCAGTCTTTCCACAACCATCATTTCCAAAAGTAATGGAGGGTCCATCAGAAATGGTGAACTCCTCCAGCAGGGTCTTACATCCGGTCATCGTCCTGCCAGCAGCACTGTCAAGATACCAGATATATTTCTTTCGATCGCCCTGCACACACACAAGATATTATCAGTTAGATTTGGGAACCCATCGACTGATGGGTTCGCTGGACCCTCCCTTATAGGTCCCTGGGGCAATCTGGTTTAATTCACTTTCTTCAACAGTGGTCTTAGTTGAAAAGACCACTGGGGTTGATAGTTTTGAAACCTTTTTCTTTTTCTCAACTGGAGAAATAGATTTAACTTTCTTTGCAAAAGGTTTTGTATTTTGTCTAGGGCCAGATGAAGTACCCTCAATAAAGTTTAATCTTGCATTAAAACTTTGAAATTGACGAGTCAGTATTTGAATCTGGCTCTCTAACCTGGACAAAACATTTTCATCAGATGATACCTTAGCCTTTCCAGTCCTAGGCTTAGGTAGGGGATTGGTCTGAGGCAAAGGTTTATTCCGATAAACCTCTTTAGCTGGAGCAGTCATCTGGAATGCTCCAGACTTAACCTCTGGGGATTGAACTGGGAAAATATTGGCCTTGGGAGTTATAGGCTCATCATAAACAGTGGTGGGCCTGAACCCCTCTGGTAATCGATCGATTACTGGTATTAATGATGCTACATGAGTATTTCCATCTAAATATGCACGTTTTTGAGCAGGAAATTGATTTACTCCAGCATCATATGGCTTTCTGGTTTCTAGCCATGATTTAATCACCAGTTTTTCTTTCTCTAAAATGACTTCAAGATCTTGTTTTTCTTGAATCAATTGTTCAGTTACTAGAACCTGGGCTTGAAATGCCAGTTCAATGTCTTGAAGTTCTTTTAATTTTGATTTTAAGACAGTTATTTTAGAAAAATCTGTTTCTAGACCATTTACACAATCAGATCTAACAGTTTCTACAAATATCAAATCAGAATTAAGAGCTTCAGCAATGTCCAGTTTTAATTCTTGGTCAGTTGCAGTATCATAATCACTAACCTTTTTAATAACAATGTCCACCCATCGTCCAGATGTGACATCTTCCTTCACCAGGTGCTCTTCGTCTGCCAGAGCCATGTAATAGCAATCTCTTTCTTCTTCTTCATCAGCAGATGATTCATCAGAAGGAACCCACTTCTCTTCAGTTGTTGCGATCATGCACTTATTATTGTTTTCAATTTGTTGTGCCATGAGAGCAATCTGGGCCTTAAGCTTTTTATATTTCAATTTATAGCTATCATCAGGCTTATTATTTGAAGAAAATGGACCAGGCTTGGATACAAACTGGCTGGACCTACAATCTTTCATGAAATGACCCTTTTTGCCACACTTAAAGCATGTCAAATTGGTCTTATCAGTTGAAGAACTGGATGCAAATTGTCCAGATGGCCTATTTGCTCTTGCTTTGAAACGGTTAAACGTTTTAGCAATCATTGCAATAAGGTCATCATCATCAGTTTCATCACAACAGTCTAGAGAGATTTGACTGGACTCTCCAGAATCCATGAGTTCAGACACCATCTTCTTCATAGAAAATACATTCTCAGAAGATATCAGTGCTGTACTTTATGGTTCAGTATGACTAACCACATTAGGACTACTGGAGGCATGGTTATAAGCATCTTGTTCTGCCACCACTCTCTGAGCTTGATTTTCTTCAGTGTACCTGAAAGCTCCATAAAGAGTTGAGAGAGTGTGTGTGTGCAGAGTTTTACCTTGTCGTAAGACCAGGATCATGTGAGACCATTTGGTGGGCAGAATATCACAAAATTTCTCCAGAAGTATATCCTTGTCTTTTTCAACCCCGAGACCTCTCAACTGGTTTATGATACTCATAAATCTGGTGTAAGTACCAGTGAGAGACTCATTAGGTTGAGCAAAAAAAGTCTCATACCTCTTGTTTAAGGAGACCTTTCTGGTGACAATGGTGTCATCTCCTCCTTCATGCTGGTTTAAAAGTTCATCCCACATAGTTTTAGCACTAGGAAAAAGAACTAGTGTGGGAATTAGGGTTTCTGGAACGGCCCCGAGGATCATGTTTTTGAGAAGGGTATCTAGATTTACCAATCTCCTCTCCTCTTCTGACCAATGTTCCTCCCTTTTTTCCCGACCTCTTCTAGAACCAGTAGGATCAAGAAGAGCATTGAGAGGTGATGTGGGAACATAAGGTCCTTCATTTAAAATTTTCATCATGTTCCTCTCAATACCAGTGATATGTAATATCATCCTAGCTTTCCACGTACCAAATTCATCGCTATTCCCACTGAATTTAGGAACAGGATTATTTGAATAGTGCACATGCACATGTGGAGAAGCAGGAGTAGGAGAAGGAGGTGGTGGATTAGTGTTAACAGGTGGTTCATTATTTTGATTATTTTGATCATTAGCATTAGGATCAGGACCAAAATTAAAATTTCCTTGAGTATTTTCTGAGTTGGCCATCAAAGAAATCGATTTAGGCAATGTTTAGCCTTCTGCTCTGATACCAATTGTGAGGTCCCAAATACGAGATGGTTAAACCCAGAAGTGTAAAATACAACAAGTCTAATAATCACTAGAATGGACTAGTATTACTTGAATATAAATGCAAGTATATAAACAAAGTAATACAAGGCTAAAAGCAGTAAAATAAAGGTGGAACACAATGTAATATTTTCAAGTGTATTTTATTTATGATGTTAAATAAAATACAAGGTTGTGCGGAATCAAGATAATACAAATACGTAAGTATCCTAACAACCTATGAATTACAAGTGATCTATATTTGCCAAATAAACTCTTTGGATCGAGATACTTAAAGTTGTGAAGTATCCCTGTTTAAGATCGAGAGTATTTAGACAAATTCACCTTTTATGCTAAAAGTAATTTTAACGAAGAAATGACTTTGTATTTATAGGCAAACAATTTCACCAGTGAAATTGTGCCGTACAAATATGGTTGCATGCATTTAATGAACCGACAAGATCATTAAATGCATTGGTTAAGGTACAAGGATAAAGTCACATCAATATGACTTTATTCTTTTAACCAACCACCTTTACACACGTATAAACTTTGGTAAAGAACAAGTGGAATGTCCTTTGGAAAGTGTGTAAAGGCTAAAGTCAATTCCTCGATATCAGTGTTCAGACTTGTAAGGTCTAGAACACTGACAATCCTCCAGTGTACAGATCTGGTAAGACTTCCAATGGACTCCGCCATTTGTCAGTCTTCTTTATTCTGACTTCAGTCTTTGACTTCAGTGAGAACGTCTTCAGTAGAGTAGATCTGGACTGGGGTGAAGTCCAGTGAGCTAATCTGGAGAATACTCCAGATTTCCTAAACAAGTATTTGCTCACTGGTCTTCCATTATTTCTGAACAAATCCTTAGAGGGACTCCAGATTCCAAGTCTGGAGTAGGTCCAGTAATATACCATTGCTAGACAGATCTTCAGTAAGGCTCCAGTAGTCGAGTCTGGAGCGAGTCCAGTAAATCTGGACCTAACAAAAAGACCAAACCAAAAGGACCTGTTTGGTTCATTTATCAAATGGTGTTATAACTAGCAATGTCATCATGAATTGTTCAAATGGAAATCCAACAGTTGCCCAACATAAAACAACTGACATTAAGTAATTACATGTCATCAATGTCTAGACAAAATGGAAATGTCTAATATGAGAAGCAACTATGGGTATACTAAAGCCAGCTTCATTGTAATCTACCTATGCCTCACACTTTATTCGTCTTTTAGCTCAAGCATGCTAAACCTGAGGGAACAACACATTTCAAGAAACAAGTGTTAGCTAACGAATTAGCTAAGTAAGATAACACATAGTTTATAAATCATTTGTCCATTTCAATATTTGAAATTATACATTATAATCGTTAAGACACAAGTCATAGCATAACATCATCTCACACAACATTAAACATCATAGGATATTCAATCCTAATTGTGCCTATACACGTTACACATCACATCTCACGTTTACATGTAACATCCTAAATCTTATTTTCGTCTATGTTGACTTGAGGTGTCGGTCAACATGCTTCGTGATCTTTTCATATGTGTAGAAACTAATATGTGTTTAAATGCGATTAATTATAATATTTAAGAAGATGTGTTATTATGTGTTATGATATATTTTGTGAAAATATTATGATTATAATGCTTTATGCTAGTTAACTATGTTTAATGACATAGTTAGGGTCTTATTGCTCGAATTTAGAACTCGAGGGACTTAGGGTGACGAGTTAGGAAAGTGTTGGTTGGAGTTCTAGGTTAGGATCATCCCTAAACCATCTCATTCTCCCCCTAATCACGAAATATTGCAGCCACAAACTCTCCCTCATCCCTCTTTGCGATCTAGAGCTTCCCGGTAGAGATTTGTTGCCCGTTGAATCCTTAAATCGTTCCTGTGGTCAAAGTGCAGGCGTGAGGTATTATATTCCTTCATATTATTTGTGTTTACAGGTCTTGTAATGAGTGTAATCTCTGGATTTGAAACTAGGGTTTGTCTAATTAATTTGATAATCGAAATCAACGTTTTCGGATTAATTGGTGAATCAATTGGGTTGTAAAATCTAAGAGTGATTTATGGTTGCATTTATGGCATAAATATGATCTATTATGAGTCTATTGATAACCCATAAGACCTGGGATTTTATTGAAACCGTGTAAAGGTTGAAAAGATGTTGAAAACCAAGGGTTTTGGGAGGTTTGAAGTTTCAGTCATGTTATAAAAATCATAGTTAATTCATATGAATGAGATAGAAGATGAATCTTATGTTTTTGAAAAGGTCTATGTGTTGGCTAAATCCTTCTAGAACAATGTTTTTCTTGATTTTGCCTACAAATGGTTCGCAAATGTCTATTTCCATAAAGGGTCGGATTTTGGACGAAAGCTGATACGGCTGGGTATGATAGACTTTTTGAGCAAGTTAAACTTATTATAAAATTCTGAAAAAATTCAAGAAAACTCTTAAGATATAGTGTTAGATGGTGTAAAACACTGATGTCTTGAATCGCTTAGGATCCACACTAAAAAGCCTCTCAAAGAGAGACTAGTTCTATGAAACTTGTCTTTGGGATGCTGAGTTTTGGTCGCCGGCCTGGTCACTAACCAAGTCACTGCTTGGTCGCTGCTGAGTCTATTCCGTTACTTTTCAGTCCCTGATTTGGTCACTAAGCTGAACCATCAGCTCACATTCATTAGCGACACTTCTGATCAATTGCTGAAATAGTCGCTATGCTGATTGCTTGATTAGTTGTCTAACATAAGCTTGTACATTTTATTCATAGGCTGTGGGAACATCTAGCAAGCTTAGTTATCATTGTTTGTGTGTTCTTGAGCTACTTTCGAGGTAAGATATCGGATTTCCTCTGTGAGACATAATCAAAATGTATTTTCCAACTATATGTGAATCGGATAATTGAACCCTCGTGTTCTTATGCT
Source organism: Erigeron breviscapus (assembly GCA_034093135.1). NCBI lineage: Eukaryota > Viridiplantae > Streptophyta > Magnoliopsida > Asterales > Asteraceae > Erigeron > Erigeron breviscapus. The sequence goes on along the minus strand of CM067175.1, from coordinate 73,785,832 downwards.
GACGAGCTATGTTGAAAGGGTACTGGTGGGTTAAATTGATGGGGAAACTTATGATATGAGGACTGAATGGGAGGGATTTGAGTTCTTCCCTTACCATATATCATCATGTCCGTAGTTGATAGTGATTGCATGTATGTTGCTACTCTTATGTCCAATTGATGCTTGGCTAATGTGGGAGGGTACTAATGGGAAATAATGGTTATGAAACTATGCGACATTGAGTTTGAAATGCATGTGTGGTGGGGTTTGATAGTTGCCCTTGTTGCTTTGACTCACCTTATGTTTAATTTGGGTATTAAGGGTGATGATATTTGCTTGATATGCATAGTGTACTTAGGATTTGTTGTGTTATTCCATAAATTGTGTTATTATGCTGCATATATTGACATTAATCGTGTAATTGCATGTCATTGAGCTTTGTTTATCAATTTAGTTGTTTGTAGTGACACAAGTAACCATATGGTTGTCGTGATCACTTGTGCACGTGATATGGGCCTGAAATGTGTATAGCTAGCTTGTATTATTACTAGTCTATAGAACTAGTGATTACTTGTGAATAAATAGTGTATCATGTAATTGGCACTATGTTATGCCATAGTGTATCGTGTAATTGACACTATGTCATTCCATAGTGTATCGTGTAAGTGGCATGTTGCTATCCCATAGTGTATCGTGTAATTGACACTATCATATTTTGCGGTGCAATAGAGATAGGATTCCTTGCGGGTAGGAACCATATGAGCTGAAATGTTAGGCACATTGCTAGGATTTGGGGCTAATCCTAGCAACCATATGAGATGAAATGTTAGACACTTGTTTCTACTTTGTCGATTATGTCTCGCAGAGTAGCATGGATAAAGGATCATGTGAGAAGCAGCGGGTAGACTAGAGTGCATAGTCTTGGAGGCCTTAGCTGCTAGTTATGCTTAGATACTTAATTACTATCTTTATTTCGGGCTTGTGTTTGTCCATGAATTTATATTTCGGGTTTCTTTGATTGATGTTTATGAAATTAACTAGTAACACCTTTTTGAAACATTTATTAGTCAACTTGAGTTGTCAGTTGACAATGTTTACATTTAATATGACCTTTTCCGCCATTCGTGGTCTTTATTTTAAAAAAAATGAAATCCGGAATTTTTAAATTTCGCGTGTTACAAGTTGGTATCAGAGCATAAGTTTAAGTGAACTAGGAATCTATAGGATTATAGGGTCTAGTCTTAAACTGTAAGATCCCTGCAGATAGTGGTAATTTGCTAATGCCTATAGGAAATAGGTTTGCTTGCTTATAGGACGGGTTGGGTTGAGCGAATCGTGTGTAGATGAGCTTAATATGTATTTGCGCATTGGATATGTATTATTGTGTTGGCTCTTATTTCTTATTATTTCGCTATATCCCTCTTTGTTAGTCTCGTTGCAATGGCACTATATTATATCATAGTGCATCGTGTAATTGGCACTATATTATCCAATAGTGCATCGTGTAATTGGCACTATATTGAGCTATAGTGCATCGTGTAATTGGCACTATATCATGCTATAGTGCATCGTGTAATTGGCACTATATTATCCAATAGTGCATCGTGTAATTGGCACTATATTATCCAATAGTGCATCGTGTAATTGGCACTATATTATCCAATAGTGCATCGTGTAATTGGCACTATATTGAGCTATAGTGCATCGTGTAATTGGCACTATATTATCCAATAGTGCATCGTGTAATTGGCACTATATTGAGCTATAGTGCATCGTGTAATTGGCACTATATCGAGCTATAGTGCATCGTGTAATTGGCACTATATCATGCTATAGTGCATCGTGTAATTGGCACTATATTATCCAATAGTGCATCGTGTAATTGGCACTATATCGAGCTATAGTGCATCGTGTAATTGGCACTATATTATTCTATAGTGCATCGTGTAATTGGCACTATATTATCCAATAGTGCATCGTGTAATTGGCACTATATTGAGCTATAGTGCATCGTGTAATTGGCACTATATTATCCAATAGTGCATCGTGTAATTGGCACTATATTGAGCTATAGTGCATCGTGTAATTGGCACTATATTATCCAATAGTGCATCGTGTAATTGGCACTATATCGAGCTATAGTGCATCGTGTAATTGGCACTATATCGAGCTATAGTGCATCGTGTAATTGGCACTATATCATGCTATAGTGCATCGTGTAATTGGCACTATATTATCCAATAGTGCATCGTGTAATTGGCACTATATCGAGCTATAGTGCATCGTGTAATTGGCACTATATTGCTATAGTGCATCGTGTAATTGGCACTATATCGAGCTATAGTGCATCGTGTAATTGGCACTATATTATCCAATAGTGCATCGTGTAATTGGCACTATATTGAGCTATAGTGCATCGTGTAATTGGCACTATATTATCCAATAGTGCATCGTGTAATTGGCACTATATTGAGCTATAGTGCATCGTGTAATTGGCACTATATTATCCAATAGTGCATCGTGTAATTGGCACTATATCGAGCTATAGTGCATCGTGTAATTGGCACTATATCATGCTATAGTGCATCGTGTAATTGGCACTATATTATCCAATAGTGCATCGTGTAATTGGCACTATATCGAGCTATAGTGCATCGTGTAATTGGCACTATATTACTATAGTGCATCGTGTAATTGGCAATATATTGAGCTATAGTGCATCGTGTAATTGGCACTATATTGACTATAGTGCATCGTGTAATTGGCACTATATCGAGCTATAGTGCATCGTGTAATTGGCACTATATCGAGCTATAGTGCATCGTGTAATTGGCACTATATCATCTATAGTGCATCGTGTAATTGGCACTATATTATCCAATAGTGCATCGTGTAATTGGCACTATATTATCCAATAGTGCATCGTGTAATTGGCACTATATCGAGCTATAGTGCATCGTGTAATTGGCACTATATTGAGCTATAGTGCATCGTGTAATTGGCACTATATTATCCAATAGTGCATCGTGTAATTGGCACTATATTGAGCTATAGTGCATCGTGTAATTGGCACTATATTATCCAATAGTGCATCGTGTAATTGGCACTATATTGAGCTATAGTGCATCGTGTAATTGGCACTATATTATCCAATAGTGCATCGTGTAATTGGCACTATATTGAGCTATAGTGCATCGTGTAATTGGCACTATATTATCCAATAGTGCATCGTGTAATTGGCACTATATTGAGCTATAGTGCATCGTGTAATTGGCACTATATGATTTCATAGTGCATCGTGTAATTGGCACTATATTGACTATAGTGCATCGTGTAATTGGCACTATATCGAGCTATAGTGCATCGTGTAATTGGCACTATATCCAATAGTGCATCGTGTAATTGGCACTATATTGAGCTATAGTGCATCGTGTAATTGGCACTATATTATCCAATAGTGCATCGTGTAATTGGCACTATATTATCTAATAGTGCATAGTGTAATTGGCACTATATCGAGCTATAGTGTATCATGTATTTGGCACTATATTATCCAATAGTGCATCGTGTAATTGGCACTATATCGAGCTATAGTGCATCGTGTAATTGGCACTATATTATCCAATAGTGCATCGTGTAATTGGCACTATATTATCCAATAGTGCATCGTGTAATTGGCACTATATTGAGCTATAGTGCATCGTGTAATTGGCACTATATTATCCAATAGTGCATAGTGTAATTGGCACTATATCGAGCTATAGTGTATCATGTATTTGGCACTATATTATCCAATAGTGCATCGTGTAATTGGCACTATATCGAGCTATAGTGCATCGTGTAATTGGCACTATATTATTTCATAGTGCATCGTGTAATTGGCACTATATTATCCAATAGTGCATCGTGTAATTGGCACTATATTGAGCTATAGTGCATCGTGTAATTGGCACTATATTATCCAATAGTGCATCGTGTAATTGGCACTATATTGAGCTATAGTGCATCGTGTAATTGGCACTATATGATTTCATAGTGCATCGTGTAATTGGCACTATATTATCCAATAGTGCATCGTGTAATTGGCACTATATTTTCCAATAGTGCATCGGGTAATTGGCACTATATGAAGCTATAGTGCATCGTGTAATTGGCACTATATTATTCCATAGTGCATCGTGTAATTGGCACTATATTATCCAATAGTGCATCGTGTAATTGGCACTATATTTTCCTATAGTGCATCGTGTAATTGGCACTATATCGTTCCATAGTGTATAGTGCAATTGGCACTATGTTATTTTACGTATCAAATATTTTGGCACCTCATCCTAGAGGTGAATATGTATCGTAATGTTATTGGAACACGGTAAACATTGTCTTCCATAGTGTATCGGGTAATTGACACTATATTAGCTATAGTGCATCGTGTAATTGGCACTATATTATCCAATAGTGTATCGGGTAATTGACACTATGCTATATGATGTGTCCACATGTGTTTCAGACATATGAGATGCGTGAATATGTGATAATGTTGCAAAGGTGCGAATTTTGTGTAAACAGAAAATGTAAATGATGTGTGATAATGATATGTGTCAATGTGTGACAAATTGTGATGAACTATGACGAACTTGAGTATAATCTATGATGAAAGTGTGTAACACCCGTCATTTTAAAAACCTGGATTTCAAAAACTTTTGCCAAACGGCGTTTAAAACGTAGCGGAAATAGGATCACTTAAAAACTGCCCCAACCGAAACGGTTGGTACTTTCAATAAATGGTGTTACCAGTGCATCGTGTAATTGGCACTATATTATACAATAGTGCATCGTGTAATTGGCACTATATTATCCAATAGTGCATCGTGTAATTGGCACTATATTATCCAATAGTGCATCGTGTAATTGGCACTATATTATCCAATAGTGCATCGTGTAATTGGCACTATATTATCCAATAGTGCATCGTGTAATTGGCACTATATTATCCAATAGTGCATCGTGTAATTGGCACTATATTATCCAATAGTGCATCGTGTAATTGGCACTATATTATCCAATAGTGCATCGTGTAATTGGCACTATATTATCCAATAGTGCATCGTGTAATTGGCACTATATTATCCAATAGTGCATCGTGTAATTGGCACTATATTATCCAATAGTGCATCGTGTAATTGGCACTATATTATCCAATAGTGCATCGTGTAATTGGCACTATATTATCCAATAGTGCATCGTGTAATTGGCACTATATTATCCAATAGTGCATCGTGTAATTGGCACTATATTATCCAATAGTGCATCGTGTAATTGGCACTATATTTTCCAATAGTGCATCGTGTAATTGGCACTATATTATCCATAGTGCATTGTGTAATTGGCACTATGTTATTTTACGTATCAAATATTTTGGCACCTCATCCTAGAGGTGAATATGTATCGTAATGTTATTGGAACACGGTAAACATTGTCTTCCATAGTGTATCGGGTAATTGACACTATGCTATATGATGTGTCCACATGTGTTTCAGACATATGAGATGCGTGAATATGTGATAATGTTGCAAAGGTGCGAATTTTGTGTAAACAGAAAATGTAAATGATGTGTGATAATGATATGTGTCAATGTGTGACAAATTGTGATGAACTATGACGAACTTGAGTATAATCTATGATGAAAGTGTGTAACACCCGTCATTTTAAAAACCTGGATTTCAAAAACTTTTGCCAAACGGCGTTTAAAACGTAGCGGAAATAGGATCACTTAAAAACTGCCCCAACCGAAACGGTTGGTACTTTCAATAAATGGTGTTACCAGGTGCATCATCAAAATGATATCAATGAAATCCAAGTCATGGCACCAACATAAATGCCATTCATCATTACAAGTATCATAAATGTAAATAAAGTAGCCGAAACATAGGCTAAGGGAAGTCTACGCATTCAACAATCTATGCTAGTCTTCTTTATTGCATCTACCCCATCTCACCAAGCTAATCCTTTCCTAGCTCAAACCTACTTATCCTGAAGGACACAACATTTTCATAAAAGCAAGTGTTAGCTAATAGATTAGCTAAGTAAGATACACACATTTATAAAACGTTCTTCATTTTACTTTTCATAAACCTCTCATATTAAACATATTAAAACATAATCGCATTACATATCATCCATAGCAATCATAGATCAACCCACACTTTCCTTTTCCCACATTTCACACTTTACTTTAACATTAGGTATATTCATTACCTAACTAATCCCACATCTACTTTAACGTTTAATCCCACTAACGTGCACACCTCATAACATTTCTTACGTGTATCTAGTGAACTAGACATTTTATACTTAAGTCTCACATATAAGCCCTCACATATCAATATCAAGGCATATCAACGACATTATCAACATCACAACACATATCTTAAGCATATCATAGAAACATCATTTTATTCATCATACTATATAAGCATATAATTACTTCAACTTTGAACGTCATCATAACAACATAGGTCATTTCATCATACATACATTCCCATATAACCTCCCGCATAACCCGGAAAACCCAACACATATAAGATAATCCGATTAAGAGTTTAATTATAGAAAAATCACATTTTGTTGTGCCTCCAGCGTGAGAAAAGTCGTGTATCTTACCTCAATGGAGTACTCAACAATCACAAATGTTTACCATGCTTGACAAGTGTTCCCGACAACCTATGGTACAAGAAGGAAGGATATATAAGTCAACTAGACACTTAAACGCGCTTAAAACCTTTTTTCCGGCTGATCTCGCCGAGCCCAGGGGTGGTCTCGTCGAGTTCAAGCTCCAGAATGCATCAAAAGTGAGACCTGACCACGATCTTGTCGAGCCCACTAGTGGTCTCGTCGAGTTCAAGCTCCAGAATGCATCAAAAGTGAGACCTGACCACGATCTTGTCGAGCCCACTAGTGGTCTCGTCGAGTTCAAGCTCCAGAATGCATCAAAAGTGAGACCTGACCACGATCTTGTCGAGCCCACTAGTGGTCTCGTCGAGTTCAAGCTCCAGAATGCATCAAAAGTGAGACCTGACCACGATCTTGTCGAGCCCACTAGTGGTCTCGTCGAGTTCAAGCTCCAGAATGCATCAAAAGTGAGACCTGACCACGATCTTGTCGAGCCCACTAGTGGTCTCGTCGAGTTCAGTTTTCAGAATCACACCCTTCACTTGCAGACGACTTTTCGACCTCTAGACGACCAAATTAGTGACAACTTAGTTCTTATGAAATGTAGGGAATTTAATTACCTTTCTATAAATATAAAGTTTGACTCTTGAAGTTCTATAATGAATGATTTATGATGTTTACAATATAGACCTGCAGAAATCGTCCGAAATTCGACCACTTTTGGAAATCGACACTTTTCGCCTATCTATGGGCAAAATCACCAGAAACTTTATTCATATCGATTCAAGGGGACACATAGACCTTTTCAAAAATATAAGATTCATCTCCTAACTCTTTTAATTGAAAGAGATATGATTTTTGAAATATTACTAGATTTTCAGATCTAATAAACCCTTTGTTTTTCAAACTATTTCGACCATCAAATGACCATAGCAACCACCACGACCTATGGATTTCATATGCACCCAAAATATGACTCATATAATGATTTCACAAGATCACATGTTCCAGGGAGAAGAGGATACAATAACAATACGTTAGATTACCCGAAAACCTAAGTAATCGATGATGAAACGTAATCAAATCAACCCTAACCCTTAAGATCCGAATTGATTGGGTAAAACCATTCAAATGACTCAATCAATTGATCAATAAATCATATCATACCTGAAAGGAAGATTAAAGGATCGAAATCTATGTGAAATCACTCCCGAATCGACCCGAAATTGCTATAAACTTGAAGGAGGCTCTTAGGGTTTTGTGTGTGAAAGTTTCTAGGGTTAACAATCTGATTATATGGAATTATGGTCGTGATATATCCCCTATATCTGCTGGAACAACTTTCTAAATCTTACATCTAGGCCCTCGCACTTCCTTATAACCCGTTTCGTCACTTAACTGTTCGTTTAACACATTCGAAAACACTTAACGACGCTTATATCCCATCGGGGACACTAAATGACTTTATTAATCATTATCAACTTTATTTTTCATTACTTTAATCACTTTAACACATATCTCACGTTAATCATTTAATTCACATAAGCACATACAAAACACATAGTAACTAACGGTCTCTAACGACAAGTTAACGGTCAACGTCGAAAAGTTTTGGGATCCTAATATTATTAATGCGATTTTGTACTAATAATGATTATATACACGTTTTGCTTAATGCATGAATTGGCAAATGTTTTATTTGATGATTAAGTAGTGTACACTACATAGCTTTATGTGGCGATTAAGTAGCATAGATTACTTAACCATATGTGTAGGGGGGAAAAAAGTGATAGTGCTACAATGTGATTGTGTTGATGATTATATAGTTTTTGATGTGATGAAAAAGCAGTGTGAACTATGTGGCCATATGGGTAAACATAGGCAGATGATGTGATGAGGTTGAGGTAGAAAACCTTTTTGATGATAAAGCGGCGAGACATTGAGTTCCACTCGACCTTATTCTTATGACATAGCTGGACGTTAAGAGGGATGGATGTTATCGATGGTTTGTCGTGAGAAGATTCTGAGGACAAATCCTTTTAAGGAGGAGAGAATTGTAACATCCCAAATCTTATTTTCGTCTATGTTGACTTGTGGTGTCGGTCAACATGCTTCGTGATCTTTTCATATGTGTAGAAACTAATATGTGTTTAAATGCGATTAATTATAATATTTAAGAAGATGTGTTATTATGTGTTATGATATATTTTGTGAAAATATTATGATTATAATGTTTTATGCTAGATAACTATGTTTAATGACATAGTTAGGGTCTTATTACTCGAAGTTAGAACTCGAGGGACTTAGGGTGACGAGTTAGGAAAGTGTTGGTTGGAGTTCTAGGTTAGGATCAGCCCTAACCCATCTCATTCTCCCCCTAATCACGAAATATTGCAGCCACAAACTCTCCCTCATCCCTCTTTGCGATCTAGAGCTTCCCGGTAGAGATTTGTTGTCCGTTGAATCCTTAAATCGTTCCTGTGGTCAAAGTGCTGGCGTGAGGTATTATATTCCTTCATATTATTTGTATTTACAGGTCTTGTAATGAGTGTAATCTCTGGATTTGAAACTAGGGTTTGTCTAATTAATTTGATAATCGAAATCAACTTTTTCGGATTAATTGGTGAATCAATTGGGTTGTAAAATCTAAGGGTGATTTATGGTTCCATTGATGGCATAAATATGATCTATTATGAGTCTATTGATAACCCATAAGACCTGGGATTTTATTGAAACCATGTAAAGGTTGAAAAGATGTTGAAAACCAAGGGTTTTGGGAGGTTTGAAGTTTCAGTCATGTTATAAAAATCATAGTTAATTCATGTGAATGAGATAGAAGATGAATCTTATGTTTTTGAAAAGGTATATGTGTTGGCTAAATCCTTCTAGAACAATGTTTTTCTTGATTTTGCCTACAAATGGTTCAAAAATGTCTATTTCCATAAAGGGTCGGATTTTGGACGAAAGCTGATAGGGCTGGGTATGATAGACCTTTTGAGAAAGCTAAACTTATTAAACAATTCTGGAAAAATTCAAGAATACTCTTAAGATGTAGTGTTAGATGGTGTAAAAAACACATGGCTTGAATCGCTTAGGATCCACACTAAAAAGCCTCTCAAAGAGAGCCTAGTTCTATGAAACTTGTCTTTGGGATGCTGAGTTTTGGTCGCCGGCTTGGTCACTAACCAAGTCACTGCTTGGTCGCTGCTGAGTCTATTCCGTTACTTTTCAGTCCCTGATCTGGTCACTAAGCTGAACCATCATCTCACATTCATTAGCGACACTTCTGATCAGTTGCTGAACTAGTCGCTATGCTGATTGCTTGATTAGTTGTCTAACATAAGATTGTACATTTTATTCATAGGCTGTGGGAACATCTAGCAAACTTAATTATCATTGTTTGTGTGTTCTTGAGCTGCTTTCGAGGTAAGATATCGGATTTCCCCTGTGAGACATAATCAAAATGTATTTTCCAATTATATGTGAATCGGATAATTGAACCCTCGTGTTCTTATGCTGATGGGCTATGTTGAAAGGGTACTGGTGGGTTAAATTGACGGGGAAACTTATGATATGAGGACTGAATGGGAGGGATTTGAGTTCTTCTCCCTTACCATATATCATCATGTCCATAGTTGATAGTGATTGCATGTATGTTGCTACTCGTATGTCCAATTGATGTTTGGCTAATGTGGGAGGGTACTAATGGGAAATAATGGTTATGAAACTATGCGACATTGAGTTTGAAATGCATGTGTGGTGGGGTTTGATAGTTGCCCTTGTTGCTTTGACTCACCTTATGTTTAATTATGGGTATTGAGGGTGATGATATTTGCTTGATATGCATAGTGTACTTAGGATTTGTTGTGTTATTCCATAAATTGTGTTATTATGCTGCATATATTGACATTAATCATGTAATTGCATGTCATTGAGCTTTGTTTATCGATTTAGTTGTTTGTAGTGACACAAGTAACCATATGGTTGCCGTGATCACTTGTGCACGTGATATGGGCCTGAAATGTGTATAGCTAGCTTGTATTATTACTAGTCTATAGAACTAGTGATTACTTGTGAATAAATAGTGTATCATGTAATTGGCACTATGTTATTGCATAGTGTATCGTGTAATTGACACTATGTCATTCCATAGTGTATCGTGTAAGTGGCATGTTCCTATCCCATAGTGTATCGTGTAATTGACACTATCATATTTTGCGGTGCAATAGAGATAGGATTCCTTGCGGGTAGGAACCATATGAGCTGAAATGTTAGGCACATTGCTAGGATTTGGGGCTAATCCTATATGTTGTATATGTGTTAATGATTTGTTACAGGTTATATTTGTTGGAGTAACCTAATGTGTGATATGATAGGTACATACATCGGATTTGCGAATTATCCTATCTGTGGTATATGTGTTGTTGACTTGGTTTCAGATTACTTGAGGGGTGGTAACCGATTATGATATAATAGAGACACAAACATAAGATTTTGGGTGCTAATTCTATGTGTTGTGTGCGTGCTAATGATTGGTTGCAGGTTATAACTATTGAGATAACCTGAGGTAATGTGCGTATGATAAACATATATAGGATTTACGTGTTTATCCTATTCGGGGTTGTTAGACTCTTGACTTGGGCGGGTTGCTTAAGTCGGGGTAACCCATGTGAAATATATAATTGTGGCCGTTTTCAATAATATGTTTTTGGGAATATATTTATTTAATGTCTTTATCTTACTCAGCTTTATAAGCTGACACTTGTTTCTACTTTGTCGATTATGTCTCGTAGAGTAGCATGGATAAAGGATCATGTGAGAAGCAGCGGGTAGACTAGAGTGCATTGTCTTGGAGGCCTTAGCTGCTAGTTATGCTTAGATACTTAATTACTATCTTTATTTCGGGCTTGTGTTTGTCCATGAATTTATATTTCGGGTTTCTTTGATTGATGTTTATGAAATTAACTAGTAACACCTTTTTGAAACATTTATTAGTCAACTTGAGTTGTCAGTTGACAATGTTTACATTTAATATGACCTTTTCCGCCATTCGTGGTCTTTATTTAAAAAAAATGATAACCGGAATTTTTAAAGTTCGGGTGTTACATTACATCACATATCATGTCTCACGATTACGTTAAATAATGTGTGACTTACGCCACACATCTCATGTTAGGTGTAAGTTTGTGTGTAGGCGGTCATAAGACCATACAGGGAACCTCACACCCGACTAGATGGATAAGCCATATGGCGGACCATCAGTGTCGTTAAGGAAAGGCAAAGCCGATCCAAGAGTAGTCCGTATGTTCAAAAACATTGGTGGCTAGATAGACCTACCCGGAGTTACTCATCTCATGTTAACTATGTTGCAAGGAGCCACCCAAGCAACCACATCTACGTACTAGCCGGGCAAGGGCAAGCACGGGTTAAGCTTAACACTTCTCACATCAATAGCTCGAGCATTTCTCACATATCACATCACATTCATCATTTTAACGTTTGGGCCCTTAAACGTGCATGTGTCATGGCAACTTATAAAGTCTAGTGATCTAGATGAACAAGCCATGTATTCATGCACATTTCATATATCATTAACACATATCGCATTTCAAAACATATCAAAGTATTCCACAGCATTTCACATCACATCATATCATCTCACGATTACGTTAAATAATGTGTGACTTACGCCACACATCTCATGTTAGGTGTAAGTTTGTGTGTAGGCGGTCATAAGACCATACAGGGAACCTCACACCCGACTAGATGGATAAGCCATATGGCGGACCATCAGTGTCGTTAAGGAAAGGCAAAGCCGATCCAAGAGTAGTCCGTATGTTCAAAGACATTGGTGGCTAGTTAGGCCTACCCGGAGTTACTCATCTCATGTTAACTATGTTGCAAGGAGCCACCCAAGCAACCACATCTACGTACTAGCCGGGCAAGGGCAAGCACGGGTTAAGCTTAACACTTCTCACATCAATAGCTCGAGCATTTCTCACATATCACATCACATCATATCATCTCATAGCAATACATATCATTGGGGTATCATTTCAGGCTTTAATATGCATCTACATAGCTCATATCACCTCCCGTGTAATCTCGATTAACCATAAGTAAACAAGATACCATTTGGGGAAGTTATTATATGAAAACAATGTTTCTTGAACCCTCGTCGTGTCAAAGTTGTGTATCTTACCTCGTAGAAGCGCACAACAAATGATAACGTAAGTTACCGAGCTTTGCAAGTATTCCCGACTACCTATAATCATTAAACGACCATAATGAGATAAACAATAACCACTTACTTATGGTCATGAATCAAGTCTAAATACCTATAAACATGACCCACGACAATGCTTGATGCATCGGAGGTTCGAGTAATACTTTTGAACTCACAGAACTCGACGAAACTCGACCTTCACTCACTAATTCAACCTTTCAGGTGATTTGACATCTTTTAAAAGCATTACCATTAGAAAGTAGACTCTCTCACGATTCCGTGGATAGCTTATTTGTCAAAAACGGAGTTACGGTTCAAAAGTTATGGCCATATCAAAACTCAGTCGCTGGATGCGTCGCAGTGAGCTGGATGCGTCGCATCCAAACTCGCGACACATTGACTGCGTCGCAGCCACATAGATGCGTCGCAATTAGCATCAGATCAGCGACTATCTCATTGTTTAACCTCCAAAACTTAACCAAACACACCCCAAACGATCCCAAACCTTATGAATGACTTTTGTACCCTAAAATTCAACATTTTAAGACCATAATGATGCAATGAAATCATTGCTTAATCCCCAATTGATTTGTAACACAATAACAAACATTTTAGGTCACCGAATTGATCAAAACACACGATTTTGACTCCAATCAACCCTCTAAAGACCTAGATCAGTTATGAAACGAATTATTTGATTGAAATGACATAAAATCAATGTTGTTATACCTTTACTACCTGGAGATTATAATAAGGAAGCAGATTCCTGATCAAACACACTCGAATCAACACTTTTCGGGAGATTTTTGGAAGGAAATTGCTATGGGGAGAGGGGGACAGTTTTGGATAGGGAAAAAGGGATTGGGAACTGAAATTATGTCAATTAGGTTAGCCTAATTGACCCCTAAACCTGGACACCACTTTCACAAACTCTCAATTAGGTCCCTCCACTTCACATCTTGACATCTAAGGCTTAAACGACTTAACGGGAATACTTACCGACACATTAAACACATCTTAATCATCTTTAGCATCTTAAACACATTAACATATACATCAATAAGGCATTGAAGCCTCACACATATAGCACATTAAGCACATTAAGCATTAAATCTCCTAGAGACTTAATGGACACAAGGTGTTGACTTAACGACACAAGTCAACCGTTAATTAAAAAGTTCGGGATGTTACAATTCCGACTATTATGATCGAATATGTTGTTTCCCATGACTTGTGGATTTGGCATTCGTTGTTCGGTTCTGCTGGATCAAACAACGATGTCAACGTTTTGCAGCAGTCGCCATTGTTTCAAAACGAACATAATGGATCCGCACCAGACAGTTCATTTACTATACATGGACGACAATACAGACGTGAATATTACCTTACCGATGAATCTATCCTAGGGGCTACATTTGTTAAGGCATATCCGCATCCAGTCGAACATGACGTAAAGAAGTTTAAAAGACTACAAGAGGCTGCAAGAAAGTATGTTGAGCGGGCGTTTGGTGTTGTCAAAGGAAAATGGAAGATTTTGGATCGTCCCCTCCAATCTGGACAAAGGAGAAGATCGGAAAGGTCGTCGCCACGTGTTTTATATTGCACAACATGATCATAAAAGACGGCGGAAGGGCAATATCACCGGTTCATATTATGGATCGGTGCCAAGAGTTTATAACCTAAATGTGGTGCGGGAGTTACAGGACGAAGACGTGCATCATCGGCTCCGATATGATCCCACGGCGTATATATAGGGTCTAGACTTATCATTCCTTGATGACCCAGCAGCACAGCCACCACCCATTGAGAGTTTGATTTAAGTGTCTTTATTATCATGTAGTATTTAAATTTCTAGTATGTTGTTATGTAGTTTTTTTAATTATGTTTATGTACTCTTAAAATTATTTTTATGTAATGTTTAGTTTAATTTAATGAAATGTTTAAGTTTTTATTTAAAAAAATGTTTGATTAAATTAAATGAAAAAGAAATTTTTTTTTGGTAGGGTTGGAAAAGTCATGAATGTCAAATAAAATGGGTTGGGGATTGGTTGGGAGGGTTGAAAGGGTAAATAGAGTTGGAGAGATGTGATTGGTGGGATTTGGGAGGGTTGGGAATTTGGGAGTGATGACTCCCTATGCCCTAAATATAAATCAACCGTTGTCTTATATTTCAGTTAACTAATTATGTGCTTAAATTTTCAATTGATCAATGAGAAAAAATTTTACCTAAAAGTTAGACTTGACTAAATCTTATTGGAGAGATATTCATGCAATGTAATGATATTATTGGTGGCGACGATTGGTGGTAATGGAGAAATAGTGGCGGGCATGATGGTGGCAACGACATATATGACTTTATGTGTGAGAGAAGATGTGTTGTGTTTTTAAGTTTGGAAAAAAAGGTTGGGGTTTAGAGTGTTAGTATTGGGCTAAAAGTTAGACTTAGACTAAATCTTACTATAGGGGTATGCTAACAATGAAAATATAGTATTAGTGGTGACGATTGGTGGCGATGGCGGCGACTGGTGGTGGTGGTTACCGTTAAACTCCACTTAAGCAATGTTATTGTATCATTAAATAAGTCCATATCAGAAGTCACGTCATCATGGTGAGCATGTTTTGAAAACGGAATGACTGTATTTTTTTTAAGGTGTGGATCAATTACTCGCAACAGGGGATCTAGCTTACATTGTCTTAACCAGGTCCACTTGATGAGCGTTAATTTTGTGATAAAAACCCCTATCGAAAGGCCTCATTTCAATGTCTTAAATGAGTTAATATTCCGGAACTATCGGTACTTAATGGATTCTATGTTTACGCAGGTTCACGGAAGATGCGAGTGAGGGTAAATGGCATCAAGTGACTCAACATGAAGGCCTATGAAGTTACAAGACACAAAGAGGTGATTCGGGAGTCGAACGAAGCGAAACGAGAAGCAGCAGGAGCTGCCAGCGCCGCTGGCCCAGTCCCAGCGCCGCTGGAGCCCATCCAGCGCCGCTGGGCGGCCAAGTTCAGCAACCGACTTTGACACCTATTTAATCTGAAGCAGCCCTCAAAACCCTAAGAGAGAGCCGATTCAGCAGCCCTAGCCGCCCACATCAAACCCTAGGTCGACTTTGCTAATTCCAAGGAGGTTTTGGAGCTTCTAACACCTTCCGATCTTCATCCTCTACCTAGATCTACTCTTTTATTTTACTTTCACTTGGTAAACAATGTCTTTCATCTTTTCAGACTTTGTTATTCCTTTAATAATGGTAGGCTAGTAGGCTGAATATTTATTTGGATCGATGTGATCATGTAGACGTTTATCTATTTTACTTTATTTGTTAGATCTGTTGGAGTGTGTTTTACTGTTTATCGTAGATCCATGTTTTACTAGTTCTTCATATTAATATCGGTTCTATATCTGAATGTATTAGTTTAATTCTGATGATCGGTCTATAATCATATACTAGGATTAATACATAAGGATGGAACACTAGTCGGTCTTTAACTAGATGTAAAAGGTGATTCACTTATAACCGAGGGATCCAGAACCATAGTAATTAGGATGAATAGAACATGATGCTTAACAATGTCAGACGCGATCCAGTGACATGGAAACGTGCACTGTGGTCACCGGAGGGAATTATTATCTGGTCATGGCTTAAGAGCCGGGTAACTTAAAGATGAATTAGTAACACAAACTTTAGGTCATTAATGGTTTGTAGAGTCCCAATGTTCATTGATAAAGGTCTGTAAATTTGGTGATGACAAATCTGACTTATAAACACTAAGAAATATTTTGGTTCTTGTAATCTGATCTGGGTCAGACTAAGCTGACACAGCTTACGATCTGTTTCTGACCCAGATCATGCTTCATACTTTATAATTGTAAAATCTTATGGAAGCAAGTGTTATTCAAGCTGCATCAACAATGTGATAGCATTCAATCCAAGTTGAAGAGGAGGATTGAAGATAGAAGACCAAGCTGTTAGTGGAAGGCAGCTTGGGATTAGCAGTCAGCTTGGAAACACTTAGGCAGATTGGTGCTTTGACAAACGGCCCAACAAAATGGCCTGTTAGGCAATTAAGAAGTGATAATGGTACCGAATTCAAGAATATCACTCTTAATTCTTTTTGCAGTGAAAAAGGAATTTCACAAGTCTACTCAGTTGTCAGAACTCCTCAACAAAATGGTGTTGCAGAAAGAAGAAACAGAACACTTATTGAAGCTGCCAGATCCATGATGGCTCAAAACAATGTCAAGTCTCATTTTTGGGCTGAAGCAGTACACACAGCTTGCTTTACCCAGAACAGATCCCTTATTGTGAAAAGACACCAGAAGACTGCATATGAACTTCTTAGGGGGAGAAAACCTGAAATTGGTTTCCTAAGAATGTTTGGAAGTCCTTGCTACATTCTGATTCAGAAAGACCATCTTGGAAAGTTTGACGAGAAAGCAGATGAAGGTATCCTACTTGGGTATACAACAATGATGAAAGCCTACAGAGTGTACAACAAAAGAACTAAAACAATTGAGAACTCTGTTAATGTAAGCATAAATGAAGGTTGTTCTAAGCCAGATTGCTCTCCTCTTGAAGATGAAGATTTCAATTTTGAAGAACTAGCTGTACCTAAGAATGAGCCTCCAACTAATCCTCCAGTTGGAGCTGATAATGCTCAAACTCAGGGGGAGCAACTCATTGAAGAAGAAGAAGGTGTTCTAATCTTTGAAAATGAGCAAGCTGATCCAACTCCTACTGAAGAAACTTCTGTTAATCCATCAAATGATGCTCCAGCTGACTCAGATTCCTCTATTTCAATCCAAGCTGATCAGCCTATTCCTCAAGCTGATCATGCTGGACCTTCAAATCTGAATCAGCCCATTGTCCCAGTTGCAAATAATTCAACTCATGTGACCAAATGGACAAGGAGTCATCCAATTAACCAAATCATTGGTGATCCTCTCTCTGGTGTTAAAACAAGAAGAAAGGCAACAGGCAATTTCTGCATGTTTGTCAATTTTGTAAGTAAGGTGGAACCAACTGAGGTTAATGAAGCACTGGCAGATCCTTCTTGGGTAAATGCAATGCAAGATGAGTTAACACAGTTTGAAAGAAACAAGGTTTGGGAACTTGTTCCAAGACCTCATCACAAGACTGTGATTGGAACCAAGTGGGTCTACAGAAACAAAATGGATGAGAGGGGAGTTGTGACCAGAAACAAAGCAAGATTGGTAGCTATTGGTTACAGACAAGAGGATGGAATTGATTATGATGAGACTTTTGCACCAGTGGCAAGATTAGAGGAAATCAGAATGTTCTTGGCCTTCTCTGCTCATAAAGGTTTCAAAGTCTATCAAATGGATGTGAAGAGTGCATTTCTTAATGGAAAATTGGAAGAAGAAGTCTATGTTGAACAACCTCCAGGTTTTGAAAGTTCAAAGTTTCCTGACCATGTGTTCAAGCTTGACAAAGCTCTCTATGGGTTGAAACAAGCTCCAAGGGCATGGTATGACACTTTGTCTAAATTTTTATTGGCTAACAAATTCAAAAGAGGTAATGTTGACAAGACTTTGTTTGTGAGAAAGTATAATGGTGATATCCTGCTTGTACAAATTTATGTAGATGATATAATATTTGGGTCTAGCAGTGAAATACTTTGCAAAAAGATTTCTGAATTAATGTCTAAAAAGTATGAAATGAGCATGATGGGAGAACTAAACTATTTTCTGGGTTTACAAGTTAAACAGACTAAAAATGGAATTTTTATAAACCAAGGAAAATATGTTAAAGATCTCTTAAACAAATTTGGTTTTAGTGATTGCTCACCTATGAAAACTCCTATGGGAACTGGTGATAAGTTGGGTGAAGATAAAAATGGCAAATCTGTTGACACCACAGCTTATAGGGGTATGATAGGATCATTACTTTACTTGACTGCTAGTAGACCAGATATTATGTTTGCTACATGTCTTTGTACAAGATATCAAGCTAGTCCTAAGGAATCTCATCTTAAGGCTGTAAAAAGAATCTTTAGATACCTTAAAGGTAGTCCCAATCTGGGTCTTTGGTATCCTAAAGACTCAGGATTTGATCTAATTGGCTATTCAGATTCTGACTTTGCAGGCTGTAAGATTGACAGAAAAAGTACTTCAGGAGCTTGTCAACTACTTGGCAATAGACTTGTAAGCTGGTCCAGCAAGAAGCAACATTCATTTTCCATCTCTACTGCAGAAGCTGAGTATGTTGCTGCAGGAAGTTGTTGTTCTCAAATTCTCTGGATGCAATATCAGCTTCAAGACTATGGTGTCACTGCATCAAAATCTCCAATCTTTTGTGACAGTACCAGTGCCATAGCAATTTCAAACAATCCTGTACTTCATTCAAGGACCAAGCACATTGATATAAGATATCATTTCATTAGGGATCATGTGATGAAAGAAGATGTTGAACTCCACTTCATTCCAACAGATAATCAGCTTGCTGACTTGTTTACAAAGCCATTGGATGAATCAAGGTTCAACTATCTCATAAGTAAGCTAGGTATGTTAAATTTGTAAAAGGTAGTGAGCTAAGTAATAACAAATCTGACCCCTTAGAGTTATTCTAAATTTTGAGGGTAAGCTGTGTCTGACCCAGATTCGTGGTTATTTTTGTTATTAAATATCTCAGTGCGTTTTATTACTTTCATTATTTTATTTAGTTTACTTGTTGATCCTATTGGAGTGTGACACGTGTAGTAGTAACAACCGGTTACTGAAAAAGTACCTCCACTACTTGTTCATCCTCCAATCAAAATCTTTCTCTCTCCAACTTTTTCAAACGGATATTTTGAATAATGTATATAATATCAGTTTAACCTAAATCCCAAATCACTTCTTCATTTTTCTCAAAATCAATCTCTTTTTCTCTCTAATCTTAATACTGTTTTATTAATTTTTAATTTCTTCTAAAAATTGTTTTAAATGGCATCATCATCTGTATCTGCAAATAACTCTCAATCTAATTCTTATTCTGAATATGAGGTCCCATACCCAGCTCCAGTAAGCGTGAGTAAGCTTACACCCTATGTGGTGGGTAATAATGTGGTAGTAGTTCCAGCTGATCTTGATACTGGTAAAATCAAGATTGGTAGTCTCGTCTCAGCCAATGTTCATCCTCCTTCTTGGGCTAAAGGATATGATGAGATTGTAGCATTTTTGTGGTACCATCCATTTGGCAAGATGATGATTGAGAAGCCTGATATGGTGTTTAAGGATCTTTTGCGTGAATTTTGGGCAAGCTGCTATGTGGGTAAGAACAAGAAAGGAGATCATGCAATCTATGGCACAATCCTCAACGGTAAGAAAAAGGTATATATTTCTTTAGAAAGGATTAGGTCTGCTTTTGAGCTGTCTTATATTCCTGATGACATTTATGAAAGTGTTGTGTCTCACACTGAAGCCAAAAGTGTTTTACAAGAGGTTGGATATACTGGTCCATTGGCTTCAGTGGTTAAAATGAAATATTTAACTGGAATTTGGAATTATCTTTTGAGCACAATATCAAAAACTTTACAAGTAAAGGCAGGCAGTTTTGATCAACCTAATGCCTTAGAGATGCAAATTTTTCATGCTATGGTTACTATGACCAGAATAGATTTTGCTGCAATAATTTTTAGAGACTTGGTTGGCCGAGTCAATAATAAGAGCCTTACCATACCTTATGGTAGGATTCTTGCTCTTATTATTGAAGCAATACTTGACAATGATTTCAGTCTGGCAACTGGTCAGACTGTGGAATGCAAGGCCATAAATAATAATATTTTCAATAGTCCCAAGGTAACTGTGCAGGGTCTGCCCCGAGCAATGCAGGTTTACCTTGATTTTTGCAGGCAAAAAGAGAGGGAACAAGAAGCACTTGAGGAAGCTGTCCCTTCTTCGACGTGATCTGAGTCTGACACTCAATCTGCTAATCAGGGGGACCTAGGTACACATGCTTCTGAACCCTCAAACTCTTCCCAATCTATTCAATCTTCTTCTCCTTCAAAAGAGGGTGAAGGGTTGGCCAAATCATCAGCCTCCCTAGCCACACCCTCATCCACTCATTCGAAATCCGCTTCTAAAAGACCCATTATTGAGGACTTAGTACCACATATTTCCAAAAAGAAAAGATCACAAAGGAAATCTGAATCAGCTTCTGGGGTTGATATTACAACATCCAATCTTGAGATCCCCCAAGGTGCAGTGGCAGCTAAGGAACGTTCCAATGCTGACTCTGCCACCCAAGCTGATATGCCAAATACACCACACCCATCTTCACTCTCCCAAAAGAGTGTAGATGATGTGTCATATTCTATACCATTTCCCACGTGAATTTAGAACCATTTATTCGTCGTTTTTACAGTTTTATTTCAACTTTCGATGCTTTGAGGTATGTTTAGTGTTTTCAGGTTGGAAAATGATTATGCGGATGAATTGGTCGATTTTGATGACTTATGGAGGACTCGGGAGAGAGATTCGGTTGAAACAAAGTGAAAGATGAAGAAAACGTATTCTGGAGGTCCTAACGGCCGTCACAAGGGTGACGGGCGTTAGGGACCTAGGTCAAGTTTGAACGGGCGTCACAAGGGTGACGGCCGTTATGGTTGAAAATTCGCGAGTTACTGTAACGGGTTCCTTACGGCCGTATGCTTTTCAAAGGAGGTGTGACGGGCGTCACAAGGGTGACGGCCGTTATGGGTGTCGATGGATGGTAACGGCCGTTACCATATGTAACGGGCGTTACGCGACTAATTCATATAAATAGCTGGCCAAGTTTCTGAACGGAGAGTGACTTTTGGGGAGAATTTTCCTAAGGGTTTTTGATCAAAAATATCTTTCTAGGAGCTGCACTTCAGGGAATACTTCAAGGGTCAATTCAAGATTTGATCGTCTTTCGATCCGTTGAAGATTCACGTGCACCCATCTAGATCGTATCTACTTACTGTCTTGCAATTTCCATTTCTTCAAACAATTGGTACTTTATGTTCTTTCTTGATTCTTATTGTAAATTCAATTTGATCATGAGTGGCTAATTCTTCTATTGTCCACCTTGATGAAACTAGACGAATGATGTGATTGCTATATATTTTAATTCAAAGAGTTGATTTCAATTATCGTTGTGTCGTGATCTTGATGATTTAATTCCTTTATTTGTATTAATTTGATATTGGTGGCATGTGTGTTCTTCGTTAGTGGTACTAGTTGAATGCATATGTGATTTTCTAACGGTCGCTTGTCTATGAGCGATTATCACTAGTTCATGGTATGATAGTGAATGTCAAATTAATAAAAGGAGTCATTTTGTCAACGTGTTTAGAAACGGTTGGTGGTACCACGTTTTAATTCACATCCAAGGTGCAGTGGCAGCTAAGGAACGTTCCAAAGCTGACTCTGCCACCCAAGCTGATATGCCAAATACACCACACCCATCTGCACTCTCCCAAAAGAGTGTAGACGAGCTAAAGGGAACAACTACTGCTACCCAACCCTCCAAACAGGGTGAAGGTATTGAAAGAAAGACCTCCTCCCAAGGTCATACTGAGTCTGCACCTAAAATGCCATCATCAGCCTCCCAAAAGGTTGATGATATCATTAAAGGGACAACAGAGGATCTAGCCCAGATCCAAAATGAGTCAGAGTCTATGCACATCAATTCTGAGGATGGTCAGCCAAAGGAGAGAAGTATCGAACGCACTGGTGACACTGCTTCTCCTCCCCAAGCTGATCAGACTCCTTCTCTCTTACACTCTGAGTCTGCACAGGTTGTCAATGCCCCTTCTATGTCACAAGGAGGGGTACAGGCCTCAATTCTCCCTAAGGATACTTTGGTGCAACAACACACCTCTGTTGAAGGGCAATCAAATACACAAGACATTACACGTGCATGGTCTATGTCTGCATCTGTCTTTGGACAGAGGGATCCTGTAGGTTACATGGCTGTCTTTAAGGCAGTTATGTCAGCCCCTTGTGCATCAAAGGGAACCATTGGTGGTCCTCACGATGCCAATGAGAATATGATCACTATCTCCGGAAGTGATTCTTCATTCGATGATGTGCCTGCCCATCCATCCTCAAGGGATGATCTGATGGAAGATGCCAGTGGAGGAGTTGATCAACATCATGATCAACACATTCCCACTGGCCCTCAGCCTGAATTAAACGTCAATCTTTCTCAGGCTGACCAGCACATCATCATTTCTGAAAAATCCACTCATGAGACTCACTCTCATGAGCATATTCACCAAAACTCCTTAGCCTCCACCCCCTTCTATATGAGCCCAATGACCTTGATTTTAAGGATTGCAGGCTGCTCTTTCCAGAGTAAGTGGTTTTTAAGCCAACTGCAAGTCCTTCCCAAGCTGCCACTATCTCATTTTCAGATGTGGTGGGTCAGCTCACTGAATTCACATCAACCTATAAGGTTGAGAGCTTACAGCTGACCAAATGCTTGGAAAATATCCAAAAGGATCAGGAATTTACGGATAAGAAGGTGGATAAGCTGAGTCAAGATCAGACTGCATTGAAAGAAAATGTGTTAAAAGCAGTTGATTTGATGCAGCAGAACCAGAGCAAGCTGACAGAGTCTCTTGATGGTCTAACAAAGGCAATCAATGAAGAAAAGGAAAGAAACAAGAGCACTCTGAGTCAGATTGAGAAAGCTGCAACCAAGTTTACAAGAAATGTCACTATTGAGCTTCAATCTGCCAACAAGTCACAAGCAGATTTCAAGAATGATCTGATTGAAGCCTCAAAGAGTGTCAAATCAAAAATTGGACTCCTCCATGAAGATTATGTTGAATTAAGAAGAGCCTGCTGTCTAACAAATATCAAGATTGACTTGATCAGCCATGATCTAAAAGGGCTCTTTGCTACTCCAGTAAGCTCTTTCCCTGGTGATGATGACAAAAAGGGGGAGAAGAGTGCTGGTAAGAGTGCTGCTGAAGTTGAGCAGGAAAAAGAAGTAGAAAGACAAAGACAAAGAGCTCTGGCTGACAAGGAAATTGAAGAGTATTTTGAAAGATTGAAAGAAAGACAAAGGAAGGCTAGAGCTGAGGGGGAGGCCAATGATAGGAGAGTGGTTGTTTATGGTTCAAGTATGGAAGGTGAAAAAGAGATAAAAATACTAGAATCTGAGTCTGGTGGTGAAAAGGGTGGAAACATGAATGAAGAAAATAAGGAGAATGATACAATTGAAGGGGAGACCACTGATGTTGTTATGAAAAATGTGGAAGGATGTTGGAGTTGAAAATGTTGAAAATGATGATAATAAGATGAAGTCTTCCCAAATTGTTCCTGTACAAGTTGTGCCATCGCAAGCTGACCCAGCTCGCAAAGAACAAATTGCTGAATCTTCTTCAAGTTAAGACACAACCACTTTGTCCCAGTTTATGCTAAAGAAGAGGCCAACTGAAGCTGAGTCAAGTGGTGTAAAGATTCTTACTGACAAAGAAAAAGATTGGGAGCTTGCAATTAAGAAGGCTCCAGAACTTGGGGTAACAGTTGAGGTGGCATACAAAAGAGTTAAGGAAGACAGACTGCAAAGAGAGAAAATGGCTATGACTGAATCTGATCCAGAAGTTGCTAAGGTTCTTCAAGAAACACTGAACAAGGAAGATGAAGAAGACCTTGCAGCTATTGGATCCAAAAAGAAAGATGTGGGCAAAGGCAAAGGCAAGAAGAAGGTGGTTCATACTAAACCATCACAGAAGGTGAAAGATGTGAAGAAAAGTGTTGAAGCCCATGATTGGTGGGAGGCTCTGGAGAAAAGAAAGGTGACTGAAAATCTTAATTATAGAAGGCATCCATAGCCAATCACCCAGGTTCAACTCAAAAGAAAAATTGGAAAGAACATTCCCAGCATCAGGTGTACAAGAGAATGATATGAAACAAGCTGAGAAACCCATGATCTTGATAATCTGTTTAACTTAGGATACACTGAGTGGGTGGAGTTGCATAATATCATAACTGGTATGACTGGAATCCATAAAGAGACAGTCTTGGAAGCCATTGAAAAGAAGTTGGCTGTAATTGTGAAATTCAAGATTGATATCACTGGCCTTCCAAGACCAAAAGCATATGATATGGATGATGAAGATGAGTCAGCTGAGCCACTCAAGAAGAAAAGAAGAAGGTTTGAAAGAATTAATGCTCCTGGAGGTGATCATTCAGTTTTTCTCAAAAACTTGACCCCTTCAGAGTTGCTTGCTCAATTATCTTCTGATGCTGTTGACAAGATTCTGAATAATCTCAATCTGTCTCTACCTGCTGGTGTTGAAAATGCAAGATGTGGGTTGTTCATCACTGAACCTGAACATGTGATGTATTTTGTGAATGCAAGAGGGAAATTGGTTTTCCAAAGGACTGCTGAACTACAACAGGTACCAGTTATGCACCTTTTTACCTTATACAGATTCTGCAGAAATTTTAGTGAAGAAGGTAATGGGTATGAGCAGTTCCTTATTGATGAGGGTTTAGATAGGCAGTTAGATGTGAAAGTTGCCCCATCATTTGAGGTTAAACAAGAAGTTGTAGAAATGCTTGGAGAATAGTTATCTGTCTTGTAATATATTTTTTTTCTCTATATATGCAAAAGCAGTTGTACAAATTCAGTTTCTTTGTTAGAACTTCATATCAGTTCAAAAGAACCCAAAAGATTCAAAGGGTCACAATCTGTTAGTCTCATTTTACTTTGATTCTTTGTAAGCTGATAGTTAGAAGTATTGTTGGGTTTTGTCATCATCAAATAGGGGGAGATTGTTGAGTCCCAATGTTCATTGATAAAGGTCTGTAAATTTGGTGATGACAAATCTGACTTATAAACACTTAGAAATCTTTTGGTTCTTGTAATCTGATCTGGGTCAGACTAAGCTGACACAACTTACGATCTGTTTCTGACCCAGATCATGCTTCATACTTTATAGATGTAAAATCTTATGTAAGCAAGTGTTATTCAAGCTGCATCAACAATGTGATAGCATTCAATCCAAGTCGATGAGGAGGATTGAAGATAGAAGACCAAGCTGTTAGTGGAAGGTAGCTTGGGATTAGCAGTCAGCTTGGAAACACTTAGGCAGATTGGTGCTTTGACAAACGGCCCAATCTGTGTTTGACAATCAAGTGAAGATAACAACCTGGATTGAAGATAAGGACAAATGACGTGACTAGGAAGAATCCTAGGATCCAGGTTGGTGGTTGGTTTACATATGCGTGTCCATACTCTTATTGGATGATGAAGAATGTGCGCTAGTACGTGGGGGACCACAAGTACCAGGTAAAGGCACGATCTAATATTCCTTTACCATCCAGTGAAAGAAGAATACGTGGCTTCAACGGATACCAAGTGAAGGAGAGCTTTCGCCTATAAAAGCCTCATTCATTGATTGCATATGTGTGGCATTTTCCTGAGAATCATTCTTCACACAAGTTTCTCTGCTCTTATACACAGCTTAGTCTGTACGAGATCAGCTTGGGCTGATTCTCTTGAGCTAGAACTTATTGATTGTAGTTTGTCATTTCAAAGGTTGTTTAGATATCTATAGGCTATCTTTATTCCACAACAACCTTGTAATTCTTTGTATAGATTATTTGTTTATAAAGGATTACATTGAAACCCACAATCTGTGTTCAAGAATGTTTTGTTTCTGTATTGCTTTACTGTTTTAATGATTCCTGCTCTTTACTTACTTACTTAATATATATAAACTGAATCTTAAAACGTTTCTGTTAAAAAGTTTGTAAAGATTGAGTCAAGTTGTATTCACCCCCCCTCTACAACTGTTCTGTGTACAATATACTTTGGTATATTGATACACCTTGGGACGTATCATGCTTAAACAATGAATCTAACGAGAATTTGTTTAAAGAAGTAGTGTGAGTCTAGGGACAACACTAGTTACTTAGGCAAAGTGAATTTAACGAGAATCTGAGCCGTGATTAAGTTTCCAACAGTCTAGCAAATGGGTAGGATAAGTAATCTGGTCGTATCATGAGATCTGATATGCCAAACAAGTATTTTAATTTTATTACTGTTATTTGCTTTTTCAAACTATTTTCAGACTAAGTCTCTCGCTGAATAAGCGGTTGCGGATTCTATTTACTTTTCAGTTTTTAATTAGTTTAATAGGAAATCGTGACAACCCCCTACTGCTAGAATTACACGTATTACTAGATTAGGTAAAACAACGCGTCCCTGCGAACGATCCTGTACTTATCACATTACTATACTACATCTGATCGGGTCCCATGTCCGTTAAGGTGTGTGTGTGTGTATTTTGAGATAATTACTTGTACAACATTTTTCTAAATTTAAACACTAAAAAAAAACGCAACCATCAAGTGTTTTGGCGCCGTTGCCGGGGACGCGACGCATTCTTAGTTTAGTAGTGTAGTTCGATCCTACTTTGTGTTTCGGCACGAAGTAGTTACTTTTCAGTTTTTAATTAGTTTAATAGGAAATCGTGACAACCCCCTACTGCTAGAATTACACGTATTACTAGATTAGGTAAAACAACGCGTCCCTGCGAACGATCCTGTACTTATCACATTACTATACTACATCTGATCGGGTCCCATGTCCGTTAAGGTGTGTGTGTGTGTATTTTGAGATAATTATTTGTACAACATTTTTCTAAATTTAAACACTAAAAAAAAAACGCAACCATCAAGTGTTTTGGCGCCGTTGCCGGGGACGCGACGCATTCTTAGTTTAGTAGTGTAGTTCGATCCTACTTTGTGTTTCGGCACAAAGTAGTTACTTTTCAGTCTTTAGGTTAAGTCAATTTAGGGTTTAGAAGTCAAATTAGGTTTAGGTCAAAATTAGGGTTAGGTTAATTTAAGTAGTATTTTCATTTTCTTTAAAATTTCAAAAATCCAAAAATATTTTTATTTTATTAGTCATTAAGTTTAGATTGTTTGCATTTAACTTTATTTTATTTTGTTCTTGAAATTACTAATCATTTTTGTGTTTTGTGTTTGTTTTCGTTCTTCTTTTTCTTTCATTTTCGTTTAGTGTGTTTCAGCTTAGTTAGGTACAATGCATCGGAATCGATTTGAGATACCCGTTTCGGAAATGGAGAAAGGCGTTTATATGGCAAAATTCAATTCGGAAATCTGTACAGGAAGCACCAGTGCCGCTGGGCAGACCCCAGCGCCGCTTGGTACTCAGGCCAGCACCGCTAGAAGAACCCCAGCGCCGCTAGGGAGGTCTGAACAGCAACCAGGTTTTCATTCGCATTGCTCCACCGCTCGTGCACCGCTTAGTAACAGATATGGAATGGATTTACGTCTAACTGAGGGAGAATACGAGCTCACAGTGTCATTTAGCCATTGTGAAATAATGCAAAAGGTGGGGAACTTCCGCCAAGAAAATTATGGTAGTCCTGAGGAATCTTTAAGAGAGGTGACAAATTTGGCGGATGAACTAGGGCAACATGTGCTTTGGTGTGGAAATACAAGGAGATGAATGATCACACCAAACGAATAAGTAACTATTGTTTGCCGTTAGAATATAGGATTAAGGAAGCTTGCGGTATCTTGGAAGGACAAAGGCAAGACATAATGAAGAAAATCAGGGATCAAGAGAAGATGCAAGTGAAACGAACAGAGATGGTTGCAAGGATTGAAGCAAGGATCTCAAGTCGAAAAGTAAGATTTGAAGAACCAGTCGCAAGAACGGAGAAGCCAGCGCCGCTGGGAGTAACACCCAACGCTGCTAGGAGAGATTTTTGGACCCCAAATCGTTCAAGGAAAGGTGTTGAAGAGGTTGGTTCACCGATTAAGCCACAAGATACGGTTAAGCACCATGATTTGAGGCCATTGTCAAATAGGAAGGAGGAGGAGATTGGAAGGAAGAGATCGCGAGGCAAGAAAGGAACGAGTAAATCTCCAGAAGAGGAAGCATTGATAGCAATGAAGAGGTTCAAACAAATAAAAACTGAGACTTGGGGAAAAGCTTGGCAAAGGATGAAAACACTAACGAACGTATTGGGAGCTGAAAAGAAAAACACAAAAGAACAGATGAAAGTGTTCTACAATGGGTTGAATATAGGGACAAGGAAGGCATTCAATGAAGGGTTGGTGAAAAACATAATACTAACAGAACCCGGGAGGATAATGAAGTTTTTGGAAGAGTATGGAGGCAAAATCGGGAAATCTGCTACTGCCACGGAGCCACCAGCGCCGATGGCTGCACAAGCCCAGCGCCGCTGGAACACCCTGCAGCCCCAAAATTCGCGAAATCAAATCCGTTACCACCCGAGCCAGCCCTGGAAATCAAATACCCATCGACGTGGAAATGGTTGAAGCAACTAAAGCAAGAAGGAACACAGAAAACTTGGAGGGGAGAAAAGGAACGAACGTCAAAGAAGCCATAAGTAACTTCGAACGTTACCCAACGGGAACCGGCCCCCGGATGATCCCGTATTCTTCATCAACCTAGTTCCTAGGCCGAGTCCGGCTGAAGACTCGTTAAACTTAGCGCTTCTTGGGAGGCAACCCAAGCCGTATTTTCATTTTTATTTTTATTTTTATTTTTATTTTAATTTTATCTTTTTAGGAATATGTGACTAATTGAAAATTAAGTGAATTGTTTTAAATTTTATCATTTGTGATCTGTTTTTATATGAGTTATATCTTTAGAATCACAGATGCAAGCTTTCAATGGATCAAGGAAACAAGTAACTTATTGCAATCGTATTTTGTTTTTATTTTTATTTTTATGTTTTAGCTTGTTATTTCCATTTTGATATTTTGATTGAAGTGTGCAGGAGTATTTAGTTTTGTAGTCTGAAGAAAACCATGCACTTGGTCAAAAGCTAAGTGTGGGGGAATACCGGAATCAAATCATGAAGGAAAATCAGACGTCGAAGCAAGTACAGGACTCACAAGCGCCGCTAGAAGACTCCAGCGCCGCTAGGAATGCACTTGGGCATCCCAGCGCCACTCCCTGACTTCCAGCGCAGCTGTACTTGCACCTGTGCAAGTCCAGTGCCGCTCAGGCTATGCCAGCGCCGCTCCTACATGTCCAACGCCGCTCCCACTGATCCAGCGCCGCTCCCGGAGTTTGCCAACACACCAGATCGCGAAAAATCCAAAAAAATCAGAAAAACCCAAAAATCCAAAAAAAAAAATCAGAAAAACCCAAAAATCCAAAAAAATCAGAAAATACCAAAAAGAAAAGAAGATGGAGAAGCATCAATGGATCGCCATCAAACGGAGCCGACTCAAATCTTTGAAAATCTATATCATTCAAGTAGCTCCACACATGCCATCTTCAACAGCATTCATGCAATTTAAGCCCGGGAAGTTTCGTTAATCCTTTATCTTTTCTGTTTTTATATGAGTTATATCTTTAGAATCACAGATGCAAGCTTTCAATTGATCAAGGAAACAAGTAACTTATTGCAATGGTATTTTGTTTTTATTTTTATTTTAAATTTTATCATTTGTGATCTGTTTTTATATGAGTTATATCTTTAGAATCACAGATGCAAGCTTTCAATTGATCAAGGAAACAAGTAACTTATTGCAATGGTATTTTGTTTTTATTTTTATGTTTTATTGTTATTTTATTTTATCTTTTTAGGAATATGTGACTAATTGAAAATTAAGTGAATTGTTTTAAATTTTATCTTTTTAGGAATATGTGACTAATTGAAAATTAAGTGAATTGTTTTAAATTTTATCTTTTTAGGAATATGTGACTAATTGAAAATTAAGTGAATTGTTTTAAATTTTATCATTTTTAGGAATATGTGACTAATTGAAAATTAAGTGAATTATTTTAAATTTTATCTTTTTAGGAATATGTGACTAATTGCAATTAAGTGAATTGTTTTAAATTTTATCATTTGTGATCTGTTTTTATATGAGTTATATCTTTAGAATCACAGATGCAAGCTTTCAATTGATCAAGGAAACAAGTAACTTATTGCAATCGTATTTTGTTTTTATTTTTATTTTTATGTTTATTTTAAATTTTATCATTTGTGATCTGTTTTTATATGAGTTATATCTTTAGAATCACAGATGCAAGCTTTCAATGGATCAAGGAAACAAGTAACTTATTGCAATCGTATTTTGTTTTTATTTTTATTTTAAATTTTATCATTTGTGATCTGTTTTTATATGAGTTATATCTTTAGAATCACAGATGCAAGCTTTCAATTGATCAAGGAAACAAGTAACTTATTGCAATCGTATTTTGTTTTTATTTTTATTTTTATGTTTATTTTTATTTTTATTTTTATTTTTGTTTTAAATTTTATCATTTGTGATCTGTTTTTATATGAGTTATATCTTTAGAATCACAGATGCAAGCTTTCAATGGATCAAGGAAACAAGTAACTTATTGCAATCGTATTTTGTTTTTATTTTTATTTTTATTTTTATGTTTTATTAAGTGAATTGTTTTAAATTTTATCATTTGTGATCTGTTTTTATATGAGTTATATCTTTAGAATCACAGATGCAAGCTTTCAATTGATCAAGGAAACAAGTAACTTATTGCAATCGTATTTTGTTTTTATTTTTATTTTTATGTTTTATTTTTATTTTTGTTTTTATTTTTATTTTTATGTTTTAGCTTGTTATTTCCATTTTGATATTTTGATTGAAGTGTGCAGGAGTATTTAGTTTTGTAGTCTGAAGAAAACCATGCACTTGGTCAAAAGCTAAGTGTGGGGGATAGAATAGGAAAAACCCATGGTTTAATTGTTTGAATAATCATAAGTTTTCTACTACTTAATTCATGCAAAAATAAAAATTTTCTTGTGTCTGAAAAACATTTTGAGAAATAAGCTTTGTAAGTAGACAAAAGATGACGATAACTAAGCAACGTTAGCTTTGGTAGATGAACGGTTAGTTAGTACTGTTAGTTTAACTATAGATTTGTGGCTGTTCATTTTTTCAAATGGATTAGAGCTTAGACTGAAACTGTATGTGATTATGTTTGCCATAGCACACTTAACCGGAATTTAATATGCCTAGAAATTAGAGCTATCTAGTTATTAGCATAGGTGTATTAGTTGGACTTAATTATATAAGTGCTTGTGTAGGAACTAGTTTAGACGTATGGTTCGCCTTAATTCTTACACTATTAATTGTGAACTAGTTGCATGCGGAGTAAGTGTATGAGTCATCTGGGGTCTCTGATAATGTCTATTGCATGAATAATGTAGTAATCTTAAGGAAAGGCAATCAGTAGATTAATAAAAAGAGTTCAAGAACTAATAACGAGTAAAATCTATACGTATCAAGTTATGTCGCTTTGCGCGTGGGGAACCACCAACCTGTCACCGCTGTCTCAACTATTAAAGATGATAATATCGTATAACTGCTTTAGTGTTTAGCTAGCGAGCATGACTTTAGTGTGAGAGTATGTCTAAGTAGTGACTCACAAGTACACAAACGAATGAAATATAAATGCCTTGCTAGTAGCTAGTAGATCTGATTGCTATACAAACTTTAATTAAGTGCTTAACTAGTCAGCAGAAGAAAGTAAGATTGAGCTGTAAGACATGTGGAATTATAGAGCGGTTTTAGAGGTATTAACACGAATATAAGGTTAACTTTTAGTTTTGATTGACTGATTATCTTACCTCTAGCTATAGCTTACTGATTTTGTCTAAAGCTTTCTCAAATCATTTTGCATGACTAATCTTTGAAATGTTTAATAAAGTAGAATAACTTAAACACTTAAGTTGTCCGCTCATCATTGTTTTATTTTCTTGGACTATCGGTACTTAATGGATTCTATGTTTACGCAGGTTCACGGAAGATGCGAGTGAGGGTAAATGGCATCAAGTGACTTAAGATGAAGGCCTATGAAGTTACAAGACACAAGAAGGTGATTCGGGAGTCGAACAAAGCGAAACGAGAAGCAGCAGGAGCTGCCAGCGCCGTTGGCCCAGTCCCAGCGCCGCTGGGCGGCCAAGTTCAGCAACCGACTTTGACACCTATTTAAGTTGAAGTATCCCTCAAAACCCTAAGAGAGAGCCGATTCAGCAGCCCTAGCCGCCCACATCAAACCTTAGGTCAACTTTGCAGATTCCAAGAAGGTTTTGGAGCTTCTAACACCTTCCGATCTTCATCCTCTACCTAGATCTACTCTTTTATTTTACTTTCAGTTGGTAAACAATGTCTTTCATCTTTTCAGACTTTGTTATTCCTTTAATAATGGTAGGCTAGTAGGCTGAATACTTGTTTGGATCGATGTGATCATGTAGACGTTTATCTATTTTACTTTATTTGTTAGATCTGTTGGAGTATGTTTTACTGTTTATCGTAGATCCATGTTTCACTAGTTCTTCATATTAATATCGGTTCTATATCTGAATGTATTAGTTTAATTCTGATGATCGGTCTATAATCATACACTATGATTAATACATAAGGATGGAAAACACTAGTCGGTCTTTAACTAGATGTAAAATGTGATTCACTTATAACTGAGGATTCAGAACCATAGTAATTAGGATGAATAGAACATGATGTTTAACAATGTCAGACGCGATCCAGTGACATGGAAACGTGCACTGTGGTCACCGGAGGGAATTATTATCTGGTCATGGCTTAAGAGTCGGGTAATTTAAAGATGAATTAGAAACACAAACTTTAGGTCATTAATGCTTAAACAATAAATCTAACGAGAATTTGTTTAAAGAAGTAGTGTGAGTCTAGGGACAGCACTAGTTACTTAGGCAAAGTGAATCTAACGAGAATCTGAGCCGTGATTAAGTTTCCAACAGTCTAGCAAATGGGTAGGATAAGTAATCTGGCCGTACCATGAGATCTGAGATGCCAAACAAGTATTTTAATTTTATTACTGTTATTTGTTTTTTCAAACTATTTTCAGACTAAGCCTCTCGCTGAATAAGCGGTTGCGGCTTCTATTTACTTTTCAGTTTTTAATTAGTTTAATAGGAAATCGTGACAACCCCCAACTGCTATAATTACACGTATTACTAGATTAGGTAAAGCAACGCGTCCCTGCGAACGATCCTGTACTTATCACATTACTATACTAAATCTGATCGGGTCCCTTGTCCATTAAGGTGTGTGTGTGTTTTGAGATAATTATTTTTACAACATTTTCATAAATTTAAACACTAAAAAAAACGCAACCATCACCGCTCTAAAGACCCCCTCACCCTCAATACCTTGTAGGAGGAAAAACCCCAATTAAACTGCCTAAAGGCACAATATTTAATTGGGATAAAACTAAACCCCCTCAGCAAGACTCGAACCTTTTGCATCATCGAGAGACTTTGTATGAGATACCTTGTACCATTGAGCTATTTGCTTGTTGGTAAAATGGAATGACTGTATACTTTGACAAATTTAGAATAACCTCAACAATAATAACCTCACAGGGAATTAAAAAAATTAATTGTCTAAAGAAACAAAATGAAAAATACATATGATTTAAAATAAAATAAAAAACCACATATGATTTAAAATAAAATAAAAAACCACATATGATTTAAAATAAAATAAAAAACCATTTACATACGAGTAGTTTGAACTTTGAAAGGTGTTTTGAGCTTCACAACTCAGAAGATTCATCCAATAATTTGTTAATCACTTTTTCATGCCTATAATATGACTGATTTGTCTTCTTAGAACTTTATGTCAAGTCTAATATATATATTTTCTCCTTCATTTGTGTAACGTGGATGTTATTTATAATTATCGATAATTTGGATTCTGCTTTGAACCTTCGAGGTATTACTTTGTCTAGTTTAAATGAGTAAACGACAATTAGTTGGACAGAAAGCAAATTTTAATTACGAACATGCAGTGAACCGAAGGAAGGCATATAAGGCCTGTGCCAACTCAAGACTCATCCTCACCTCATACACACTGCCACATCAGCTTTTATCTCTCCTAAATCACCTGTTCCTCGCTCACTATCAACCTTACCTCTTCCTCATCTCTTCCTCAACTTAAAATAAAACATTATATTAATAAAAATACAATAACTAATAAAAATAAATCATTACATTATTAAATATGTTAAGATTATATATAAAAAGTAAATCATATTTATAAAAAATTATTTGACTTTTTAGAATATAAAAGTAAATATGAAAAACTGTTAACTCTTAAACTTCTAGGGACTAAAGCTGTTAAATCTTAAAATTGTAGGGACTAAAGTTGTTAACTCCTAAAACTAGTATCTATCTTCTTCTATTACTCTCCTGCAACTATATAATATATATGTATGTGTATATATCGATCGGGTTGTAGGATTAAAAATAAAAACTTTTTCAATTCAATAAATGGAAAAACTCACAGCCGGCCCCACATCCTCTCTCCCGCCTCCTCGTCAACAGCCATCGACCCATCGATGGGGAGTGAAGAAAAGAGGGTCGACGAGGGTGCTGCCATCCTTGGCTTCATCGAGGAGATGGTCGACGAGTTGGTGGAAGAGACGTTAGCACCGGCCTAAGAAAGTCTGATTTGCTATGGCTTTAAGGTTGACCAATATTATCGACAAAATAATTACTCTTATCAATTACTGTAGTTAATAAGTTACTTACATATATCAATTTTGATTGAAAATTTTGTTAATTCTAAACAATTGTTAAATAACTAGTTTTCTAATCCGGGCTTCGCCCCGGAGAACATAACAATACGTAAAATTTAAAACATATATAAGGTCGGTGATAGATACATAACGATAAACGTATGTATAAAAGCGTATAATTAAGGTAATAAAAAGTATAGCACGAAGAATAAAATGTGATGCAAAATACTATTTAAGAACCAACTCTTTTAGTATTGTACCCGTCCGGTGGTTTGTGAATAACCACATGTTTTCTTATTTAAAATCACTCTTAAAACAGCTTAAAAATTAATATACTAACTAATATTGAATAAAAAAGAAAAATTAAAATTAACTTTAGGTAAAAGTATGACCAAAATGAAAAAAAATGGTAAAAATAATGTAGGTAGCTATGACCGTTGACTAGAGGTATAAACATTAATTTCTTTCTTATCTAATTAAAGAAGCTATATAAAAATGTTTACAAAATAAATACATTAATAAATGGTTGAGAAAAACTAACAAAATATGTACGTGAGACAAAAACATGAAAAAAAAAGTAAAAAAATAAAATAAAATGCAAGCATAGATACATGTATCCGGTAACTTGTCAGCTCATAATGATTAAAAAGCGAAATTTAATACACTAAAATCTTAATGAGAAAAACATACGCAATATGAACCAAAGGTAAAAACTTGACATAAAATGCTAAAAAAGAATAAACATAAAAAGTGCAAGCATGTATGCGATAACCTATCAGTCAGGATGGATTAGAAGATGAAATTAAAAAACAAAAGGTAAGCAAGCATGCAGACTGCTGAGTCAGCATCCTGCTAGGCCGCTTCTACTATATAGCTAAGGCTACTTCATTTGTTATATAAATATAATTTATCATATTTATTTAACCTATACTTTCATGATCCCATATATACTTCATTTGCCTATATTAAACTTTCAATTTTGGCAAGGGCGGTCCCACATGGGGGCAAAAGGGGCTAATGATTTCCTCGAAATTTAGATTTTGTCATGTATTTTTAAATTTTTCGTGGATTTGTAGAATTTTCCCATAGATTTTTAGCATTTTGTTCCCTTTTAGATTTATTTTTCATTGATCTTTTAATTTCGCACCCTGTACGGCCTCTATTTTTGGGTAAGTCACCTGCTTTCAATTTTAGCCGTAAAAATTTTTATTTGAATTATATAACACTTCATATAAAATATATGAACGAATTGAGTTTTAAATATACTTTTCATTGATATAACTTTCATCAATTATTATAACACAAACAAAGGTACTTATGGTCAAAGTTGAAAAAGACTTGACAAGTCAAAAGTAGACAATTAATATGAGACAGAGTGTGTATATATAGTAAGATATTGATCGAACATTCATATTAAATAGAATAGTTTTATTAAGAGGTTTGTTATTGTAAAACAAATATTAAAGTAAAATAAATAAGACAAGATCTTGACCCTTAGATCATGATAAAATTGATGCACAAACATTCACGAAGCACAAGTATATATATTGATGCACGATGATTTTCATGATGCATGATAATTTTTAATAAAGAAAAACTTATTGTTTATTTGTTTTTACTTTAATACTTGGTTTATTTTACCTAAAACGTTTTATTATATTATATTTAATATTTACAAGGTGAATCTACCTATCAAAATATGATAACATCAAACTTGTAACAGCACAATCTCAAACTTATGATTAATTCACTTGAGTTTAAATCTCACTTCTATGTGAAATTGAAATATTTGGACGAGGCGGGAGACCCTAGGTTACATTATAAGCATTTGTATAATACAAGTAAGATAGATTATCGCTTAAAAAAAATAGTGGCTTACCTTAGGGCGTGTTCTCTTAAAAACCCATATTTGGGTGGCCAACTTCTACTATGGTCGAGTTATAATTCCAGTCGAAGTCCACTAAACCATTCTAAGTCATAATCTAAGAATAATGATATGCTACTACATATAGTGTTAAATAAGGATCAAATCTCAACATGTCACATATATATATATATATATAATATTTATTATAATTATAATATATATATATATGGGAAAGATAATTAGGGGATGGGGTAAAAAAAAAGTACCAAGGGATTCCTCTCAGCCGTCCGATCAATGCATCTAGATGGCTCAGATCACTTCATCTTCCTCCTTCTCCGGCTAGACACAGCAGCCGCCACCTCCTTCTTCTCCGGCGAGACAGCCGCCGCCAGCCACCACCTCCTTCTTCTCCGGCGAGACAACCACCGCCACCACCATCATCTCCGACCACCCCAACCACGGCGCCGACAGCAAGGGCTACGCCCGTACCGTATCAAACCGCCACTATCTCTTAGATCGCCGCCCATCAAATTCATACGATTCTTGATGATATACCGTATACGGATATTTACCTCCGTATAACAGACTGGATACGAAGGACCCTTCGTAAGCAGCGAAGGTACTAATACATTATACCAAGCAGACTTACCCGTAGCCGAAGCTACGATGTATACCTCCGTAATTTCGGAGCTCTCAAAGATAATAACAAACGGATACACATAAATCTTTTCCATGTTTATCCGACCTCCCAATAATGGAATGAAATCAAACATCCCTATAAACAAGGACACGGTCTAAGAGTCCTAGACATATCTTCCATACTTAGAAGATATCGCGAAAAGAGGAAGGGATTTACCCTAAATCCTTATCTTCCTCTCCAAGACTTTACCCTCTATATAAATAGAGGAGGAGCCATACGGCATAGGGGGGCATTCAATATATAAAACCCTAATCATTAATCCAACCTTCGGATCCCTAACCTTCACAAATAAATCCCAAAGCCTTACGAATCGGCAAAGGGTTAACAATCATAGGCGTAAAGCGGCCGACGGCCCTCTGACCGGAAGGGAATCGCCAACAAAACACCCAAAACCCCACTCACACCTTCGGTTGAGCCATAGTGCGATTATTTGATCAATCAAATTGGCGCCATCCGTGGGACATTTGCTCTCAAACTCGAACTCAGCCACGATAAAA
Organism: Erigeron breviscapus; assembly: GCA_034093135.1. NCBI lineage: Eukaryota > Viridiplantae > Streptophyta > Magnoliopsida > Asterales > Asteraceae > Erigeron > Erigeron breviscapus. Next base: position 73,747,362 of record CM067175.1, on the reverse strand, counting down.
AAAAGCATTATGTCAAACCTCGATCCCCTTCCAGGGCAACACGGGCTAAATGTTGCCTGTAGTCAAGATAAAGATAATGACGGGATTCTCCCGGTCGGGAGACCCAGCTCCCCGAATAAACAGGGGAGTAGAAAGGATCACCAATGTCCAGACGACCAGGCAGCAGATCGACTAACTTGACAGATAATGGCATTAAGCAAGGCAACAGACACTAGTCCCGAAAGTGGCGTCAAAGAAGATGTGGCCCATGGACCAGAAGAAAGCACTGCGCAACACCCCAGGATAGCCCGTCGCTAACGGCACAGGAGCACAGGAAAGAAAACATAAGCCAGATTCAAAATACAGAAAGCAATCCCACAACAACGGATAAAACCGGCCAGCAGCCAGCTGCGAAGGATCTGGGAAAGAAGGAAGAGACAAAAAGAAAATGTAAAAGCAACCCTAGTACGCTAAAAAGCCCGATGCTGGTATACCCACCGCACCCGATCTATCAAAGGGACTCCGGTAAGAGTAGCCACAACAGATGTCATACAGGCAACATCCGGGCTAGGGACGTACCCGTCGCCATATCCACCGTACTATTACGGGGGGTACTTCTATCCGTACGGAGCGCCGCAGACCCAGTACACGGGAACACCACCCTATGATGGGAGTTACCCAGGACATGTACAGGCGTCATGGTACTACCCATACGGAATTGTAACCCCACAGTAATTTAAGGCGAGCCCAATAACCGGAGTCAAAAAAGACAAGGTTGAACATAAGGGGTGTAAGTCCCAACTCGTTAGATGGTACTACTGAAGACACCTCTATGTCGATGGTGGAGTTACTTTGCAATATATGCACTGAACTGGAGACGACCAGTTGCAGTGTGTATATACCAAGTTCTAGATAGATTACTTATATAAATGACAATAAGTAAAGAACAATGCAATAATACAAATAACTTGTAAGATAACTTGATTAGACAATATGTATTTTTCAATGTGTAATTTATTTATTGAAGTTAAACAAATTACAAGGTTGATGCGGAACCAAGATAATACACGAATGTAAATATCCTAACAACCTATAAAATACAATTGATCTACACTCGGAATTTCTCAAGACAATCGAAACACTTAAAGTTGTAAAATGTTCCTTTTAGCGATTGAGAGAATATTGCACAAGTTCACCAAGAATATTGCAGGTTTGCAAAGTGTGAAGTTATTCGTCTTTGTGAAATAACTTGATATTCTTGGTGGTGCAATGACTTGTATTTATAGGCAAAGTTAACATTGGGATGTTAACTTTAGCCGTACAAATGTGGTTGGGAGCATTTAAGGAATAACATTTAATTTCTTAAAAGGCAGTGTAAAGTCGCATGTTAAAGTGACTTTACATAACCACCTTTATGTACCTTTAATACTTAAATAATAAGATAAGGCTTATTATCCGGGTAAAGGTACATAAAGCATACAAGTCAATTCCTCGTAATCAGTGTAAAGCTTTGTAAGGCTTTCCACTGATGGTCTCCAGTTTGTAACTGACTAGAATGCCAACTGGGCTTCGCTGCCATTGCCATTCTCTATCTTCCATTTGTTGTCTTCGACTTCAACTGGAATGCTTCTTCAACTTGGTCAGTTCTCAATTGGAGGAAGTCTTCAGTTGCGTTAACTGTACGGTGCAACTGGAGACTGGCCAGTTTACCAGGTGAACTGGTCCTAACAAGGGGCCAGAGACTAAATACAAGGGGTCATGCATACAATTCGCAAAAGATCTGCGCCAACATATACCTCCGGCAAAATTCTGGACCTCCAAGAATTGCCCTGGTACGATGGCACCTTCGACGTCGATGAATTCCTCGGAAAGGTCGACGAAGCAGCCGAAGCAGAAGGCTAGGGCGGTCCAACAATCTGCCACGTCATCCTCTACCTTTTACAGGGGAAGACGAGGGGATGGCTCGAAAGTCTGCCCGAAGAAAGTATACACGATATTAAAGATTTCAAAATCAAATTAAGAGAGGAATTTGGCCCCCACCTGTGGGCACACGATATAAAACAGGAGGAAGATGAAGAAGCAGAAGATTTTCTGAAGCGATACGGAGACAGCACTCGAAACCTGGTGCGCATATCAGAAGAAGAAAGGATATCTGGAGCCATATACGGACTCCGGTCAAGGGAATTAATACGACATCTATGCCTCAGCAAGCCAAGAACCTACTCGGAACTAGTGGAGAGGTTCCACGAATGGAGAAGCGCAGAAGAAATAGCTGAAAACGCCATGGCTAAATGGAAAACCATTGTAAAAAAGAATGGGAAGCAAACTGAGATACTGGAAGACGTGACAACTGAGGAATCCTCTCCCGCATACAGCAGGACAAATAGTTACAAAAGAACAATTGCTAACCTCCGAAAGACTCCATCAGAAATCCTGTCATCGGAGGAGGTAGCGAAAACATTTGTCAGGCCTCTGCCACTATCCGGAAAAGGAACCAGAAATCTAGATAAATTATGTTGTTTTCACAATGGATATGGGCACAATACGGACTACTGCAGGGAATTGTTGAGGCAGATAGACAACGCGGCGAGAGAAAACAAGCTAGCACATCTAGTGAAAAGGAGCAGACCAAGCTTCGATGAAGCAGAACCAGGAGAGCACCGGAGGAGAATACTATCGAATACCTTGATCCGAAAAGGACCACAACACTATCACTTCGGTGAGTTAGATGAAAGGGCATCGATAGACCCGGTGCTAATAAAAATAAATATAGGTAGCGTATGCCTGAAAAACACACAAGTAGACACAGGAAGCGGACGAGACATAATTTATGAGAAGAGTTTCCTCCGACTGCCAAAGAAACTACGAGAAACGATCACACCACTGGATACGAAAGTGGTAGGATTCGCCAGTGAACGCATCCACCCATTGGGAGAAATATGGTTGGGCGCCACTATCGGGGGATTCCCCTGGCGAAGAACCGCAAGAATTCTGGCAGTCGTGATAAAGGCAAATTCACCTTATGATATGCTCTTAGGCAGAGAAGGAATGGGGAAATTCCATATGATAGCATCAACGATACATGGTTGCGTACAGTACAAATCTCACGGGGGAATGCAAACAATACTCTCTTCATTTACTGAAGATACAAATGGAAAGGGCTCCATACCGTGGTACAAACGCAATAGAAGAATAATCCAAAAAGGACCCAGAGGACAGCTGGAAACTGCAGAGGAAGGATCCTTCGAAGAAGAAAATCCACACACAAAAGACTCCGAAAGGTATCAAGACCGGCTGGAGCATAATTTGCCCTCGGGATAAGCCAAATTAACAGAGCAAAATAGGGCAGCATAAATGTAGCAGCTAGGAAAAATACAAAAATTTGTAACTTCCTCCTGCCATATACTTACAAGCTCCCAAGAAATTATATAAAACGATTGATGTGTCTCAATTTATACATATTTCCCACATCTTATTTGGACGATTTATACTTGTTTTGTAGCCGTTTATACTTGTTTTGTGGTGCGTTATGGTGTTTGCTAGTGATTTCAGGTCTACAGCAGGTACATCGCTCATAAATGGTAGAAAATGGTTCAGGATTGGTCCATATGCACTAACGGATGAAGCTTGACGAAGAACGAAGCTGAAATGCCAAAATCTGACATTCCTCGCGGCGCGACCAGCACTGCTCGCGGCGCGATGCTTCAGAAAATCACCTTCGCGGCGCGAGTTTAGGGAATCGTGATGCGAGAAATTTCTCTGCATTCAGATTCTCCAGTTTTTGAGCATCTCGCGGCGCGACTTCTTCCTGAAAACACAATTTTCTCTCTCCTGGGGTATAAATACCAGCCCCCACTCAACCCTAAACCTAATCTTGGATACCAGCCTCCACACTTTGTTTCCAGCCGATTTTGAAGGGTTTTCAAGGGTTTTTCATCATCCAAACTATTTTGAAGACTTGAAGATTAATTTTGGCTATTGTTACTTATTGTAGCTCGGTTGTAACCTCGATTTGGATTATTACTTCATATTTGGTACATTATGTTCTCCTTTTTATTTGAATCTTTAGCTATTTTCATTATAAGTAGCTAAATCTCTATACATCTATGAAGATGAAGTGAAACAATTAATTATGGTTGCATTATATTTTGAATCCAAGTTGGTTTTACTTAACATTTTGTCAAGATCTTAATGAAGTGATTTCTTTTACTTAATCTTGTGTTCTTGGTGATATTTGTGTTTTTCGATAGTGGTACTAGTTGAATACAAGTATTGTTTTAGTTGTTTGTCTATGAACAACTCTTGCTAGGTCATGGTATGATAGTAAAGATACAAGTTTAATAGAAATTACTTTGTTAAGTGGATTTAACGGTTGGTGGTACCATGTTTCTTTCACAAAGATAAAATTGTTATTTAAATAATCAAACAAACTAGTTAGTTCAAGGAATTGTAATAAGGATGGTGGTACCACTTGTTGCGAGAAATTGAATTGATTAGGTGATTGAGTCGATTTTACAAACTAGGTGCACCCGTTTGTGTTTTTGTCTTGTCACGATTATTATCACCAACACTAAAGAATTTTGAGCTTAACCTATATGCAACCTAGACTTTTTGTGTAGCGGATTCGACATAGATGGCTTTTTAATTATTTGTTTACAACTCAAACTCTTTTCACGTGCTCTCGATTAATACCGGTTGAGTACTTTATTTTACTTGTTGATTACATAGTTTTCAGAAACGCAAAGTGACAATTCGGTCACACCAAACTTTTTACTTGATTCACATTTTTACAACCTTTAGTACAACAATCAGTCCTTGTGTTCGATCCTGGTCTTGCCAGTTAGCTATATTACATACGAACGGGTACACTGCCCGTAAGTGTGTTGTAGTCAGTTAGCGGTAGATCTTGTTATAAATTTTAAACTAGATTTCACACATCAAGTTTTTGGCGCCGCTACCGGGGATTGATTTTTAAGTACTTTTGGTTGAGATTCTGTGAATCGATCCTTTTTCGTGCTTTGCACGGAGAAGTTACTTGCTTTATTTTATTTTAGTTTGCTTTAATTGTACCCAGGTGCTATTAAGGTTTTTGTTTGTTGTGTTGTGTTCGCAGATCTAACCCCGAAAAACTCAAAAAGCGCACCAAAACACAAACATCACAACCATCAACATCCGACCCATTTTTCATAGACACCACTCCTAGACCCAAATCCGACCACATACTTTACGAGACTTATTACGAGTCGGGAAGTAACGAGTGGAGTTACCATTCCGAAAAAGAAGAACCACTTTCCGATAAAACACCTACTCCACCCGAATCACCGAAAACAACCGTCAACATGGTCGGTCAACAAAATCCACCCGATATTTTCAACATGAAGATCGAGGACCTTCCTCGAACTATACCAACATCTCGCCAATCGGCCATCCGAGCCCCCGAAATTGACACTTTCACGGTGAAAGGAAACCATTTGCAAATGGTTAAGGATTTATGCTTTGACGGAAGGCATAAAAGGGACCCTCATGAGCATCTTGACAAGTTTGAGATGATTTGCAACTTATTCAACTATGGGGAAAATCAAGGTGAAAACGTAAAGATGAAGCTTTTTCCTATGTCTCTCACGGGAGAGGCTCACAAATGGTTGAAGGGTTTGGCACCGGATAGCTTGACTACTTGGGGTGCGGTTAGGGAAGCTTTGATTGAGAGATTCGGGAAGGGGCGGTTAGGGAAGCTTTGATTGAGAGATTCTTTCCGGCTAATCGGGAAAGAGAGCTTATACTTGTAATTCGATCTTTTAGGCAAGATGAGGATGAGTCTATTGTTGAAGCTTGGTTAAGAATGAAAGATCTCTTGTGGGAATGTCCCGGGCATGGGGTGAGTGACACCAAAATTGTGGGGATATTCATGGATGGGATGAATAGGGAGAGTTATGAGAAAATGGTGATGACGTGTGGAGGTAGCATTAGTTACAAGACCTCAAGTGAGCTTTGGAAAATGTTTGAGGATATGGCAAAAGCTCAAGTTTCTAGGACTTCAAATAGAGATAGGAGGTCACGTAGGGTAGTGGCTAGGGTTGATGAGGGTGAAAAATCCGAGGTAATTTCTGAAATTCGGGCACTTTCAAACCGAATGGATGAAAGGTTCTCTATGGTGGAGAACAATTTTGGTGACTTGAGCGTGATGTGAAGATTATGGCCGGGGGTTGTACTAATTGTGGCGGACCACACCATCTCGATGAGTGTGAGTCGGTAGTTAATGAAGATGTAAATTTCGTTCAAAACCAACATCAAGGCCAATATCAACCTCTCTTCCAACGTGGAGGAAATTATCAAGGCCGATATCAAGGTAACCCTTCTAACTCTTCTAATTTTTATTCTAACAATCGTGGTGGAAAATTTTCATAATAGGGTGCAAAAGGATGATTATCATGTAGTACCTCAACAACAACAAGCACCACCATCACCTCCTAGGCGAGAGGAAGACAAGGGCGAAGGATCGCCTCTCATGGCCATGATGGCCAAGTTCCTTGACAAACAAGAAAAACGAGAGGAGGCCCAAGAGAAAAGGAATATTTCAATGGAGAATTATTCTAAGCTTTTGAATGACAAGATCGGGGCTTGCATGACAAGATTGACATAAGCAATCGCAACACCCATGCCTTGATTTCCAACTTGGAAAAGAGAATTGATAGAATGGGCACTCAACAAAGGCAACGGGAACTCTTCCAAGCAACACCCAAGCTTCGATGAAGCAGAACCAGGAGAGCACCGGAGGAGAATACTATCGAATACCTTGATCCGAAAAGGACCACAACACTATCACTTCGGTGAGTTAGACGACAGGGCATCGATAGACCCGGTGCTAATAAAAGTAAATATAGGTAGCGTATGCCTGAAAAACACACAAGTAGACACAGGAAGCGGACGAGACATAATTTATGAGAAGAGTTTCCTCCGACTGCCAAAGAAACTGCGAGAAACGATCACACCACTGGACACGGAAGTGGTAGGATTCGCCAGTGAACGCATCCGCCCATTGGGAGAAATATGGTTGGGACGCCACTATCGGGGGATTCCCCTGGCGAAGAACCGCAAGAATTCTGGCAGTCGTGATAAAGGCAAATTCACCTTATGATATGCTCTTAGGCAGAGAAGGAATGGGGAAATTCCATATGATAGCATCAACGATACATGGTTGCGTACAGTACAAATTTCACGGGGGAATGCAAACGATACTCTCTTCATTTACTGAAGATACAAATGGAAAGGGCTCCATACCGTGGTACAAACGCAATAGAAGAATAATCCAAAAAGGACCCAGAGGACAGCTGGAAACTGCAGAGGAAGGATCCTTCGAAGAAGAAAATCCACACACAAAAGACTCCGAAAGGTATCAAGACCGGCTGGAGCATAATTTGCCCTCGGGATAAGCCAAATTAACAGAGCAAAATAGGGCAGCATAAAAGTAGCAGCTAGGAAAAATACAAAAATTTGTAACTTCCTCCTGCCATATACTTACAAGCTCCCAAGAAATTATATAAAACGATTGATGTGTCTCAATTTATACATATTTCCCACATCTTATTTGGACGATTTATACTTGTTTTGTAGCCGTTTATACTTGTTTTGTGGTGCGTTATGGTGTTTGCTAGTGATTTCAGGTCTACAGCAGGTACATCGCTCATAAATGGTAGAAAATGGTTCAGGATTGGTCCATATGCACTAACGGATGAAGCTTGACGAAGAACGAAGCTGAAATGCCAAAATCTGACATTCCTCGCGGCGCGATGCTTCAGAAAATCACCTTCGCGGCGCGAGTTTAGGGAATCGTGATGCGAGAAATTTCTCTGCATTCAGATTCTCCAGTTTTTGAGCATCTCGCGGCGCGACTTCTTCCTGAAAACACAATTTTCTCTCTCCTGGGGTATAAATACCAGCCCCCACTCAACCCTAAACCTAATCTTGGATACTCCAGCCTCCACACTTGGTCTCCAGCCGATTTTGAAGGGTTTTTCATCATCCAAACTATTTTGAAGACTTGAAGATTAATTTTGGCTATTGTTACTTATTGTAGCTCGGTTGTAACCTCGATTTGGATTATTACTTCATATTTGGTACATTATGTTCTCCTTTTTATTTGAATCTTTAGCTATTTTCATTATAAGTAGCTAAATCTCTATACATCTATGAAGATGAAGTGAAACAATTAATTATGGTTGCATTATATTTTGAATCCAAGTTGGTTTTACTTAACATTTTGTCAAGATCTTAATGAAGTGATTTCTTTTACTTAATCTTGTGTTCTTGGTGATATTTGGGTTTTTTGATAGTGGTACTAGTTGAATACAAGTATTGTTTTAGTTGTTTGTCTATGAACAACTCTTGCTAGGTCATGGTATGATAGTAAAGATACAAGTTTAATAGAAATTACTTTGTTAAGTGGATTTAACGGTTGGTGGTACCATGTTTCTTTCACAAAGATAAAATTGTTATTTAAATAATCAAACAAACTAGTTAGTTCAAGGAATTGAAATAAGGATGGTGGTACCACTTGTTGCGAGAAATTGAATTGATTAGGTGATTGAGTCGATTTTACAAACTAGGTGCACCCGTTTGTGTTTTTGTCTTGTCACGATTATTATCACCAACACTAAAGAATTTTGAGCTTAACCTATATGCAACCTAGACTTTTTGTGTAGCGGATTCGACATAGATGGCTTTTTAATTATTTGTTTACAACTCAAACTCTTTTCACGTGCTCTCGATTAATACCGGTATAGTACTTTATTTTACTTGTTGATTACATAGTTTTCAGAAACGCAAAGTGACAATTCAGTCACACCAAACTTTTTACTTGATTCACATTTTTACAACCTTTAGTACAACAATCAGTCCTTGTGTTCGATCCTGGTCTTGCCAGTTAGCTATATTACATACGAACGGGTACACTGCCCGTAAGTATGTTGTAGTGAGTTAGCGGTAGATCTTGTTATAAATTTTAAACTAGATTTCACACATCAAGTTTTTGGCGCCGCTACCGGGGATTGATTTTAAGTACTTTTGGTTGAGATTCTGTGAATCGATCCTTTTTCGTGCTTTGAACGGAGAAGTTACATGCTTTATTTTATTTTAGTTTGCTTTAATTGTACCCAGGTGCTATTAAGGTTTTTGTTTGTTGTGTTGTGTTCGCAGATCTAACCCCGAAAAACTCAAAAAGCGCACCAAAACACAAACATCACAACCATCAACATCCGACCCATTTTTCATAGACACCACTCCTAGACCCAAATCCGACCACATACTTTACGAAACTTATTACGAGTCGGGAAGTAACGAGTGGAGTTACCATTCCGAAAAAGAAGAACCACTTTCCGATAAAACACCTACTCCACCCGAATCACCGAAAACAACCGTCAACATGGTCGGTCAACAAAATCCACCCGATATTTTCAACATGAAGATCGAGGACCTTCCTCGAACTATACCAACATCTCGCTAATCGGCCATCCGAGCCCCCGAAATTGACACTTTCACGGTGAAAGGAAACCATTTGCAAATGGTTAAGGATTTATGCTTTGACGGAAGGCATAAAAGGGACCCTCATGAGCATCTTGACAAGTTTGAGATGATTTGCAACTTATTCAACTATGGGGAAAATCAAGGTGAAAACGTAAAGATGAAGCTTTTTCCTATGTCTCTCACGGGAGAGGCTCACAAATGGTTGAAGGGTTTGGCACCGGATAGCTTGACTACTTGGGGTGCGGTTAGGGAAGCTTTGATTGAGAGATTCTTTCTGGCTAATCGGGAAAGAGAGCTTATACTTGTAATTCGATCTTTTAGGCAAGATGAGGATGAGTCTATTGTTGAAGCTTGGTTAAGAATGAAAGATCTCTTCTGGGAATGTCCCGGGCATGGGGTGAGTGACACCAAAATTGTGGGGATATTCATGGATGGGATGAATAGGGAGAGTTATGAGAAAATGGTGATGACGTGTGGAGGTAGCATTAGTTACAAGACCTCAAGTGAGCTTTGGAAAATGTTTGAGGATATGGCAAAAGCTCAAGTTTCTAGGACTTCAAATAGAGATAGGAGGTCACGTAGGGTAGTGGCTAGGGTTGATGAGGGTGAAAAATCAGAGGTAATTTCTGAAATTCGGGCACTTTCAAACCGAATGGATGAAAGGTTCTCTATGGTGGAGAACAATTTTGGTTGACTTGAGCGTGATGTGAAGATTATGGCCGGGGGTTGTACTAATTGTGGCGGACCACACCATCTCGATGAGTGTGAGTCGGTAGTTAATGAAGATGTAAATTTCGTTCAAAACCAACATCAAGGCCAATATCAACCTCTCTTCCAACGTGGAGGAAATTATCAAGGCCGATATCAAGGTAACCCTTCTAACTCTTCTAATTTTTATTCTAACAATCGTGGTGGAAAATTTTCATAATAGGGTGCAAAAGGATGATTATCATGTAGTACCTCAACAACAACAAGCACCACCATCACCTCCTAGGCGAGAGGAAGACAAGGGCGAAGGATCGCCTCTCATGGCCATGATGGCCAAGTTCCTTGACAAACAAGAAAAACGAGAGGAGGCCCAAGAGAAAAGGAATATTTCAATGGAGAATTATTCTAAGCTTTTGAATGACAAGATCGGGTGCTTGCATGACAAGATTGACATAAGCAATCGCAACACCCATGCCTTGATTTCCAACTTGGAAAAGAGAATTGATAGAATGGGCACTCAACAAAGGCAACCGGGTTCTCTTCCAAGCAACACCCAACAAAACCCGAATCAAGACAAAGGCTCATGGAGGAATGGGGATGACAAATACAAAGGTCCCCAACACCGGAATGAAACCGTCAATGCCATAACCACGCGGTCCGGCAAGGTAATTGTTCCTTCTAGTGACAACTCTTGTGCTTCTAACGTTTCTCCGCAGGTTGAGTAGTTTGATGAAAGATTGGATGACGAACTAGAGTTGGAGTCACCACCGATGGAGAGCATCTCGGTTCCTAAAGCCACACCGATCAAGGAAACTGTGTTGAAACCCTACCAACCGAAGATTCCTTTTCCACAGAGATTGATGAAGGAAAAGATGAAGGAGCGAATGGAAAAGTTTGTAAGTGATCTAAGGAAGTTGCATATCATTATTCTGTTTTTAGATGCAATTGTGCAGATGTCAGGATATGCAAAATGTTTGAAGAAAATTTTGATGAACAAGAAAAAGTTGGCTGAGGTGGAGACTAAAATTTTGGAAAATGTTTGCTCGGCAGCAGTGGCGGGTAAGTTGCCCGACAAGCGTAAAGATCCAGGTAGTTTTACTGTTTCTTGCAAGATTGGTGATTTGACTGTGAGTAAGGCATTGACTGATTCAGGTGCTAGTATTGATTTAATGCCTTCATCTATTTATGCTAAACTGAACTCAGGAAAACCTAAACCCATCAACATGAAAATTCAATTGGCCGATAAATCCGTTATAAGACCTATGGGTATTTTAGAAGACGTGTTGGTCAAAGTGGGTGGTTTGGTTTTTCCTGTGGATTTTGTCATTATTGATGTGGATGAAGCATTAAACGTACCCCTTATTCTAGGAAGACCATTTCTTGCTACGACCGATGCTAACATCGAGGTCGGGCGTGGTAAGCTTACATTGAGAACGGGTGATGAGTCAGTAGAATTCTTGAACACTTCTTCTTTTTCTTCACCTAATGTTGTTAATTTTATTGAGACTGCTTGTGTTAGTTCTAGTGACTCTCAGATTGATGAATGGTTAGACAATAAGTTGGAGAAAAAGGGAAACGAGGGGAAGATAACACTAGTGATTAATTCTCGGCCAACAAGTAGCCGAAGTGCCAAGATCCATAAATTGTACAATCGTGTCAAGTCTGCGGTTTCTCATTGTAATGTGAAGTTGTCGAAAGAACTATGTTCGAATTTGTCAACCAAAGAAAGAGGAGTTGATCATCATCATCATCATCATCATCATCATCATCATCATCATCATCATCATCATCATCATCATCATCATCATCATCATCATCATCATCATCATCATCATCATCATCATCATCATCATCATCATCATCATCATCATCATCATCATCATCATCATCATCATCATCATCATCATCATCATCATCATCATCATCATCATCATCATCATCATCATCATCATCATCATCATCATCATCATCATCATCATCATCATCATCATCATCATCATCATCATCATCATCATCATCATCATCATCATCATCATCATCATCATCATCATCATCATCATCATCATCATCATCATCATCATCATCATCATCATCATCATCATCATCATCATCATCATCATCATCATCATCATCATCATCATCATCATCATCATCATCATCATCATCATCATCATCATCATCATCATCATCATCATCATCATCATCATCATCATCATCATCATCATCATCATCATCATCATCATCATCATCATCATCATCATCATCATCATCATCATCATCATCATCATCATCATCATCATCATCATCATCATCATCATCATCATCATCATCATCATCATCATCATCATCATCATCATCATCATCATCATCATCATCATCATCATCATCATCATCATCATCATCATCATCATCATCATCATCATCATCATCATCATCATCATCATCATCATCATCATCATCATCATCATCATCATCATCATCATCATCATCATCATCATCATCATCATCATCATCATCATCATCATCATCATCATCATCATCATCATCATCATCATCATCATCATCATCATCATCATCATCATCATCATCATCATCATCATCATCATCATCATCATCATCATCATCATCATCATCATCATCATCATCATCATCATCATCATCATCATCATCATCATCATCATCATCATCATCATCATCATCATCATCATCATCATCATCATCATCATCATCATCATCATCATCATCATCATCATCATCATCATCATCATCATCATCATCATCATCATCATCATCATCATCATCATCATCATCATCATCATCATCATCATCATCATCATCATCATCATCATCATCATCATCATCATCATCATCATCATCATCATCATCATCATCATCATCATCATCATCATCATCATCATCATCATCATCATCATCATCATCATCATCATCATCATCATCATCATCATCATCATCATCATCATCATCATCATCATCATCATCATCATCATCATCATCATCATCATCATCATCATCATCATCATCATCATCATCATCATCATCATCATCATCATCATCATCATCATCATCATCATCATCATCATCATCATCATCATCATCATCATCATCATCATCATCATCATCATCATCATCATCATCATCATCATCATCATCATCATCATCATCATCATCATCATCATCATCATCATCATCATCATCATCATCATCATCATCATCATCATCATCATCATCATCATCATCATCATCATCATCATCATCATCATCATCATCATCATCATCATCATCATCATCATCATCATCATCATCATCATCATCATCATCATCATCATCATCATCATCATCATCATCATCATCATCATCATCATCATCATCATCATCATCATCATCATCATCATCATCATCATCATCATCATCATCATCATCATCATCATCATCATCATCATCATCATCATCATCATCATCATCATCATCATCATCATCATCATCATCATCATCATCATCATCATCATCATCATCATCATCATCATCATCATCATCATCATCATCATCATCATCATCATCATCATCATCATCATCATCATCATCATCATCATCATCATCATCATCATCATCATCATCATCATCATCATCATCATCATCATCATCATCATCATCATCATCATCATCATCATCATCATCATCATCATCATCATCATCATCATCATCATCATCATCATCATCATCATCACCCTCATCATCATCATCATCATCATCATCATCATCATCATCATCTTCTTCTCCATTTCATCATCATCATCATCATGTCAAGAGGGGTATGTGATTCTCAACCCTTTTCTTTTCAATTTATTTCAATTAAATTAGGTTTTGTTTGTTTTCTTTAATTTCCTTTCAATTAATGCATTTTAATTACTTAGATATGTGAGTATTGTTGTTATTTGTGGTTGGGATTGATTAATTTTGCGATAATCATAGAAAAACCTAATTAGGGTTCATAACTTTGAATTTGGGGGTTTTTAAGATTTAATCATCCTTTAGTCCTTTTATTTCAAATTAGTTAAAGCATTGTTAATTAGTGATAAAACCCATTCAGAAAATCCAAAAAAAAAAAAATCTGAAAAAAATTTACAGAGCTCGCGGCGCGAGTTTCTGTTCTGTTCGCCCGTTTTTGTCGTTTTGTTGTCTTAGCCTTTCGTTATCACCCCCTAGTGTTTCCTTTTACTTATTTAGCATATTTTGGTTGGTTTTGCAGAAACAACCAGTGGGGCAAAAATACGAAGGATGGATTTGGCCAAACAACTATCAATTTGACTATGTCGACGATAGTTACACCCCACCAACTGCTCCAGCTAGTAAAACATTCAGGTTACTCAAGACACAAACACATCCTTGGCTGCAATTCAAGGATGTCCCTAAGGCGGAACACCAAGTATTTTTAAACCGGTTGGCAGAAATCCAAGACTACGAGTTGACTTCCCCTCGTACAGTGGACTGGTAGATAATTCGTGATGCGCTCCTTTATGACTACTTTGAGGACAGGTTTAGGACATAATATACTGATGATGAAACAGGATGGGTAGCGAACATTGATATGTGGAAAAGGGTCTTCGAGTTGAACAAACTGGGCAAACTGGAATGGTGCCAGGAATTCTACTCATCTCTCAGAGTGGAGTTTCTACCTGTTAAGGACATAAGTGAGGATCGGGTGATCCACTTTAGATTAGGTGGCAAGCAGCGCCACTGCACAATTCCTGAGTTTGGTTATTTATGTGGGATGTTTGAGAAAAACGAGTTTAATGATGGTTTGGTTCAATCTTTCTTGGAGAAAAGCATTCTGGACACTTCACATTTTGATGATGGGGTGAGTTTTCATGAGTATGGGAATAGGATCCCAGGGAAGCCTTCGTTTAGCTCGGGGGTGAGCAAAGTATCGGACATTCGGTCCAAAAGGTTGAGGCTTTTGGATAAAATGATAACATACTCTTTCATCCATCGGGGCAATGCAAATGATAAAGTGTGCAGCGATGATTTATGGTTGCTCAGGCAGTTTCAAGAGTTCACTCCCACCAGATATGGTTGTGCTCCTTATATCCTTGCTCGTCACATACAAAAGCACTGGGAGCATAGGTATTTATGTGTTTAGAGCATGGTCTCTGGATATGCAACCCAACCTTGAGTTCTGGCATATGTCTCTTAATGATACTTACATATCCGTAGCGAACCGCTGGCCGGACGCTTAAAGTGCACTTTCGTATGATCACCTGATGTGTGGATAGAGTTGCAATTCTAGACCTTATGGAAAACCAATGGCGTGAGTGTTTAAGTGGATAATTATACCGATAATCATTGTGGAATATTGCTTATGTTGCCAATAATAATTGTGAAGCTTGCTAGTATATTATAGCTTAGTAAGAACGAGCCTAAGGTCCGTTGGAATGATAGAAATTTTAAAGAGGTGAACACAAGCATAGGGAGGATTCTAAACCGAAAGATGGTTTTGCCCTAGATTAGTCGAATTTTCTGATTTTGTCTTAAACTTTGCTCATTAGTTTTTAAATGCATTTGCTTTTGGTATTCAACACCGCTTGGTAGGAAACTTCACATATAACCATGTTTTGTTTTGAGAAATCGTGAATTGTTTGGTATTGAGATTGATTAAAGTGCATACTTGCTTGAGGGAAAGCAAGGTTTAAGTGTGGGGAGGTTTGATGTGTCTCAATTTATACATATTTCCCACATCTTATTTGGACGATTTATACTTGTTTTGTAGCTGTTTATACTTGTTTTGTGGTGCGTTATGGTGTTTGCTAGTGATTTCAGGTCTACAGCAGGTACACCGCTCATAAATGGTAGAAAATGGTTCAGGATTGGTCCATATGCACTAACGGATGAAGCTTGACGAAGAACGAAGCTGAAATGCCAAAATCTGACATTCCTCGCGGCGACCAGCACTGCTCGCGGCGCGATGCTTCAGAAAATCACCTTCGCGGCGCGAGTTTTGGGAATCGCGACGCGAGAAATTTCTCTGCATTCAGATTCTCCAGTTTTTGAGCATCTCGCGGCGCGACCAGCACCCCTCGCGGCGCGACTTCTGCCTGACAACACTATTTTCTCTTTCCTGGGGTATAAATACCAGCCCCCACTCAACCCTAAACCTAATCTTGGATACCCCAGCCTCCACACTTTGTTTCCAGCCGATTTTGAAGGGTTTTCAAGGGTTTTTCATCATCCAAACTATTTTGAAGACTTGAAGATTAATTTTGGCTATTGTTACTTATTGTAGCTCGGTTGTAACCTCGATTTGGATTATTACTTCATATTTGGTACATTATGTTCTCCTTTTTATTTGAATCTTTAGCTATTTTTATTAGGGTTTAGTATTCCAGAGTGTAAATAACTTTGCAAATTTTTCTATTGTATGTAAGTATCAAAAATTTTGTACAGTTTATGTAAGTATCTCGCTAAATTGAACACTTAATGTAAAATTTTTACGTTGACCAATCAAAAACTTCTACGTGGACAGCTCATACGGTTGCCACATATACATTTTTACATTAAACGTTCAATTTAGCGAGATACTTACATATATTGTTCAAAATTTTTGATGCATACACACAATAGAAAAAGTTGCAAAGTTACTTACACTCCAGGATACTTAACCTTTTTATTATGAGTAGCTAAATCTCTATACATCTATGAAGATGAAGTGAACAATTAGTTATGGTTGCATTATATTTTGAATTCAAGTTGGTTTTACTTAATTTTTTGTCAAGATCTTAATGAAGTGATTTCTTTTACTTAATCTTATGTTATTGGTGATATTTGTGTTTTTCGATAGTGGTACTAGTTGAATACAAGTATTGTTTTAGTTGTTTGTCTATGAACAACTCTTGCTAGGTCATGGTATGATAGTAAAGATACAAGTTTAATAGAAATTACTTTGTTAAGTGGATTTAACGGTTGGTGGTACCACGTTTCTTTCACAAAGATAAAATTGTTATTTAAATAATCAAACAAACTAGTTAGTTCAAGGAATTGAAATAAGGATGGTGGTACCACTTGTTGCGAGAAATTGAATTGATTAGGTGATTGAGTCGATTTTACAAACTAGGTGCACCCGTTTGTGTTTTTGTCTTGTCACGATTATTATCACCAACACTAAAGAATTTTGAGCTTAACCTATATGCAACCTAGACTTTTTGTGTAGCGGATTCGACATAGATGGCTTTTTAATTATTTGTTTACAACTCAAACTCTTTTCACGTGCTCTCGATTAATACCGGTTGAGTACTTTATTTTACTTGTTGATTACATAGTTTTCAGAAACGCAAAGTGACAATTCGGTCACACCAAACTTTTTACTTGATTCACATTTTTACAACCTTTAGTACAACAATCAGTCCTTGTGTTCGATCCTGGTCTTGCCAGTTAGCTATATTACATACGAACGGGTACACTGCCCGTAAGTGTGTTGTAGTCAGTTAGCGGTAGATCTTGTTATAAATTTTAAACTAGATTTCACACATCAACGATCGTAATAATTTCATAAATGCGCATAATTTTTTTTTAATTTTGAATTGTTAAGGGGACGCCCATAAGACTTTTCAAACACAAATCATGAGGTAATAACCCATGAACAAAATGCATAAGCCACTCCTTCCTTATGATTGAAGTGCATAAGCATAAATGCATAAGACACTCTCTTAAGAGTGTATAAGCATAACAAAAATATAAATATAAATATGTTCTGAAGAAACAACGAAGAAAGGCAAAGACAAGCAGCAAATATAAACAAGTCAAGAAATCTATACATAGCCAAGGCATTAAAAAATATATGTACAGAGTACAGAGGATCAACAGTTTACATCCCTTGAGGCCTAATATTATAAAGATCAGCCACCGAAGCATCGGGATTTGAAGATATTTGCTGGATATAAGGGAAAGAAACTCTCCTTAAGGCTTCTTCAGCAGCAACGATCCTCTCCTCGGTGCCAAGAAGCCTCTCCATATTCCCACCCAATACAACCTGCCCACGACTCTCCATACGAAAAAGCAACAAGGCTCTCGAATCAGCCCGGTTAGCCTCGATCAACTCGTCAAGACTCTAATCAAACTCAGGACTCGCCATCAACATACGGAAGACATGAGGAATGACACCAGAAATAAGCTGGCGCGTGGAGTTTCTTGCATTTTCCAACTCCAGCTCCAAGCTGTTGATCACCGCAGCAGGCCCGACAGAGGTGAGAGTACAAATCCGCTCATGGGCAGCATCCAAACTTTTTGTAGCAAGGGACAAAGCCTCCTGAGAATCAGCAAGCTCCCTTCGCAGAGAATCAACCAACGAAGAGTCACCCCCGGCAGATGAAGCATCCCTCAAGGAAGCTAACTCTGCCCTATGCCTCTGTAGATCTTCCTCCAGATAGTACACCCTGGCACTGCTAGCTGAACCAATCATACCAGCGACAAACAGAGCCTGGTTAGTCATCTCAGCAAGCCTCTGAGCAGGCATGGTATCCAACATGGTCCTTAGGTGATCAGGAACCAGCATATCCAGACTTATTCGGCAAAGCTGAGGATCAGACAATTCACTCTGAAGAGGAATTCCTAAACATTACAAAGGATTCCAAATCAATAAAAGGGAGACAATGGTCGAAATATACACATAACTTACAGCCACTTACCAACTATGGTAGCTCCAGTTGTGGTAGCTCCAGTTGCAGTAACTCCAGTTTCATCAACTGGCTCTTTCCCAGGCCTACGTCCGGGATCAGAAGTCCCAGCTAAAAGAAGATAATGAAGTACACGTCAGATTAACACAAGACACTAATATACAAAGTCAGAAACAAATATGTGCCTCGGTCAGCATTAGCTACTGGAGCAGCAGTAATAGTAGCAACTTCATCCCTTATCGGAGAAGAATCAAGCACAATGACAGAAGGACCCGCAGCCATACGGTCCGTTTCACCAGAAGGGCCACCCATCACCCTCTGCCTCTTCGGAGGTGGCTCAGGAACAGAAACACCAGCAAAAAGGGGACCTTCCCCATCATAAGAAGGAGACAAAGGCCTTCTACCAACAACCATGCCTCATACGCACCTCTGAGCGTTAACTCTGCAAACGCTCGAGGGTTCGTGGTAACAGCCTCTCTGAGCGTTAACTCTGCAAACGCAATATGAAGACATCAGGAAAAAGTACAATCAATAGTCAAAAGACGAAATAACAACAAATGGTACCTTCACAACACCATATCAGAACCGGTTGATCAGGAGAACCCTCCCATGACATGGTGATCCCAGAAAGATACAGAATCACAGAGGGATAAACGATCAACTCAAAGGGAGACCTATGCACCTGATGGACCAATACATTATCAAGAGTAACCCAGTTATGCACATTGTCCTCAAAAGACATCCCCGACACCAACCTACTCGTATCCAACAAACCCCTATATAGCGGATGAATGTATTCCTCGCTAAAAAACAAAATCCCAGGCCTCCAGTTCAACATATCAGAATCCCCTACATTAAAAAATAACCTACCAGGCCTCTCGTCCACTATAACCCAACCATCACGAACACCAAACTTGAAAAAATATCGAAAAACACTTATCGTGGGCTCTATCTCATACGCACGACAAATAACGATAAACGACATTATCATAATAATCGCTAAAGGATGCACCGCAGACAAATACAGATCGTGGAAATCAAGTAACCCTAACAACCAAGGGGACAAAGGAAACCTAAGATTACCACCGGAAAAGGGAGCGGTGTACATACCTATGAACCCAGGAGGCGCATCAAGAATCGATTCTGATCGGCCCGGAACCCTAATCTCAGGATCGTTAGGGCGATAGAAGCACTGACGAAACCACGCGACATCGTCCTCCGTCATCTCTGAATACGTGGTACTAATGATACGAAAATGATTACGATCCATAAGTATGAAGAAGATTGAACGAGAGGAACGAATGATTCTGATAATGAAGAAAAAAGAGTTGGGAAGGGAGAGCAGCTACAAAAGAAGTGGAAAAGAAAATCTCCAGAGCCGTCAAACTTAAATAGGAGACAAAATGAATGGTTTGAAAATTCAGCGCATAACCAACCCAAACCGTCGATTGGTTTTCTCCTCGAGATAAGCGCGCACGAATTAAACTCTTGATGGGATATATACGCGGCATGGTAAAATGGCAATTTTACCCTTAAAAAGAGTTCCGGAGAAGATACGGAGCACCCAAAACCATAGCTCTTTCGAAGCTCCGGTTACGCATGTATGCTCTTATTTATTTATTTTTATTTTCGAAGTCTAATGCGATACTCTACAGATTGACTCTCCGATCAGACTGGGGGGCTTGATGATATACCGTATACGATGCTTTACCTCCGTATAACAGACTGGATACGAAGGACCCTTCGTAAGCAGCGAAGGTACTAATACATTATACCAAGCAGACTCACCCGTAGCGGAAGCTACGATGTATACCTCCATAATTCCGGAGCTCTCAAAGATAATAACAAACGGATACACATAAATCCTTTCCATGTTTATCTGACCTCCCAATAAGGGAATGAAATCAAACATCCCTATAAACAAGGACACGGTCTAAGAGTCCTAGACATATCTTCCATACTTAGAAGATATCGCGAAAAGAGGAAGGGATTTACCCTAAATCCTTATCTTCCTCTCCAAGACTTTACCCTCTATATAAATAGAGGAGGAGCCATACGGCATAGGGGGGCATTCAATATATAAAACCCTAATCATTAATCCGACCTTCGGATCCCTAACCTTCACAAATAAACCCCAAAGCCTTACGGATCGGCAAAGGGTTAACAATCATAGGCGTAAAGCGGCCTACGGCCCTCTGACCGGAAGAGAATCGCCAACAAAACACCTAAGACCCCACTCACACCTTCGGTTGAGCCATAGTGCGATTATTTGATCAATCAATTCCCATATGCGTCTGGTGAGGACCACTTTAGAACGGATGAGGACAACGCCCGTACCGTATCCACCCGAAAATGAAACTGATGATTACCGGAGATGTCGCCGGAGATGAAGATGGTCGGAGATGTCGCAGGAGATGATCAGTGGTGATTAGATCTGATGAAGATGGCCGGAGATGTCGCCGGAGATCATCTTCTCTTCCCATCCGATCTCCCGATCCAACGGTGGAGATTGATCCCCTTGTACTTTTTTGATTGCTTGTTCCCTATTTAACCCACCCCTATATATATATATATCTATATATAAATGTATCAATATTTTTCAAAATAACAATATTCATGTATAGTTTTCAGTGGTGCTCACTATAATATATATATATATATATAATATATATATATATATATATATAATATATATATATAATATATATATATATAATATATATATATATATAATATATATATATATATAATATATATATATAATATATATATATATATATATAATATATATATATAATATATATATATATAATATATATATATATAATATATATATATATATATATATAATATATATATATAATATATATATATAATATATATATATAATATATATATATAATATATATATATATATATATAATATATATATATATAATATATATATATAATATATATATATATAATATATATATATAATATATATATATAATATATATATATAATATATATATATATATAATATATATATATAATATATATATATATAATACATCAATATATAAAATACAATTATATATATATATATATATATATATAGGGTTAAGTGCACCAAAATGCAGTTAACTAATCCAGAAAAGTTATTGTGTGCACGAACTCAGGATTTGTTTTATTGTATTTAGGAAACTTGTTCAAAAGTCCCATAGTAATCAAAAGTTATGGGGTAAGAAGTTAGCAGGTCACCACTAATTTCAATTTGACCCATTGACAGATTACTTGGCAGTTACAAAACGTCTTCTATTTATCCTCTTACAAAACGTCATTGTTTCTTCAAAACAACCACCATAATGTCGGCTTACAGATAAACACAAGCCAAAAAAATTACTGATGATATACCGTATACGGAGCTTTACCTCCGTATAAAAGACTGGATACGAAGGACCCTTCGTAAGCAGCGAAGGAACTAATACATTGTACCAAGCAGACCTATCCTTAGCCGGAGCTACGATGTATACCTCCGTAATTCCGGAGCTCTCAAAGATAAAAACAAACGGATACACATAAATCCTTCCCATGTTTATCCGATCTCCCGAAAAAGGGAATGAAATCAAAACACTCCTATAAACTAGGACACGGTTTAAGAGTCCTAGATATATCTTCCATACTTAGAAGATATCACGAAAAGAGGAAGGGATTTACCCTAAACCCCTACCTTCCTCTCCAAGGTTTTACCCTCTATATAAATAGAGGAGGTGCCAAACGGCACATCATCATACTCAACACATCAAAACCTTAATCACATTCAACACATTCGACCTCCGAATCCCTAACTCTCATAATTAAACCCCAAGCCTTACGAATCGGCGAAGGGTTAACAATCATAGGAGTAAAGCGGCCTACGACCCTTTGACCGAAAGGGAATCGCCAACAAAATACCTAAAACCCCACTCACACCTTCGGTTGAGCCACAGTGCGATTATTTGATCAAACAAATTGGCGCCATCCATGGGACCTTTGCTCTCAAGTTCGAACTCAGCCATGATAAAAAAAAAGCATTATGTCAAACCTCGATCCCCTTCCAGGGCAACACTTGTCAAATATTGCCTGTAACCAAGGTAAAGACAATGATGGGATTCTTCCGGCCGAGAAGCCCAACTCCCCGGATAAACAGGGGAACAGAGAGGATCACCAATGTCCGGACGGCCAGGCAGCAGATTGACCAACCTGCCAGATAATGGAATTAAGCAGGGCAACAGACACCGGTCCCGACATAAGGGAAGGTGGCGTCAAAGAAGATGCGGCCCTTGGAGCAGAAGGAAGCACTGTGCAACACTCCAGGCATACAACACAGGATAGCCCGTCGCCAACGGCACAGGAGCGCAGGAAAGAAAACAAAAGCCAGACCCAAGATACAGAAGGCAATCCCACAACAACGGATAAGACCGGTTAACGGCCGGCTGCGAGGGACCTGGGCAAAAAGGAGGAGGCTAAAAGCAAACATAAAGACGACCCTAGTACGCTAAAAGGCCCAATGACAGCATACCCGCCGTACCCGATCTATCAGGGGACTCCGGTAGGGATGGCCACAACAGATGTCATGCAGGCAACATTTGGGCTAGGAACATACCAGTCATCATATCCACCACATTACTACGGAGGATACTTTTATCCGTACGGAGCGCCGCAGACCCAGTACATGGGAACACCGCCCTTTGGAGGAAGTTACCCAGGGTACATGCAGGCGTCATGGTGCTATCCATACGGTATTGTAACCCCACAGTATTTTAAGGCAAACCCAATAACCGGAGTCGAAAAAGACAAGGTTGAACATAAGGGGCAGAGCCTAGATACAAGGGGTCATGCATACAATTCGCAAAAGATTTGCACCAACATGTACCTCCGGCAAAAATACTGGACCTCCAAGAATTACCCTGGTACGACGGCACCTTCGATGTTGACGAGTTCCTCGGGAAAGTCGACGAAGCAGCCGAAGCAGAAGGATAGAGCCGGTCCGACAACCTACCACGTCATCCTCTACCTTTTACATGGAAAGACAAGGGGATGGCTTGAAAGTCTTACCCGAAGAAAGTATACATGATATTAAAGATTTCAAAATCAAGTTAAGAGAGAAATTCGGCTCCCACCTGTGGGCACACGATATAAAACAGGAGGAAGATGAGACAGAAGATTTTTTGAAAAAATACGGGGACAGCACTCGAAACCTAGTACGCATATCAGAGGAAGAAAGGATATCCGGAGCCATACATGGCCTCCGGTCAAAAGAACTGATACGGCACTTATGCCTCGGTAAGCCAAAAAGCTACCTAGAATTGATGGAGAAATTCCACGAGTGGATGAGTGCAGAAGAAATAGCGGAAAAAGCCATGGCTAAATGGAAAACCATGATAAAGAAGAACGGGAAGCAAACTGAAGTAAGGGAAGATGTAGCAGCTGATGAATCCTCCCCTGCATACAGCAGGACCAATAGCTACAAAAGAACAATTGCTAACCTCCGAAAGACCCCATCAGAAATCCTGTCATCAGAGGAGATAGCAAAAACATTTGTCAGGCCACTGCCACTATCCGGAAGAGGAACCAGAAACCTAGACAAATTCTGTTGCTTCCACAACGGATATGGGCATAGTACGGATTATTGTAGAGAGTTGCTAAGGCAGATAGACAACGCAGCAAGAGAAAACAAGCTAACACATCTGGTGAAGAAGGAGCAGACCAAGCTCCGGAGGAAGGATCTAATCACTTATTTACTGATGATATACCGTATACGGAGCTTTACCTCCGTATAAAAGACTGGATACGAAGGACCCTTCGTAAGCAGCGAAGGTACTAATAAATTATACCAAGCAAAACGTTTCCGTAGCCGAAGCTACGATACATACCTCCGTAATTCCGGAGCTCTCAAAGATAAAAACAAACGGATACACATAAATCCTTCCCATGTTTATCCGATCTCCCAAAAAAGGGAATGAAATCAAAACACTCCTATAAACTAGGACACGGTTTAAGAGTCCTAGATATATCTTCCATACTTAGAAGATATCACGAAAAGAGGAAGGGATTTACCCTAAACCCCTACCTTCCTCTCCAAGGTTTTACCCTCTATATAAATAGAGGAGGTGCCAAACGGCACATCATCATACTCAACACATCAAAACCTTAATCACATTCAACACATTCGACCTCCGAATCCCTAACTCTCATAATTAAACCCCAAGCCTTACGAATCGGCGAAGGGTTAACAATCATAGGAGTAAAGCGGCCTACGACCCTTTGACCGAAAGGGAATCGCCAACAAAATACCTAAAACCCCACTCACACATTCGGTTGAGCCACAGTGCGATTATTTGATCAAACAAATTGGCGCCATCCATGGGACCTTTGCTCTCAAGTTCGAACTCAGCCATGATAAAAAAAAAGCATTATGTCAAACCTCGATCCCCTTCCAGGGCAACACTTGTCAAATATTGCCTGTAACCAAGGTAAAGACAATGATGGGATTCTTCCGGCCGAGAAGCCCAACTCCCCGGATAAACAGGGGAACAGAGAGGATCACCAATGTCCGGACGGCCAGGCAGCAGATTGACCAACCTGCCAGATAATGGAATTAAGCAGGGCAACAGACACCGGTCCCGACATAAGGGAAGGTGGCGTCAAAGAAGATGCGGCCCTTGGAGCAGAAGGAAGCACTGTGCAACACTCCAGGCATACAACACAGGATAGCCCGTCGCCAACGGCACAGGAGCGCAGGAAAGAAAACAAAAGCCAGACCCAAGATATAGAAGGCAATCCCACAACAACGGATAAGACCGGTTAACGGCCGGCTGCGAGGGACCTGAGCAAAAAGGAGGAGGCTAAAAGCAAACATAATGACGACCCTAGTACGCTAAAAGGCCCAATGACAGCATACCCGCCGTACCCGATCTATCAGGGGACTCCGGTAGGGATGGCCACAACAGATGTCATGCAGGCAACATTTGGGCTAGGAACATACCAGTCATCATATCCACCACATTACTACGGAGGATACTTTTATCCGTACGGAGCGCCGCAGACCCAGTACATGGGAACACCGCCCTTTGGAGGAAGTTACCCAGGGCACATGCAGGCGTCATGGTGCTATCCATACGGTATTGTAACCCCACAGTATTTTAAGGCAAACCCAATAACCGGAGTCGAAAAAGACAAGGTTGAACATAAGGGGCAAGAGCCTAGATACAAGGGATCATGCATACAATTCGCAAAAGATTTGCACCAACATGTACCTCCGGCAAAAATACTGGACCTCCAAGAATTACCCTGGTACGACGGCACCTTCGACGTTGACGAGTTCCTCGGGAAAGTCGACGAAGCAGCCGAAGCAGAAGGATGGACGGTCCGACAACCTGCCACGTCATCCTCTACCTTTTACATGGAAAGACAAGGGGATGGCTTGAAAGCTTACCCGAAGAAAGTATACATGATATTAAAGATTTCAAAATCAAGTTAAGAGAGGAATTCGGCTCCCACCTGTGGGCACACGATATAAAACAGGAGGAAGATGAGGGAGCAGAAGATTTTCTGAAGCGATACGGAGACAGCACTCGGAACCTAGTACGCATATCAGAGGAAGAAAGGATATCCGGAGCCATACATGGCCTCCGGTCAAAAGAACTGATACGGCACTTATGCCTCGGTAAGCCAAAAAGCTACCTAGAATTGATGGAGAAATTCCACGAGTGGATGAGTGCAGAAGAAATAGCGGAAAAAGCCATGGCTAAATGGAAAACCATGATAAAGAAGAACGGGAAGCAAACTGAAGTAAGGGAAGATGTAGCAGCTGATGAATCCTCCCCTGCATACAGCAGGACCAATTGCTACAAAAGAACAATTGCTAACCTTCGAAAGACCCCATCAGAAATCCTGTCATCAGAGGAGATAGCAAAAACATTTGTCAGGCCACTGCCGCTATCCGGAAGAGGAACCAAAACCTAGACAAATTCTGTTGCTTCCACAACGGATATGGGCATAGTACGGATTACTGCAGAGAGTTGCTAAGGCAGATAGACAACGCAGCAAGAGAAAACAAGCTAGCACACCGAAGAAGCGGAACCAGAAGAGCACCGGAGGAGGATACTATCGAACACCTTGATACTGATGATATACCATATACGGAGCTCTAACTCCGTACAAAAGATTGGATACGAAGGACCCTTTGTAAGAAGCGAAGGTACTAATAAATTATACCAAGCAAACGTTTCCGTAGCCGAAGCTATGATACATACCTCCGTAATCCCGGAGCTCCTAAAGATTACAAATGGAGAACGGATACACATAAATCTATTCCATGTTTATCCAACCTCCTAAGAAGGAATGAAATCAAACATCCCTATAAACAAGGACACGGTTTAAGAGTCCTAAGTATATCTTCCATACTTAGAAGATATCACAAAGAGAGGAATAGATTTACCCTAATCTTTATCTTCCTCTCCAAGACTTTATCCTCTATATAAATAGAGGAGTAATTGTATGACACACGATCATAATAACAAAAACCAGATTCGACCTCCGAATACACAATGTGAGTCCCAAAGTTGATGGTTAAACCCGACTGGCAAGCAATTTTATTCTGGAAATAGTCCAGTTCAGAATGCGATCCAGATATGGATATAAACAATAAAGTAATTGACTTAAAGTAAATGACAAGAAACAATAAGTGCTGAAACTATATAAATAATATGTATACTTCAAGTATGTAGCATTGAGATACGTTGTACTTTTCAAATGTATTTTATTAAGTATGTTAAATAAAATACAATGTGTAAGTATCTAAACAACCTTAGAAATACAAGTGATCTAATAAGTTGGAAATACTCGTAAGAGTTACTTAGAGTATATCTCACAAGTTGCAATGCCAAAGTTTCAAGCTTTTTGCAAGTTGTGAGAAGCCTTTATATTTATAGGCAAGGTTCATGCTGATGTGGACCAGGCCGTACAAATATAGTTGGGAGCATTTAAGGAATTAAAATCAAATCCTTAACATGCGTACTTTTAAGGTTAAGTGTGAAAGTCATTTGATGTGACATTTCACACTTTATTCCCAACCTTTTACTCAACCTTGTACTTGTTAATAGATAAAGCTATTAACTGGGTAAAGGTTGGTAAAGTAAAAAAGGCTTCCTCGTAATCAGTGTAAAGTGTTGTACGTACTTTACCCTGAGATGCTTCAGTCTTGAATCAGGTAGAATCTTCTCTGGTCTCTGCTTCTGAGATGATTCTCTTTCTTCAGTCTTCAGTCTTTGACTTCAGAATGAATGCTTTCAGTTTGGCTGATCTGAAACTGAAGTGAAGCTTCAGTGAACTTAATTCTGAAGAGGTTCAGAATTCTGTACAAGTATATTCACTGAACTTCAACTATTTCTGAACAAATTATACTTGGTCGATTTTTGACACAACAAATTCCCCCTATTTGTTCTGAAATAGTGCATGCATGTCAGACTTCTATCTATACATGTTTGTAAGTCTTCAATGCAAGTTTTGTTTAAGTTGTAAAAATTTTCTAAGTACATCTTATAGATCATTGATGTCTCAGAATTTTCCTTGTGGTTTTTCTAACTTAAACCTATCATCTACTTGTTGGCTACAATATGTAACATATATATACAAACTGAAGTGTTTGTTATATTTGCAAATAAATATACAAGTAAATGATAAACTGAAATGCCAAACTCGTGAACTGAAACTTGATTGTATTCTTCAGCTGCCCTACCTTCTCTCTTAACCACCAAATCAAAAAGCTTCAACCCATCTGCTTTTGTTATTTCCACATCAATTATTTTGGCTGAATGAGATCGATGCTTCATCTAATGATCATAGTGATCCTTTTCATGCTTTCTTTGGATCTCAGCAGCATCATCAGAAATGGGTTTGAAAGTGGAGAGATCAGCATCACGAATGTTTTTCCTTGTTGATCTTGGTCCAGTCACTTTGGCTTTTGGAGGTGGCCTTGTCAATTGTTTTTCTATCTTCAGAACTTCAGCCAGAATTTCTTTCTTATTTATTTCCATCTCACTCATTCGATTTTTCACCAAGTCCTCAATGGACATCTTGAATGTGAGACTTTCCAGCTTCTGTTCCAAAGGAGAATACATCCTCCCAAACTCATAATCAGCCATATCTGTTAAAGCCTTCTGCACTCTGGGATCTTGTTTGATCTTTTGATATCTTTCTAAGGAAAGACCCAGAGCTGCATCATCAATGTGGTCAGGGTGCCCATCGAAAGATGTTGTGCCCTTTCCCTTTCTCTGTTTTCTCTCCAGATTATGAACTGATTAGAGACTTGTTTCTGCAGTGCCTCTAACTTCTTGCCATTAGCAGTTAGATCATGCAGTGGATATCCCTGCTCATCAACATTTTCACTAACAACTAATCCTGAACCCTTAGCATTTTTCTTCTTGGGTTCTTCTTCAACTGGGGCCTTGCCCTTATCTTTCTTAACTGTCTCAGAAACCTGGGCTGCAGATTTCTGAAGTTGTTCCTCCTGAACTGAGGCACTACCAGATGACACCTTAGTTTGCTTGTTGGTTGCTTCAATCAATTCTTGAGTACTTGCAAGCAGACCAATTGGCACATCTTTTCCCTCTTTGGGGACCTCTGAAGGCAATTTTGTGAATTCTTCCATTGCCATCTGCATGTTCTTCAGAGGTTCCCAACTTTGCTGCTTGAGACAATCAGAAAGCCCCTTAGATAGTTGAGCAAACTAAGACCTTAATATGAAATTAGAGTTCAGGTTCAGTGCTTCCGTATTCATGATTTCAGTCAACTGCTTTCTATCATCTGCAGTGAATGATGGAGGAGGAGGAGGAGCAACAGCGGGTTTCTTCTTGAGCAAGGTCAGAATTTCATCAAGTGTTTTAGACTGGCCCTTCACTATTTCATCAAGAGTGGATATAGATTTTTGTACATCTTCCACTGCCTTATCCACTATTTTGTTTGTATCTTTTGTGAGTTCAGAGACCATTATTCTGACATTCTCTTCAACCTTTTCAGCCACAGAAGCTGAAATCTGAGCAACAAGCTCCCGAGATAGCTCAGACTTCATTTTCTCAAAAATACCAACACTTAGATAAACCCCAAGTTCCTTTTCATCAAAACTGGGCTTCTTCACCAACTCATTCACCTCCTTCCCGACTGCCATAACTTCTTGTTTCATTATTTCAACACTAGATGTCAAGTTCGCAACAACTGAAGCTTGCACATCTCTTTTGGTCAGTCTGAAGGCTTCCCTGATGGCTGAACTTATTTTGTTACATGAATGTACCAGCTCATTTAGCTTCCCAGATACTAATCCCTCATTCCCAGCAACCTTGGTTAACTCAGTGCCAAGAAACATCTGAGTACCCTTCCTTTCAGCCAGGGAAGTAGCATTGGCAGTTAGAGATTTGGTTAAGTCCTCCACCTTGAGAAGTAGGCTTTGGACTTCGGCATTTTGTTTCTCTAACTGTGCTTCCACACTCAAAAAGGAGGTGGTTGTGCAGAAGCAGAAGCCACAAAGGGAATGCAACCAAGCCCATATAATGCCTTCTCCAGTTACATTTCAGTTGGACTCTCAGATTCAGTAGTAGAGTCCAAGTCTTTCTCAGTTTGATCATCATAACTGATGGGCTTTGGTACTTGGTGAATTTGTGGGTGTAAGTGTTGAAGTTGTGGTTGAAAACGTGGTGAAGTAACATAGGCAGGTGTTGAGCCAGGTGGAAAATATGGATGTTCATGAGAAGTTGGTGGTTGGCGATATGGTTGTTCAACAAGTATATTTTGGATTTCTGGGGGAGGAGGGGCGTTTGCGAGGTTGAAGGTTGGCTCAGAATCAGAAGAATGATTCTCCTCCAAGAGTCCCTCGTCAAATTCAAAGTCAGCAAGGGAATCAAGATTTTTCTGAGGTGGCTCATCGTCATCCCAGAATGAAGTCAAGACAACATTCTGATCAGATATGCCCTGGTTCAGATCACTGGTACCTGAACCAGCTTCTGGTTCAACAACTGCTGCTGCAGATGCATCGTCACCAGATTTAAGAAGTGTTGGCTCAGCCAAAGCTTCATCGCCAGTGACAGTAGACACGGGGGTTGCCTTAATGATTCTCGTACCATCTTCAAGAATCACTTCATCGGCCGTAGAGTCTGGAATCTCAGTCTCCAATGGTGTCACATTAAAGACTTCATCAATTCGTGCATCAGAAGAGTGTGAGATTTGTGAAGTTTCAGGGGGTGCACGTGCAGACACGGACTCTACTGTGTGTTGGGCTGACACATATATATTTACTTCACCATCACCTCCTAAAGAAGTTTTGGAGATGGCTGCTTGTGGGTTTCCCTTTTGACCTTCTTCTGAATCTTGTTGGGAAGATCCAGAAGGGTGAGCTTCGGCACTAGTGTCCTTGGGCAGTGAGGACGATTTCTTAAATTTTCGATGTTTTAATACGCCCTTTAAAGATCCTGAGGGACCTTTTGGGAGGTCCTCAGGTTGGTTAGTGGAAGAGGGGAGTGGTGGTTGGGTAGATGAAGTTGTTGGCATTTTAAACAACTTCAACAAATTACCACCAGGTGCACCAATGGGTCTCACATTCTTTTGTGATCCGTTCGGTGACCTTTCTGAGCCAGCCGGTCGTGCTGTTTCAGTTTTATTAATTACCTGAGTCATTGGAGCAGAATGTTCTGGTTCAGGTTCTGAAGTAGATGCCTTTGAAATGTCCCTGCAGAACTCTGTCGCTGAAGACTCAGACCCCTCAACATGATATGCATCTCCAAGAATGTTTATGAAGCAGATGCTCAGAAATCTGGGAAAAGAGATATGTGGACTTCTTTTTCCTTTTAATTTTGCCACCAACTGAGAGAAGAGTATCTCAGCGAAGTCCACCTCAATCCCATGCCACAGATAATACCCAATTTCAACTTGTGGCAAGGAAATCTGGTCCATTCCACCCCAATTTCCTCCAAGGCACTCGACAATCTGAGTCCAAAAATATCTCCAACAATTTCCAAATCCAGGCAAAAATATGTGCCCAGATGTTTTCAGATTGTGCTCTGCATCAACCATGTCATTGTGACCCATGGCGTGCATTGAAGTTAACTCCCTTAAGCCATTTTGCAGAGGCTGAAGGAGATAGAAGGTAGTTCAAATGAAGGGCTTCCCGGAACCCATCAAGTGAAATGATACATTGTTTGGTGCCTTCTTTTAAAGAAAAAGCAATGGATTTTTCATCCTTGCTTAATGTAGCAGTATACTAGAATTCAAGTAAGTATCTATGATACAATACTTGAGGATCAGCAGTCAAGGCATAATGGAGATGGGATTCTTCAAAGAACTTGTTAATCCTCCCCATTAAAGTTTTGTTTTTAGCATTAAGTGCGGCCACAAAATTGTTCATATTGAACCGAAGGGTCGATGGATCGAACCCTTTTGGCCATGCCGCACTAGCCTTGACTACTTTAGTTGGTTTGTATTCGAAAGCTATAAGAGATTTGGCTTGGGAAACTTTAGCCATAATTTCTACAAGGGAAAACTGAAAATGATGATGATTTAGGGTTTTGGAATTTTGAAGGAGAGAGAGAATGAAAGAGAATGATGATTGTGAGTAAATGTAAAGATGAGTAAATGAAGGAATTGTTTTCGAAAATGGTATTTATATTTATGATGGAATACAAAGGGTTTTTCCAAAATAAATAAAATGAAAATAATTTTGAAATTCAAACCCATAAAAGAAATTTTATTTTAATCGAAATCAATTTTGATCGGGTTTGAAATCCGAAATAATTTTGGGTTACACGTCCGCATTTAATGCAAGACAGTTAGGGCCCCACATTTTGGAAAACTTTTCAACTTTTAGTAATAAAAAGTGATCATTACTTTTACATTTACGGCGCAACTTGTGTGACACGTCAGCAAAAAGGTATCTATATTCAAACGTTATACAGTAACTGTCATGTGTTCACACAACGACCAAGTATCCAAAAGACATTATAAAGGACTGAAACATTTTAGAAATTACACAACAAAAACTGAGCATGATCAGATTTAAGGAATCTGAACGAACCATTCTGAAATCATTTTAGAAAATCTGAGACATTTCAGTCAAAATATTTTTCAGAAAGCAAAGTTCCCCCTTAGAGAAAAATTCTTCTAATCACAAAAATATTTGACACTTCCCCCTGAGGTGATGCTATACAGGATTTAGCATACCTAACTCACTGGTGCGATGTTTAAACGTTTTGACATCCAAGGGTTTGGTAAAAACATCAGCGAGTTGTTTATCAGTGGGAATGAAATGAAGTTTAATATCACCTTTAATAATATGATCTCTAATAAAATGATACCTGAGGTCGATATGCTTGGTTTTGGAGTGCATGACAGGATTGTGAGAGATGACAATAGCACTGGTGTTATCACAAAAGATTGGGGTTTTTGTATACTTAACACCATAATCAGTTAGTTGGCTCTTCATCCACAAAATCTGAGCGCAACAACTGGCTGCAGAAATGTATTCAGCTTCGGCTGTGGAGAGTGATACTGCAGTTTGTTTCTTACTTGTCCAACTAACCAGTTTGCCACCTAGGAAATGACAACCACCTGTGGTACTTTTCCTATCTATCTTACAACCTGCATGATCAGAATCTGAAAAACCCATTAGATCTAGACTTTAGCCTTTGGGATACCAAAGACCAAGTCTGAGGACACCTTTAAGGTATCTGAAAATCCTTTTCACAGCATTTAAGTGTGCTTCTCTGGGATCAGACTGAAATCTTTCACAAAGGCATGTTGCAAACATTATGTCAGGTCTACTTGCAGTTATGTACATGAGGGATCCCACCATACCACGATATTTTGTGGGATCCACTTGTTTTCCATTGGGATCTGAGTCCAAAGTAAATGGTGCAGAAATAGGAGTATCTTTTGATGAGACTGAATCAAATTGATATTTCTTTATTAAATCTCTGACATATTTTTCTTGATTTATAAAAATACCATCACTGGTTTGTTTTACTTGAAGACCCAAGAAATATGTCAGTTCACCCATCATACTCATTTCATACTCAGAAGACATAATTTCAGAAAACTTCTTACACATTTTGTCATTTGTAGACCCAAACACAATATCATCAACATAAATTTGTACAAGTAAGATATCAGTTTTATCATGTAAAATGAACAAAGTGTTATCTATTGCACCCCTTTTAAAACCATTTTTCAGAAGATGTTTAGTAAGAGTATCATACCAGGCTCTAGGTGCTTGTCTCAGACCATATAATGCCTTGTTCAGTCTGTACACCCAGTGAGGTTTTTCTTCATTGATGAACCCTGGTGGCTGATACACATACACAACTTCTTCCAGATCACCATTTAGAAATGCACTTTTGACATCCATCTAATAGACTTTGAACTTGAAATGAGCTGCAAAAGCTAAGAAAATTCTGACAGCTTCAAGTCTAGCAACTGGTGCAAAAGTCTCATCAAAGTCTACTCCTTCTTCTTGAGAGTAACCCTTTGCAACAAGTCTTGCCTTGTTTCGAACTACATGACCATCTTCATCCATCTTGTTTCTGAAGACCCATCTTGTCCCAATTGGTTCCTTCTTTAGATTATTAGGACATGGAACAAGTTCCCATACATTGTTCCTTTTAAACTGGTTAAGCTCATCTTGCATAGCTTTAACCCAGCTTGGGTCTTTCATAGCCTCGTCAATCTTCTTCGGTTCTATCAGTGATAAGAAGCTGACATTTAAGCATTGATCGCTTGTGGCTCTTCTGGTCTGAACCCCTCTATTGGAATCTCCAATGATTTGCTCGATTGGATGTGCTTTTGTCCATTTAGAGTATTGACCAGGATGAACAATGATATCAGTGCAAGAACTCCTCTGATTTACTTCAGGAACAGCTTCAGAAAAGACTATTTCAGTCTCATCGTCTTCCTCCTGTAGATCATGACTTGCATCATGAAATTCTTCAGATTGGGGTAACTCAGTGGAAACTGATATCTGAGGTGAAGCAGCACGTACATCTGATCCAATAGTCAGTTCAGAAGGTATTTTAAAACTGACTGAAGGATAAAATGGAATGTTGCTTGTCTTAATTCTTGTTGGTTCTGAACTGAGATGTTCAGAAGCAGGTTCAGGTGATTGATCAGATTAAACAATTGGATCAGATTCAGCGAAACTGATTGGACTTTCTGAGGGTGGTACAGGAGTTGGTCTATTGAAGATTGCAGAATTTGATTCATCAAAGGTAACATGAATTGACTCATCAACCTTTTCAAGTCTCTTGTTATAAACTGTAAAGGCTTTGCGATTTGTTGAATATCCTAAGAACTAACCTTCATCAGCTTTTGCATCAAATTTTCCAAGTTGAGTGGAGTCATTCAGAATATATACTGGACATCCAAATACATGGAAATATCCAATATTAGGCTTTCTATTTCTGAGTAATTCATAGGCAGTCTTCTTGTGTCTATTGACATAGACATATATGTTCTGAGTGTAGCAAGCAGTTGCAACAGCTTCAGCCCAGAAATTCTTAGGAAGACCAGATTCATTGAGGATACTTCTAGTAGCTTCAATCAGCATTCGATTCTTTCTTTCTACAACACCATTCTGCTCTAGTGTGCGTGCTGAAGAGAAGTTCTGAGATATGCCAGTTTCAGTGCAGAAGGACTCCAGAGTGGCATTTCTGAATTCAGTGCCATTGTCACTTCTGAGCTGACAAACTTTTCGCTTATGCTTGAGTTCAATTTGTTTGATGAGGGCAATGATTTTAGCAGCAGCTTCATTCTTGTTTCTGAGGAAAATCACCCATCAATATCTTGAATATTCATCAACAACAACAAGGGTATACTTCTTTCCTGCTCTGGTCTGAACATTCATTGGTCCAAAAAGGTCCATGTGAAGGATGTGAAGAGGTTCAGTAATACTGAAATTTTGCTTTGTCTTGAATGAAGCTCTTTTTTGCTTACCCATTTCAAAACCTGGACATGGCTTGTCTTTATTGAAAGACATTGAGGGTATCCCATCTACAAGTTGTTTTCTTGACAACTTATTAATGTTCTTGAAGTTCAGATGGAATAATCTCTTGTGCCACAACCAGTTTGTGTCCTCATCCGCCTTAGTGTAGAAACATTGTTCACTGGGTGAACTATTCATATCAATGATATAAATGTTTCCTTTCCTTGGTGCAATCAACACTACCTTCCAATCCCTGTTGAATATGGTGCCTTGTGAAATATCAAATAATACCTTGAAGCCATCATCACACAGTTGACTGACACTGATCAGGTTATATTTTAAACCATTCACATATGCAACACGTGTGAATTTGACTTGTCCATTATTCACAACACCATATCCCTTAGTTTGTCCATTTTCATCATTCCCAAATGTTATTGAGGCCCCCTCTTACACCCTATATTCCTCCAGCAGGGTTTGATAACCAGTCATGGTTCTGCCAGCAGCGCTGTCAAAAAACCATATATTCTTCTTTCGGTCTCCCTGCACAAACACAAAGATTAGTTCTTTTTGGGAACCCATCTCTTGATGGGTTCACTGGACTCTCCCTTAGACGACTCAGATTTCTTTGGTTCAGGAGGAATTGAAGGATCAAAAAGGATCTCAGTCATTATTTCAGATGAAACAAAAACAGTTGCTTTGATGGAGCTTTCAACCTTTTTCTTTTCAGATTTTTGCTTGATTTGTTTGGAAAAAGGTTTTGCATTTTGTTTAGGTTGAAGAGGAGTGGTTTCAACATTTTTTAAACGTGCATTGCAACTTTGCACTTGTCTAGCCAACAATTGAAATTGATTCTTCATTAGACACCTGAGCCTTACCTGAATCTGAGGTAGAAGGCTAAGTGGGGGAGACATTTTTCTTCTTCTTTTGGCCTTTTGGAACCTTAGATGAAGATTGAGGGGATGGCTTTTTGGATTTAGCCTTCTTTTCTGAAACAGTGGTCTGAGCTGTTTCAGATTTACCCTCAGATTGTTCCTGGGCCTTATCAGTCACAGTTTTCTGCTTGCCAACTTCTTGAAAAATAATTTCTGGTTTCATTACTTTTGGAAGTGCATCTAAATCAGTAATGATAGATGCCAAGTGAAGATCACCAGATTCATATGCTGCTCTTTGATTTGCAAAGGTGTTTTTAATGGCAGCATCTGGGTTTGGTGATTTCATCCAAGATTTGATTATTTTTTGTTCTTTTTCAAGGATGGTTTTAAGTTCTTCCTTTTCTAATTCCAAAGTGGCAACCATAGACTGATAACTTTTTAAAGCCAACTGAACATCTTTCAGTTCTTTTAATCTGGCCTGACTGGCGTTCAGTTCAGAAGTATTACTTTCAAACATTTTTAAACTTTCTGAACGCACAGTTTCAACAAATGAGATGTCAGCCTCTAAAAGAACCAAAAGGTCCAGCTTATGTTCCTCATTACTTTCAAAACCAAAATCACTAACCTTTTTCATTATGATATCTACCCATCTTCCAGATTCAACATCAGACTTGACCAAATGACCTTGATCTTCACAAGCCATGAAACACATGTCCCTAACTTCTTCCTCATCATCAGATGACTCATCAGACTCTTCCCATTTTTCAGTTTTGGCAATCATACAACCATTATTGCTTGAGTTGTCTTATGCCATGAGAGCTATATGGGCTTTCAACTTCTTGTACTTAGCCTTATAGCTATCATCAGATTTCTGAAAAATAGAGTGGTTAGGGGAAGATTGCAATGATGAAGGTTGACTAGATCTGCAGTCCTTCATGAAATGTCCTTTCTTTCCACACTTAAAGCATTCAAGATTAGACTTATCAATAGAAGCGCTGGAAGCAAATGGTTTGCCAGATCGATTGGATTTGGCCTTAAAATGATTAAACGTTTTAGCCAGCATGGTAACCAGATCATCATTGTCATCCTCATCACACCCATGAGTAACATTATCAGAAATACCAGTTTTTAACATTTCAGAAACCATCTTCTTCATTGAGTCAGAATGATCACTCTCAGAAGATAGTAGAGCAGTCCCATGTGGTTCAGAATATTGAACCATGACTGAACTTGTAGAAGCATGATTTTTGGCATCTTGCTCAGCTACAGCTCTTTCAGCCTTATTCTCTTCAGTGTATCTGAAGGCTCCATATAAGGAAGCAAGAGTGTGACTGTGCAAGGTTTTTCCTTGTCTTAAGACCAAAATCAAATTTTCCCATTTTGAAGGTAAAATATCACAAAACTTTTCTAACAAAATTTCTTTGTCTTTAGTTACTCCCAAGGCTTTCAGTTGATTTACCAGATTAGTAAATCTGATGTAGGTTTGTGTTAAAGTTTCACCAGGGATGGCAAAAAAAGACTCGTATCTTTTATTT
This sequence comes from Erigeron breviscapus, assembly GCA_034093135.1. Classification (NCBI taxonomy): domain Eukaryota; kingdom Viridiplantae; phylum Streptophyta; class Magnoliopsida; order Asterales; family Asteraceae; genus Erigeron; species Erigeron breviscapus. The sequence goes on along the minus strand of CM067175.1, from coordinate 73,709,081 downwards.
AAAGCAACTTTTCTTGTGACAATTTTTTCAGAAGTGCCTTCAAACTGTGTCATAAGTTCCTCCCACATTAATTTGGAATTTTCAAGTAAAACAAAAGTGGGCATTAGAGTTTCAGGAACTGCATATAAGATCATATTTTGCAGCTTGGTATCAAGGTCTACCAGCCTATGATCTTCTTCAGACCAATGATCCTTCTCCTTAGGTGTCATCCTAGGAATCCCATCGGCAGTTCTAACAACAGTAGAGGCATTCATGGGAACAAAGGGTCCTTCTTTGTTTTCGGGTATAGCCATCACAACAGATCTAGGTTAATGAATATAGTATTCTAACCTTCTGATCTGATACCAAATGTGAGTCCCAAAGTCGATGGTTAAACCCGACTGGCAAGCAATTCTATTCTGGAAATAGACCAGTTCAGAATGCGATCCAGATATGAATATAAACAATAAAGTAATTGACTTAAAGTAAATGACAAGAAACAATAAGTGCTGAAACTATATAAATAATATGTATACTTCAAATATGTAGCATTGATATACGTTGTACTTTTCAAATGTATTTTATTAAGTATGTTAAATAAAATACAAAGGTTGTTGCGGAACAAAGATAAACACCAATGTGTAAGTATCTAAACAACCTTAGAAATACAAGTGATCTAATAACTTGGAAATACTCGTAAGAGTTACTTAGAGTATATCTCACAAGTTGCAATGCTATAATTTCAAGTTTTTTGCAAGTTGTTAGAAGCCTTTATATTTATAGGCAAGGTTCATGCTGATGTGGACTAGGCAATACAAATATGGTTGGGAGCATTTAAGGAATTAAAGTCAATTCCTTAACATGCGTACTTTTAAGGTTAAGAGTGAAAGTCATTTGATGTGACATTTCACACTTTATTCCCAACCTTTTACTCAACCTTGTACTTGTTAATAGATAAAGCTATTAAGTGGGTAAAGGTTGGTAAAGTAAAAAAGGCTTCCTCGTAATCAGTGTAAAGTGTTGTAAGTACTTTACACTGAGATGCTTCAGTCTTCGATCAGGTAGAATCTTCTCTGGTCTCTGCTTCTGAGATGATTCTTTTTCTCCAGTCTTCAGTCTTTGACTTCAGAATGAATGCTTTCAGTTTGGCTGATCTGAAACTAAAGTGAAGCTTCAGTGAACTTAATTCTGAAGAGGTTCAGAATTCTGTACAAGTATCTTCACTGAACTTCAACTATTTCTGAACAAATTATACTTGGTCGATTTTCGACCCAACACACAAATAAACCCTAAGTCATACAAATCGACTTAGACCACGCGGCCTTCGGCCCTCTGACCGGAAGGGAATCGCCAACCTACACCCCCAAAACCCAACTCATACCTTCGGTTGTGCCATAGTGCGATTATTTGATCAATCAAATTGGCGCCATCCGTGGGACACCTACTCTAAAAACTGAATCCAACCATGATCAAAACAAGAAGCATTATGTCAGACCTTAATCCCCTTCCGAAACAATACAAGTCAGATATCGCCTGTGACCGAGGAAAAGACGGTGATGAAACCCTCTTGGTCGGGAAAATTAGCTCCCCAGACGAGCAGGAAAAAGAAAGCAGCCACCAATTGCAAGATGACCAGATGGCAGGTCAGCCGGCCTGCCAAATAATGGCATTAAGCAAGGCAGCAAACGACATCCTCGACGTGAAAGAGGGTAGCACCCAAAGAAGTCCATCCCCAGATCCGAGGGAGAGCGTTGTACCGCACCTTGTGTGCACCGCACAAAGTGACCCACCGCCGGTGGCACAAGAGCTCTAGAAAGAAGATAGAGACCAGGCTCAGATAGCGGAGACGGTCCCATAACAGCAGACAAGGGCAGACAGAAGTCAGCCGGAAAGGATCTGGGCAGAAAGAAGGAAACATAAGACAAAAAAGGAGATCCCGGAATGACAAAAAGTCCGACACAAGCATACCCGCTATACCCGATTTATCAAGGGACCTCCATCGGGACAGTAGCGGCGGGTGCCATACAGACAATGCCTGGACTAGGGACGTACCTATCGCCGGGAACACATCCATCGTGCTATTACGGAGGATATTTTTACCCATACGGAGGGCCACAGATCCAGTACCTGGGAATGCCACCCTTTGGGGTAAACTATCCAGAAAATATGCAGGCATCATGGTATTACCCTTATGATATTATGACCCCCCAGTATTTTAAGGCAAGCCCAACAACCGAGAGCCGAAGGGGACAAGGTTGAAGAAAAAGAGGCAGAGCCTAAATACAAAGGGTCGTGCCTACAGTTCGTAAGAGATTTACGCCAACATGTACCTCCGGTGAAGATACTGGAAATCCAAGAACTACCCTGGTACGATGGTACCTCCGATGTTGATGAGTTCCTTAGGAATATCGACGAAGCGGCAAAGATAGAAGGATGGAGTAGCCCGGCGACCTGCCATGTCATCCTCTACCTCCTGCATGGAAAAACAAGGAGATGGCTCGAAAGCCTACCCGAAGAAAGTATACACGATATCAAAGATTTCAAAACCAAGTTAAGAGAGAAATTTGGCCCTCACTCATGGGCACATGATATAAAACAGGAGGAGAACGAAGAAGTGGAAGATTTTCTGAAGCGATACGGAGACAGCACTCGGAACCTGGTGCGTATATCAGAAGAAGAAAGGATATCTGGAGCCATACATGGACTCCGATCAAAGGAATTAATATGGCATCTATGTCTCAGCAAGCCAAAAAGCTATACAGAACTGGTGGATACGTTCCATGAGTGGAAAAGTGCAGAAGAAATAGCAGAGAAAGCCATGGCTAAGTGGAAAACGATGATAAAGAAGAATGGGAAGCCAACCGAGGCAACCGAGGACGTATCAATCGACGAATCCTACCCTGCGTACAGTAGGACCAACAGCTACAAAAAAACAATTAGCAACCTCCGAAAAACTCCATCGGAAATCCTGTCGTCTGAGAAGATAGCAAAAGCATTTGTTAGACCACTACCGCTATCCAGAAAAGGAACTAGAAATTTAGACAAATTCTGTTGCTTCCACAACGGATATGGGCATAGTACGGATTATTGTAGAGAGTTGCTAAGGCAGATAGACAATGCAGCAAGAGAAAACAAGCTAATACATCTGGTGAAAGGGAGCAGACCAAGATTCGAAGAAACAGAACCAGATGAGCACCGGAGGAGAATAACATCAAATACCTTGATCCGAAAAGGACCACAACACTACCACTTCGGTGAGTTGGATGACAAGGTATCGACAGACCCCGTGCTAATAAGAGTAAACATAGGCAGTGTATGCCTGAAGAACACACAGGTGGATACAGGAAGTGGACGAGACATAATCTACGAGAAAAGTTTCCTCCGAATACCAAAGAAATTGCGAGAAACAATTATGCCACTAGACACGGAAGTAGTAGGGTTTGCCAGTGAGCGCATCCGCCCTTTGGGAGAAATATGGCTGGATGCCACCATTGGAGGATTCCCCTGGCGAAGAACCGCAAAAATTTTGGCAGTCGTAATAAAGGCAAACTCGCCCTATGATATGCTCCTGGGCAGAGAAGGAATGTGGAAATTCCACATGATAGTATCCACAATACATGGTTGCGTTCAGTACAAATCTCACGGAGGGATGCAAACACTACTCTCTTCATTTACCAATGATACAAAGAGAGAAAGCTCCGTGCCATGGTACAAACGCAACAGAAGAATAATCCAAAAAGGACCCAGAGGACAACTGGAAGACGCAGCAGAAGGATCCTTCGAAGAAGAAAGTGCAGAAAGCTCCGGGCAAACGGAGGAAGCAGACATCAGCACACAAAAGACTCCGAAAGGCATCAAGATCGGTTGGAGCATAATCTCCCCTCGGGATAAGCCAAACTAACGGAGTAAATAGGGTAGCATAAAAGTAGCAGCCGAGAAAAATGCAAAAATTTGTAACTTCCTCCTGCCATGTACTCACAAGCTCCCAAATAAATAAACGATCGTAATAATATCATAAATGCGCATAAAAATTCCTAATTTTGAATTGTTAAGGGGACGCCCATAAGACTTTTCAAACACTAATCATGAGGTAATAACCCATGAATCTAATGCATAAGTCACTCCTTCCTTATGATTGAAGTGCATAAGCATTAGTGCATAAGACATTCTCTTAAGAGTGTATAAGCACAATAGAAGAATAGATATCACTCTCCCAATGGAGAATGTTAAAAAAAAGCTCTGCATAACGTGAAGCAATGGCGGCACACAAAAAAAAGGGGGGGAAAAGAAGAGCAAGTCATTTACAATCAAATGTCCAAGGCATCAAAAAATATGTACAAAGTGCAGAGGATCAAACAGTTTACATCCCCTGAGGCCTAATATTATAAAGACCAGTCACCGAAGCATCAGGATTTGAAGAAATCTGCTGGATATAAGGAAAAGAAATCCTCCTTAAGGCCTCCTCAGCAGCAACGATCCTCTCCTCAGTACCAAGAAGCCTCTCCCTATTCCCAGCCAAGACAACCTGCCCACACTCTCCATACGGAAAAGCAGTAAAGCTCTTGAATCAGCCCGGTTAGCCTCGATTAGCTCATCCAGACTCTGATCAAACTCAGGACTCGCCATCAACATCCAGAAGACATGGGGAATGACGCCAGAAATAACCTGACGCATGGAGTTCCTTGAATCTTCCAACTCCAACTCCAATCTATTGATCATTGTAACAGGCCCAACAGAAACAAGAGCAGAAATTCTCTCATGAGCAGTATCCAAACTTTGCGTAGCAAGGGACAAAGCTTCCTGTGAGTCGGCAAGCTCCCTCCGCAAAGAATCAACCAAAGAAGAATCACTACCGGCAGACGGAGCAGCCCTCAGAGAAGCCAACTCCGCCCTGTGCTTCTGCAGATTCTCTTCCAGATAGTGCACTCTGGCACTCCTAGCCGAACCAATCATACCGGCAGCAAAAATTGCCTGGTTCGTCATCTCAGCTAGCCTCTGAGCAGGCATGGTATCCAACATGGTCCTAAGGTGATCAGGAACCAGCATATCCAGACTCATTCGGCAAAGCTGAGGATCAGGCAAATCACTCTGAAGAGGAACCCCTGATAAAATTACGAAGAATTGCAATAAGTAATATGCAAAGGGGAACAGCGATTGAAACATCTACGTAATATCCAGCCACTTACCAATTGTGGCCCCCGCTCCAGCTGTGGAAGCTCTAACTCCAGTTGCAGTAGCTCCAGTTTCATCAACTGGCTCTTTCCTAGGCCTCCGTCCGGGATCAGAAGTCCCAGCTAAACAAGGAAAAAGCATACAAATCAGATCTATGATGACACAAATAATAGAGTCAGGGAGAAACATATACCTTGACCAGCATCAGAAGCTTGAGCAGCAATAGTAACAGCAACTTGATCTCTTATGGGAGAAGAGTCAAGGATAATGACAGAAGGACCTGCAGCCACAGGGTCCGTTGAAGCAGTTGGGCCATCCCTCACCCTTTGCCTCTTCGGAAGAGGCTCAGAAACATCAACACCAGCAAAAAGGGGACCCTCCCCATCCGAAGTAGACAAAGGCCTCCTACCAACAACCATGCCTCGAGGATTCATGGTCACATCCTCTCTGAGTGTCAACTCTGCAAACACAACGTAAAGATATTAAAAGAAAGCAACACAATGCAATTGGCAGAAAAAAGCAACAAAAAAGAATGGTACCTTCACAACACCATATCAAGACAGGCTGATCAGGGGAACCCTCCCAAGACATGGTAATCCCAGCAAGATATAGAATCACAGAAGGATAAGAAACCAACCCAAATGGAGACCTACGCACCTGACGAATCAACTCATTGTCAAGAGAATCCCAAGCACGCTCATTATCTTCAAACGTTGGCACCAACCTATTCCTATCCAATATACCCCTGAATAGCGGGTGAACATATTCCTCACTGAAAAACAAAAACCCCGGCCTCTAGTTCAACATATCAGAATCCCCTATATCAAAAAACAACCTACCGGACCTCTCCTCAACCATGACCCAACCGTCACGTACACCAAATTTGAAAAAATACCCAAACAAACTAATCCTGGGCTCTATATCGAATGCACGACAAATAATGATAAAAGACATTATCATAGTAATCGATAAGGGGTGCACCATGGATAGATACAGATTATGGTAATCAAGTAACCCTAATAACCAAGGGGATAGGGGAAACCTAAGATTACCACCGGAGAAGGGAGCGGTATACATACCTACGAATCCAGGAGGTGCATCAAGAATTGATTCTGATCGCCCCGGAACCCTAATTTCTGGGTCGGCAGGGCGGCAGAAGCAATGGCGGAACCACGCGACATTGTCATCAGTCATCTCCGAATACGTGGTGCTGATGACACGGAAGTGATTACGATCCATAGTAACGAAGAAGATCGAACGAGGGATATGATGATTGATGATGAAAAGGAAGTATACGAAGTAAACAGAAGTGGAAAAGAAAATCTTCGGAGCCGTCGAAATTAAATAGGGGACATAATAGATGGTTTGAAAAACCGGCGCATAACCCACTAAAACCGTCGATTGGTTTTCTCTTCGGGATAAGCGCGCATGAATTAAAACTTCTGATGGGATATATACGCGGCACGGTGAAATGTCGAGATTACCCTTAAATCGAGCTCCGGAGAAGATACGACGCATTCTGAAAATAAAACACCGAAGCCCTTTTGAAGCCCGGTTACGAAGGTACACTTTTTATTTTATAATATTTTTTCAGAATATTTTTGAAGTCTAATGCGATACTCTACAGATAGACTCTCCCATTAGACTGGGGGGCTTGATGATATACCATATACGGAGCTCTACCTCCGTACTAAAGATTGGATACGAAGGACCCTTCGTAAGCAGCGAAGGTACTAATAAATGATACCAAGCAGACGTTTCCGTAGCCGAAGCTACGATACATACCTCCGTAATCCCGGAGCTCCTAAAGATAACAAATGGAGAACGGATACACATAAATCTATTCCATGTTTATCTGACCTCCTAAGAAGGAATGAAATCAAACATCCCTGTAAACAAGGACACGGTTTAAGAGTCCTAAGTATATCTTCATACTTAGAAGATATCACAAAGAGAGGAAGAGATTTACCCTAATCTTTATCTTCCTCTCCAAGACTTTACCCTCTATATAAATAGAGGAGGAATTGCACGACACACGATCATAATAACAAAAACAACCAGATTCGACCTCCGAATACACAAATAAACCCTAAGTCATACAAATCTGACCGGAAGGGAATCGCCAACCTATACCCCCAAAACCCAACTCACACCTTCGGTTGAGCCATAGTGCGATTATTTGATCAATCAAATACGAAAAGGAACACAACACTATCATTTCGGCGAGTTAGATGACAAGGCATCGATAGACCCAGTGCTAATAAAAGTGGATATAGGCAGCATATGCCTGAAGAATACACAGGTAGACACAGGAAGCGGACGTGACATAATCTATGAGAAAAGTTTCCTCCGACTGCCTAAAAAACTGCGGGAGACAATCACGCCATTGGACACGAAAGTGGTAGGATTCGCCAGTGAACGTATTCGCCCATTGGGAGAAATATGGCTGGATGCCACTATCGGTGCATTACCCTGGGGAAGAACCGCAAGAATTTTGGCAGTCGTGATAAAAGCAAACTCGCCTTATGACATGCTCCTGGGCAGAGAAGGAACGAGGAAATTCCACATGATAGCGTCAACAATACATGGTTGCGTACAGTACAAATCTCACAGGGGAATGCAAACAATACTCTCTTCATTTACCGAAGATACAAAAGAAAAGAGCTCCGTACCGTGGTACAAATGCAACAGAAGAAAAATTCAAAAAGGACCCAGAGGACAGCTGGTAATTACGGACGAAGGATTCTTCGAAAAAGAAAGTCCAGACAACTCTGGACCAGCAGAGGATGCAGAAATTCAAGCACCAAAGACTCCGACATGCATTAAGACGGGTTGGAGCACAATTTGCCCCCCGGATAAGCCAAATTAACGGAGCAAACAGGGCAGCACAAAAGTAGCAGCTAGGAACAAGACAAATATTGTAAGGGGACGCCGACAAGACTTTTCAACACAAATCATGAGGTAATAACCCATGAACAAAATGCATAAGTCACTCCTTCCTTATGATTGTAGTGCATAAGCATAAATGCATAAGACATTCTCTTAAGAGTGTATAAGCATAACAAAAATATACATATAAGAAAGTTCTGAAGAACAACGAAAACCACCAAGGCAGAAACAAAGACAAGGAGGCCGAGACAAGCAGCAAATAAAAAAGCAAGTCAAGAACCTATACATAGCCAAGGCTTCAAAAAATATATGTACAAAGGAGTAGCAGTTTACATTCCTCGTGGCCTAATATTATAAAGATCAGCTACTGAAGCATCGGGATTCAAAGACACTTGTTGGATATAGGGAAAGGAAACATTCCGTAAGGCTTCTTCAACAGCAACAATCCTCTCCTCGGTGCCAAGAAGCCTCTCCCTATTCCCACCCAACACAACCTGCCCACAACTCTCCATACGAAAAAGTAACAAGGCTCTCGAATCAGCCCGGTTAGCCTCGATCAGCTCATGAAGGCTCTGATCAAACTCAGGACTCACCATCAACATACGGAAGACATGAGGAATGACGCCAGAAATAACCTGACGCATGGAGTTTCTTGTGTTCTCCAACTCCAACTCCAAACTGCTGATCACCGCAGCAGGCCCGACAGAGGTAAGAGTAGAAATCCAAACTTTTCATAGCAAGGGACAACGCCTCCTGAGAATCAGCAAGCTCCCTCCGCAAAGAATCAACCAAAGAAGAATCACCATGGGCAGACGGAGCAGCCCTCAGAGAAGCCAACTCTGCCCTGTGCCTCTGCAGATTCTCCTCCAGATAGTGCACTCTGGCACTACTAGCTGAACCAATCATACCAGCGGCAAACAGAGCCTGGTTAGTCATCTCAGCAAGCCTTTGAGCAGGCATGGCATCCAGTATGGTCCAAAGATGATTAGGAACCATCATATCTAAACTCATTCGGCAAAGCTGTGGATCAGACAATTGACTCTGAAGAGGAATTCCTAGAAATTACAAAGAGTTCCAATCAATAAAATGAAAAGGAGATAATGACTGAAATATCCACAACTTACAAACCACTCACCAGTTATGGTAGCTCCAGTTGTAGTAGCTCCAGCTTCATCAACTGGTTCTTTCCTAGGCCTACGTCCGGGATCAGAAGTCTCAGCCTAAAAGAAAAAACGCATACACATCAGATCGATAAAGACACAAAAACCAAAAGTCAGGAACAAATACGTACCTTGACCAGCATTAGCAATTAGAGCAGCAGTAATAGTAGCAACTTTATCCCTTATTGGAGAAGAATCAAGGACAATGTCAGAAGGACCTGCAGCCATAGGGTCCGTTGCACCAGATGGACCACCTATTACCCTCTACCTCTTCGGAGGAGGCCCAGAAACATCAACTCCAGCAAAAAGGGGACCTTCCCCATCATAAGAAAGAGACAAAGGCCTTCTACCAACAACCATGCCTCGAGGATTCATGGTCACAACCTCTCTAAGCGTTAACTCTGCAAACACAACACATTCGCGTCAGAAGAAAGTAAAAGGAAAATACATATACAGAGAAAAGGCAACAGAGAATGATACCTTCACAGCACCATATCAAAACCGGCTGATCAGGAGAACCCTCCCATGACATCGTAATGCCACAAAGATAGAGAATGACAGAGGGATAAGTGACAAACTCAAATGGAGACCGATGCACCTGACGGACCAATACATTATCAAGAGTAACCCAGTCATGCGCATCGTCCTCAAAAGACATCCCCGATACCGACCTACTCGTATCCAACAAACTCCTAAACATCGGGTGAACGTATTGCTCACTAAAAAACAAAAACCCTAGCCTCCAGTTCAACATATCAGAATTGCCTATATTAAAAAATAACCTACCATGCCTCTCTTCCACTATAACCTAACCATCATGAACACCAAACTTGAAAAAATATCGAAAAACACTTATCCTGGGCTTCATCTCATATGCACGACAAACGACGATAAACGAAATTATCATAGTAATCGCTAAGGGATGCACCACAGATAAATACAGATCGTGGTAATCAAGTAACCCTAATAACCAAGGGGACAAAGGAAACCTAAGATTACCACCGAAAAAGGGAGCGGTGTACATACTTGTGATCGGCCCGGAACCCTAATCTCAGGATCGTTAGGGCGGCAGAAGCACTGACGAAACCACGCGACATCGTCCTCCGTCATCTCCGAATACGTGGTACTAATGATGCGAAAGTGATTACGATCCATAGTATGAGGAAGATTGAACGAGGGGAACGCATGATTTTGATGACGAATAAGAGAGAGTAAGGAAAGGAAAGAGACAGTAAAAAGAAGGAGAGAAGAACATTTTTCGGAGCCGTCGAAATTAAATAGGAGACAACATGGATGGTTTGAAAAACCAGCGCATAACCTACCCAAACCGTCAATTGGTTTTCTCCTCGGGATAAGCGCGCACGAATTAAACTTTTGATGGGATATATACGCGGCACGATAAAATGTCAAATTTACCCTTAAAAAGAGTTCCGAATAAGATACGGAGCACCTAAGAACCGAAGCTCTTTCGAGCTCCGGTTACACAGGTACACTCTTATTTATTTTTATTAGATTAGAAGCTTTACCTCCGTATAAAAGACTGGACACGAAGGACCCTTCGTAAGCAGTGAAGGAACTAATACATTGTACCAAGCAGACCTATCCGTAGCCGGAGCTACGATGTATACCTCCGTAATTCCGGAGCTCCCAAAGATAATAACAAACGGATACACATAAATCCTTCCCATGTTTATCCGATCTCCCGAAAAAGGGAATGAAATCAAAACACTCCTATAAACTAGGACACGGTTTAAGAGTCCTAGATATATCTTCCATACTTAGAAGATATCACGAAAAGAGGAAGGGATTTACCCTAAACCCCTACCTTCCTCTCCAAGGTTTTACCCTCTATATAAATAGAGAAGGTGCCAAACGGCACATCATCATACTCAACACATCAAAACCTTAATCAAATTCAACACATTCGACCTCCGAATCCCTAACTCTCATAAATAAACCCCAAGCCTTACGAATCGGCGAACGGATAACAATCATAGGCGTAAAGCGGCCTACGGCCCTTTGACCAAAAGGGAATCGGCAACAAAACACCTAAAACCCCACTCACACCTTCGGTTGAGCCATAGTAAGATTATTTGATCAAACAATTACATCTCATGAAATTTTTCAGGAACATAAAAAAAGGAGAATACGAGAAAAATATAAGAACAGAAAAATACGAGTAGCCCTAAATTGGCTGAAAATATCGCGAGAAAATCAACACCATTTTCCAGGAATCTGCAAGTGTTATTCATCAAAGAATTGTAAGCATTTCTTATATCTCGTTATTTTCTCCCCCATCAGTTTCTCTTCCATCCAAAAATATATAATGAATACACTTTCATATGTTCTTCAAATAATCAAATTTATTTACTTATATAATAAAACTTAAATCCCAAATTTTTTACTGTATTCTAACAAACACACAGGTTCATTAGCCATCATTTCAAAAAGGGTTGGATTGGATCGGGTTTTATCTCCGGCGGACGGAGGCGGCGGCGGAGACATCGGATTCAAAAGTCCGGCAGTCAAAGCAGAGTTAAAATTTGAAAAAGATGATGGGAATGTTGTTTCTTGATGATTAGTAATCATGTTTTTGTTATCAAGATTTAAAAGGGTGTCAGAAAGTTGATGCTTTTCAGTACTTACCGGAGTTTCGCCGGGAATAGATTCCGGTACCGGAGTATACGAAGTGGGTTGTGTTTGGGGAGCTGGTTTGTGAGAAAACCGTGGTGGTCGGAAAAACATCCATTTTATGTCACAAATGGCCGGAAAAAAGGCTGGTCAAAAAAAAAAGATTGGAAATACGATGGCCGGAAAACCGATCCATGTATACACACAGTGATTTCTCAGCATTGGGTTGTACAAGTTAGGCAACGAAGCTTCAATCTGTCACTGTCACTCTTGTTTACCCCCTACCACCAACTCTTCGTCGACGACCAAACCACTGTCGTTGTCATTTCCGGCAGTGTGTGTGTTTTGGGAATGTAAAACCGTTTATTGATTTCGTTTTTTGTTTACATTATTCATTTAGGAGGTGATGGTATATTGGTATTTGTAAAGTGAGAATGATGATGAATTGATGATGATGGTGGTTGGATTGATTAAGTGGGATTCTGGGAAAAGAAAGAACAGAAAACAGAAAATGGGGAAGTAACTAGGTAAGAAAGAAAGAATAATTAAAAAGGTAAAAAATTAGTGTTATGTGAAGGTAACCGGTGACACATAAGCTAGGATCCCAATTACTTGTTACTATAACCAGCTTTTCAAGTTTCATGCATACAATAAAGGCTGACTTGAGTTCGTGCACACTATAACTTTTCGGTATTAGTTAGTTGCATTTTGGCGCACTTCACCCTATATATATATATATATATATTTTTTGAACGGCAAATTTGGATCACTGACGGACCACTGGAGTATCATCGTGCCACCAGGGTACCACCCGATCATATCCCCACTAGGCAATAATGCCAATACACCAATTCAGGAGGAAACTCATTAAATATGAGAAAACCCCCTATGTAAGATTCAAACTCATGACCTTATAGTCTCTAAGCCTTATCTCACCACCAAGATATATCATTAGGTTATTTGTAACATATATTATATATATATATTATATATATATATATATTATTGTATGTGTGTATAATGTATAGAGCGTCTACACGACTTTAAGATAGAGGTTAGACTACCCGTGACATGCATATATACATGTCACGGGACCAACTACCCGTGACATGCATATATACATGTCAGAGGTTAGACTACCCGTGACATGCATATATACATGTCACGGGACCAACTACCCGTGACATGCATATATACATGTCACGGGACCAACTACCCGTGACATGCATATATACATATTCATAATATATGTATATACCATAACATTCAATGATATGTCTTATTTTATACCATTTCCCACGGATTAATTAGTTGTTTTTAAGTGGTTTTAGAGTCGTTTTCGTATACATTTGTTGCGTTTATGGTATTTGTTAGTGTTTCAGGATATTAACAGGTACTTGAGCATAATTCTGGAGAAAACGACATTTTGAGGTGAAATGAGCGCTTACGGATGTTATTCGAGGCACGAGACTGAATGTGAAGCTTGGTCAACGAAAGTCAATGTTGGACTGCGACGCAGTACAAGACTGCGCCACAGTATTGAGGCAGAAATTCCTACTGCGCCGCAGTGGGGGAAGGCTGCGACGCAGTCATGTTCAGTTCAAGCCAAGCAAGGTCAACGATAGTCAATGGTCAACGCAGTCTGTAACATCCCAAAACTTAAACGTACATGTTGACTAACGTCGTTAGGTCAAATTCTAAGTCCGTGATACGTTTGTGTGGAAATATGTGTTTATATGTTTATGTGCCCTATATGTGAGATTTAATTATCTTTAATGAGTGACAATAAAGTGGACTAAATGATGTGTAAAAGGCCTTTGTAGTGTGCGAAAGTGCTTTAGTGTGTTATATGTATCCCCAATAAGTGTTTTAAAGCGAAATAAAGTCAATATGAAGTCCAGGGACTAGTTTTGCCAAAGGTGTAAAGTTAAAAACGAAAATTGTGATTAGGGTAGCCTAATCTCTGATTAGTTTCAGCCATTTTCCCTAATCTTAAACACACATTAAGCCTTTCCAATTCCTTAATTGATTTCTTTAGCAAATCTTCAAGTTTTGGTCAATAAATTGAGTGTTTTATATTGGAAATCAATCGGCCATCGTTTGCTACAGGTAATCAATGATTCGTTGGCTATATTTCAGATCTAAAGATGTTTCTATTTGAATCAAATCTGATTTTAAAAGGGTTTTTGTCTAATTAGGGTTCATGTTGTGTCTTTGGCTAATTAATGATCTAAACGGTGTCAAACGAGTTTGTAATCGATTTGAGTGATCAAAATATGTTTAACAATGTCAAAATCATGTTTTGGGTGAAGCCCAAGTCGTTTGTTTCTGGAAAAATCGAAGAACAAGTCGTTTTATGAATTCTGGGCGAAGTTATGTTTCTGATAGCTAAATTCGTTCCCTGTTGGTCATCTTCGTTTGGTGAACGAAGTTTAACTTCGTGGGAAACTAAAGTCGTTCACTAGGAGTCTATTTTCGTTTGATAAAGTGTGAGTTAAACTCGTTTGCTAAGTAAAAGTCTAAATTCGCTTGGCATGAAATGGAAGTCTAAGTTCGTTTATGTGTTAAACTCGTTTTCTGGAACCTAACTTCGTTTGACAAAACGAAGATCATCTTCGTTTGAAGCTAAAAACGAAGGCTAAGTTCGTTTGATGCTTAAATTCGTTTTCTAAATTCGTTTTAGGCTAAATTCGTAAGGTTTAATGCTGGACTTTTACTTGGTCAGTCTTATGGTCATGCGAGAGTCCAAATAATGTTCCAAATGACTTATATTTTATATATTAATGTACGATAGGTGTCGGGGATTACTATTAAGCACTATTAGCTCTCTGTTTGCTCGCGTACACTACTACGAGGTAAGATACACTACTTTTGTCACGCTGAGGGTGCAACAAAAATGGTTCGTAAACTATAACCTCCATAACAGTAATGTATAACTCATAGGTGGTTGGGTTGATATGGGAGGTACTCGGGGATTAATGATGACGATGTTATGCCTAAAATGTTTCCCCGTACTTGTGGTTACGATATGAAATGTTATGATGAGCGGTGGTTATTGATATGTTTACGATATGATATGTTATGATGAACGGTGGTTATTGATATGTTTACGATATGATATGTTATGATGAACGGTGGTTATTGATATGTTGTAATGTTGTTATGTGCATGTATATGTGGCTTGTTCATCTAGAACACTAGACCTTTTTAGGTTGCCATGACACGTGCACGTTTTAAGGGCCCTAACGTGAAAAGATGATAGGATGGATTAGTTTAGGTTAAAGGTGGAAATCTAAACTAAATATGATAAATGCTCGAGCTAATTAGATGTTAAGTGTTATGCATAACCTGTGCCTTACGGTGGTAATAGGTACATCGTGCCTGACGGTGGTAATAGGTACGTATAAATGGTGCCTGACGGTGGTAATAGGTACGTCATGCCTGACGGTGGTTATAGGTATGTTAAAATGGTTGCTCGGGTGGTTCCTTGCAACAAGTCATATGTGGCGAGTAGTTTCGGGTGGCCTGATGACCCACCTAATGTCATGAACATAACGGGCTACTCATGGATCGACATTGTCTTTCCTTAAAAACGGTAACTTCGGTTACAACTTAACGAGGTGAATCAAAGTGATCAAATTGATTAGGCACGCTTAGGGTCATGAACTCTATGCTTATATGTGATGTGGATAGGTGATGTGGATATGTTATACGGTGGTATGAATGCCTAATTAAAACGACGTAATGCTTTAAAGTGACGATTTAAATGGATGAAATGTTTTGCTTAAACCTGGTGTTATCTTACTTAGCTTTATAGCTAACACTTGTTTCTTTTAATGTGTTGACACCCCTCAGGTTAGGCAATGAGATGACGTGTGAAGCTTTGGCGAGAGATGGGTAGATGATCAAGCTGGCTTTAGTTTACCCAATAGCTTCGCATAGACCTTATGTTATTGATTTCCTTTATGGAACTTATGTAATGACAATGTTATGATTGCTTTATGTTGGGCAATCTTATGGATTTCTTTTATTACTGATTTGATGCTATTAGTAACACCACTTATGTTTCTCAACTGTTTTCCTTGGTTGAGGTTTTTAATAAACTGTTTCCGCTTTATTGACGTCGTTAGGCGAAAATTTTTGGAAATCCATATTTTTACAAAACGGGTGTTACAAGTTGGTATCAGAGAAGTAGTTTAAGTGAACCAAGGCCTATTGACCATAGGATTTGGACTTAAACTTAAGATGCGCATGCTAGGTATTTGTAGGATGCCTTAGCTTTGACGTAAGATGATATAGGATGGGTTGGGACGAGTGCGAGTGTGATAGGGCTTATGAGATGTTTACGATACGAAGTATGTTTTAGCCTTATCTTTGCGCTTATCGACTCTATCTTTCAGTGAAGGAAAGATGGTTAACACTCGTCAAGGCAACTTACGACGCGATGGAGTTACTGCAAGCATTACCCCACCTGTCCATCCAGGTGCCGGTGCTAGTAATGCTGCCAATGCTGCTGCTGATGCAGCTAATACGAATGGAAATCGAGGAAACCCCCAGCAAGTAAATCAGCCAAGCCCATTAGGTCCTATGCCTCCACCTCCCGGCAATCCACCTAGAGTTAACGAAGCAGTGGTGGAACAAATCCCTAATGCAGCTGAACTGTACAATCTTGTGCTGACTCTCCAAGCCCAGTTAGCACAGACTCAAGAACAACTGAACAACGCTCTTGCTGAGAATGCTGAAGGAACTGATGGCAACTATTCAGTGCCATCTCACCACATTGAGCCACCAGTGGATAATGTTGTCGTTCCCCCTATTAATGTTGATGTGGCTCCTCCTAATGTAGTTCAAGCTCCTCGATTTAAGTTCGAAAGTTTCCAGAAGTGTGGAGCTCATAAATTCAATGGAACACTTAACGCAGTAGGCTGTATGGAATGGCTTGATGATACTGAGATGGTCTTTGAAGCTTGTGACTGTCCAGAGGATAAAAAGGTGTTGTGCGCGAGTAGAATGTTGAAAGAAGGTGCTCGAGATTGGTGGAAGAGCATTACTATTTCGATGACTCCAGCTATGGTATCTGCTATTACGTGGGCTAACTTCAGACAGAAATTTATTGAAGAGTATATTGGAGTTCATGAGCAGCGCAAAATGGAAAAAGAGTTTCGTGCCTTGACGGCTGAAGTGGGTAAAATCAATGATTATGCTCGTTCCTTTATGGAGAAGATGAAGTTCGTGGGTCATTTATTCCGAACTGATGCAGATCAAGTTGCTTGCTATGTTGATGGTTTGCCTCCGAGTTATCGAGGTATATGCAGGCAGCACAAGACTCTAACTGAAGCTATCAAAGAGTCTAAAAAGCTTGATGATGATTTTGCTGCGGATAAGAAAATTGAAAAGAAAGAGGATGAGAAGAAGTCTGGCAATAAGAGGAGGTTTGGTGGATCAAATCGTTTTGGAAAGAAATTTAAGGGATCTTCATCGTCCTCTGACAAGGGAAGGGCAGACAAGGATGGAAAATGGTGCCCAGGCTGCAAATCTATCCATTCGGGTCAGTGTTCTACAAAGACCCGCAGGTGTAATAGGTGTGGAACTCAGGGTCATACCATTGATCAATGTACTGACAAGGCTAGATGTTATAAATGTGGAGACACCAAGCACCGTATTGCAGACTGCCCGCAGATGAAGAAAGATGAGGGAAAGAAGGCAGGAGCTTCCCAGGCCAAAGCCCGTGCTTTTCAGATGACGGCTGAGGAGGCAAAAGACGATGATCAGGTAGTTACTGCTACCCTTATTGTTAACTCCAAACCTGCTAATGTGTTATTTGATTCTGGTGCGAACAAATCTTTTGTGTCTACTCTGTTTGCTCCTAAGTTAGATATGACTACTAGTTCTTTACGGTGCCCTATAGAAGTAGAGGTGGCTAATGGTGCGACGTCTATTATTCGGGAAGGTTATTCTGATTGTCCGATAGAAATAGAGGGTCGTTCATTTACTGCTAACCTGTTACCCGCTACTATTCCTAGTTTCGATGTTGTTCTCGGTATGGATTGGATGTCTAAGAATGATGCTGTCGTCCTATGTTCGAAAAAGATAGTCCGTATCGCTACTCCCGACGGTAAAGGTGTCTGTGTTTACGGTGACAAGAAGCCGGGAAATGTTAAGGTGATCTCGATGATGAAAGCGCTTCGTTGTATACGGCAAACTAAGTCACATTTTCTAGCTTATGTCATCGATTCTCGTATCGCGAAGCCTACAGTCTCTGATGTCGAAGTTGTTTCCGAGTTTCCTGATGTTTTCCCTGAAGATCTTCCAGGTCTTCCTCCGGATCGTGAGGTTGAATTTTCTATTAACCTTATTCCTGGTGCTACTCCTGTAGCCAAAGCTCCGTATCGATTAGCTCCGACAGAGATGAAGGAGCTGATGACTCAAATTCAGGAACTTTTAGATAAAGGTTTCATTCGTCCGAGTTCCTCTCCTTGGGGTGCTCCCATCCTTTTCGTAAAGAAGAAAGACGGATCCATGCGCATGTGTATCGATTATCGCGAGCTGAATAAAAGAACGGTGAAGAATAAGTATCCACTCCCTCGCATTGACGATTTATTCGATCAACTTCAAGGTGCTTCTTATTTTTCAAAGATTGACTTACGGTCTGGCTATCATCAATTAAAGGTTGAAGAAGAAAGTGTAGCCAAAACAGCGTTTCGAACTCGTTATGGTCACTATGAGTTCCTTGTCATGCCATTCGGTTTGACAAATGCTCCAGCGAAGTTTATGGATTTGATGAACCGTGTCTGTCGACCATTTTTGGATCATTTCGTTATTGTTTTTATCGACGACATTCTTGTGTATTCAAAGTCGGAAGAGGAACATAGAGAGCATTTGAGAGCTGTCCTTCAAGTCCTCAGAGAGAAAAAGCTATATGCTAAATTCTCAAAGTGCGAGTTCTGGCTAAAGGAAGTTCATTTCCTCGGCCATGTCGTCTCCTCTGATGGTATAAAAGTAGATCCTTCGAAGATAGAAGCAGTGTCGAAGTGGGAGCAGCCTAAGTCTCCTACTGAAATTAAGAGTTTTCTCGGTTTGGCTGGCTATTATCGACGTTTTATTCAGGATTTCTCGCGCATTGCCAAGCCAATGACTGAATTAACGAAGAAAGGTGTGAAGTTTGTGTGGACCGATGCTCAAGAGAAAGCCTTCACGACGTTGAAAAAGAAGTTGTGTGAAGCTCCAGTCTTAGCCTTACCCGAAGGAACAGATGATTTAGTGGTTTATAGTGACGCATCCATCACGGGGTTTGGGTGTGTACTAATGCAACGAGACAAAGTTATCGCTTACGCCTCACGACAGCTGAAGCCTCATGAGCGGAACTATCCTACTCATGACCTTGAGCTGGCTGCGGTTGTTTTTGCTCTGAAGTTGTGGCGACATTATCTGTATGGTACAAAGTGTACCCTATACACGGATCATAAGAGCTTACAGTACGTGTTTACTCAGAAGGACATGAATGTTAGACAACGACGGTGGATGGAGTTATTAAAGGATTACGATTGTGAAATTAAATATCACCCAGGCAAAGCTAATGTGGTTGCTGATGCCTTAAGCCGCAAAGGATATGCGAAGAGTAGATTATGTGCGATGATTACAAAGATTGAGTCGAATTTACTGGAACCTATTCGATTAGCTCAAATCGAAGCGTTAAAGGATGTTAATGTGAAAGCGGAGTCTATTGGGAAAAAGAAGAAGAACAGACTCCAAATGGAAGAAAATAGGCGTGGCCTTCGAACCTACAAAGGTAGAATATGGGTTCCTCTCTATGGAGGCAATCGTGAGTTAGTAATGGATGAAGCTCACAAAACTAAGTATTCTGTACACCCTGGTGCCACAAAGATGCATGCAGATTTGAAGCCTATTTATTGGTGGCCCAGTATTAAGAACGATGTGATGATGTATGTGCAGAAATGTTTGACGTGTGCGAAGGTGAAAGCTGAACATCAAAAGCCTTACGGGAAGTTTCAGCAACTTGAGATCCCTGAGTGGAAATGGGATCACATTACGATGGATTTTGTGACCAAACTTCCGAGGATGCCTCGTGGTCACGATATGATATGGGTTATTGTCGATCGATTAACGAAGAGTGCTCACTTTCTCCCAGTTCGTGAGACTGCTCCTATGGAGAACTTCGCTACGTTGTATATTGATGAAGTGGTTTCTAAACATGGTGTTCCGATATCGATTGTGTCAGATCGTGATGCTCGATTCGTTTCCAACTTTTGGAAGAGTTTTCAACGGGAAGTTGGTACGCAAGTTCGTCTGAGCACAGCCTACCATCCGCAAACCGATGGGCAAAGTGAAAGGACTATTCAAACGCTCGAAGATATGCTCAGAGCTTGTGTAATGGATTATGGTGGTTCGTGGGATAAACACCTACCTCTTATTGAGTTTGCGTATAACAATAGTTATCATGCGAGCATTGGAATGCCACCTTATGAGATGTTATATGGTAGGAAGTGTCGGACTCCTAGTTGTTGGTTGGAGCCCGGGGAAAAGCAATTTGCTGGACCCGAAGTAATACAAATTACGGCCGATAAAGTTAATGTTGCAAAGGAAGCCTTGCGCGTTGCTCGCGAAAGGCAAAAGTCATATGCTGAAAAGAAAAGGAGGCCGTTCGATTTTAAAGAAGGCGAAATGGTTTTACTCAAGGTGTCGCCTTGGAAAGGTGTATTACGGTTTGGAAAACGTGGAAAGCTAAGTCCTAGATTCATTGGACCTTTCAAGATTATCAAGAAGGTTAATGAACAGGCATTTCAACTGGAACTACCTCCAGAACTACACGCAATTCACAACACATTTCATGTATGTTACCTACGTAAGTGCTATGCGAATGAAACGGATGTCATTCCACTCGAGGACGTAAGTATTAATCCCAACAAGCAGATTGTCGATGAACCTGTTGCTATAATGGGAAGGAAACAAAAGAAGTTACGACGAAAAACTATTGATCTAGTTCTCATAAAGTGGAAACACAATCACGGCGAAAGTATGACTTGGGAGACCGAGTCCGTAATGCGGGAGACCTATCCCCACCTTTTTGATGCTGAAGTGATTCCGGGGACGGAATCCTCTTAAGGGGGAGGTAATTGTAACATCCCAAAACTTAAACGTACATGTTGACTAACGTCGTTAGGTCAAATTCTAAGTCCGTGATACGTTTGTGTGGAAATATGTGTTTATATGTTTATGTGCCCTATATGTGAGATTTAATTATCTTTAATGAGTGACAATAAAGTGGACTAAATGATGTGTAAAAGGCCTTTGTAGTGTGCGAAAGTGCTTTAGTGTGTTATATGTATCCCCAATAAGTGTTTTAAAGCGAAATAAAGTCAATATGAAGTCCAAGGACTAGTTTTGCCAAAGGTGTAAAGTTAAAAACGAAAATTGTGATTAGGGTAGCCTAATCTCTGATTAGTTTCAGCCATTTTCCCTAATCTTAAACACACATTAAGCCTTTCCAATTCCTTAATTGATTTCTTTAGCAAATCTTCAAGTTTTGGTCAATAAATTGAGTGTTTTATATTGGAAATCAATCGGCCATCGTTTGCTACAGGTAATCAATGATTCGTTGGCTATATTTCAGATCTAAAGATGTTTCTATTTGAATCAAATCTGATTTTAAAAGGGTTTTTGTCTAATTAGGGTTCATGTTGTGTCTTTGGCTAATTAATGATCTAAACGGTGTCAAACGAGTTTGTAATCGATTTGAGTGATCAAAATATGTTTAACAATGTCAAAATCATGTTTTGGGTGAAGCCCAAGTCGTTTGTTTCTGGAAAAATCGAAGAACAAGTCGTTTTATGAATTCTGGGCGAAGTTATGTTTCTGATAGCTAAATTCGTTCCCTGTTGGTCATCTTCGTTTGGTGAACGAAGTTTAACTTCGTGGGAAACTAAAGTCGTTCACTA
The DNA here is from genome assembly GCA_034093135.1 of Erigeron breviscapus. Classification (NCBI taxonomy): domain Eukaryota; kingdom Viridiplantae; phylum Streptophyta; class Magnoliopsida; order Asterales; family Asteraceae; genus Erigeron; species Erigeron breviscapus. The sequence goes on along the minus strand of CM067175.1, from coordinate 73,687,294 downwards.
GGAGTCTATTTTCGTTTGATAAAGTGTGAGTTAAACTCGTTTGCTAAGTAAAAGTCTAAATTCGCTTGGCATGAAATGGAAGTCTAAGTTCGTTTATGTGTTAAACTCGTTTTCTGGAACCTAACTTCGTTTGACAAAACGAAGATCATCTTCGTTTGAAGCTAAAAACGAAGTCTAAGTTCGTTTATGTGTTAAACTCGTTTTCTGGAACCTAACTTCGTTTGACAAAACGAAGATCATCTTCGTTTGAAGCTAAAAACGAAGGCTAAGTTCGTTTGATGCTTAAATTCGTTTTCTAAATTCGTTTTAGGCTAAATTCGTAAGGTTTAATGCTGGACTTTTACTTGGTCAGTCTTATGGTCATGCGAGAGTCCAAATAATGTTCCAAATGACTTATATTTTATATATTAATGTACGATAGGTGTCGGGGATTACTATTAAGCACTATTAGCTCTCTGTTTGCTCGCGTACACTACTACGAGGTAAGATACACTACTTTTGTCACGCTGAGGGTGCAACAAAAATGGTTCGTAAACTATAACCTCCATAACAGTAATGTATAACTCATAGGTGGTTGGGTTGATATGGGAGGTACTCGGGGATTAATGATGACGATGTTATGCCTAAAATGTTTCCCCGTACTTGTGGTTACGATATGAAATGTTATGATGAGCGGTGGTTATTGATATGTTTACGATATGATATGTTATGATGAACGGTGGTTATTGATATGTTGTAATGTTGTTATGTGCATGTATATGTGGCTTGTTCATCTAGAACACTAGACCTTTTTAGGTTGCCATGACACGTGCACGTTTTAAGGGCCCTAACGTGAAAAGATGATAGGATGGATTAGTTTAGGTTAAAGGTGGAAATCTAAACTAAATATGATAAATGCTCGAGCTAATTAGATGTTAAGTGTTATGCATAACCTGTGCCTTACGGTGGTAATAGGTACGTCGTGCCTTACGGTGGTAATAGGTACGTATAAATGGTGCCTGACGGTGGTAATAGGTACGTATAAATGGTGCCTGACGGTGGTAATAGGTACGTCATGCCTGACGGTGGTTATAGGTATGTTAAAATGGTTGCTCGGGTGGTTCCTTGCAACAAGTCATATGTGGCGAGTAGTTTCGGGTGGCCTGATGACCCACCTAATGTCATGAACATAACGGGCTACTCATGGATCGACATTGTCTTTCCTTAAAAACGGTAACTTCGGTTACAACTTAACGAGGTGAATCAAAGTGATCAAATTGATTAGGCACGCTTAGGGTCATGAACTCTATGCTTATATGTGATGTGGATAGGTGATGTGGATATGTTATACGGTGGTATGAATGCCTAATTAAAACGACGTAATGCTTTAAAGTGACGATTTAAATGGATGAAATGTTTTGCTTAAACCTGGTGTTATCTTACTTAGCTTTATAGCTAACACTTGTTTCTTTTAATGTGTTGACACCCCTCAGGTTAGGCAATGAGATGACGTGTGAAGCTTTGGCGAGAGATGGGTAGATGATCAAGCTGGCTTTAGTTTACCCAATAGCTTCGCATAGACCTTATGTTATTGATTTCCTTTATGGAACTTATGTAATGACAATGTTATGATTGCTTTATGTTGGGCAATCTTATGGATTTCTTTTATTACTGATTTGATGCTATTAGTAACACCACTTATGTTTCTCAACTGTTTTCCTTGGTTGAGGTTTTTAATAAACTGTTTCCGCTTTATTGACGTCGTTAGGCGAAAATTTTTGGAAATCCATATTTTTACAAAACGGGTGTTACACAGTCAAACCTACATTGCGACGCAGTGATCATGCTGCACCGCAGTGCGATGCGGGGTTTTGAGATGTTTTTAGGGCAACTATATAAAGCTTGCAAATACATTCATAAACTTTATCTTACACTTTCCAGCCGTTTTCAAGACCTTTTGAGGAGACTTTTGATCAGTTTTATCATCTTGGAAGATCGAGATTACGATTGGATTTATTTCGTTCATTGCTTTCGATTTCTTGTATTCGGTAACAATGAATTCTTCTATTTTGATTTGTTATTTCATACTTAATATGAGTGGCTAATCACTTTATCATCCATCTTGATGAAGTGAGACGATATGTAAGGATTGCACTATTTTATTAATTCAAAGTTCATTTCAATTATCGTTGTGTCGAGATCTTGATGAATTGATTCTTTATTAATTATCATTTTGATATTGGTAATATGTATGTTCTTCGTTAGTGGTACTAGTCGAATATATATGTGATTTCAATTGTTTATCTTTAATCAATTGTCGCTAGCTCATGGTATGATAGTGAATGTCATTTTAATAAAAGGAATCATTTTGTCAACGTGTTGAATAACGGTTGGTGGTACCACGTTGTTTTCACATAGATACAATTGTTAATTTGATAATCAAATAAACTAGTTGGTTAGGGAAATTGTTTTAAGCATTGGTGGTACCGGCTTTTACAAATGAACTGATTAATTAGGCGATTGAAATGATTTTGCAAACGTTGGTGGTACCAGTTTGTGTCTTTATTTTGTCACGATTATCTTTGTCAACTTAATTGAATTTGAACTTCATTTATGCGCAATCTGAATATGTTGTTGAGCGGATTCAAGATGGATGCCTTTTAAATTATCGTTTTAAATCACAACTCTCTTTTCGATTAATCCTGAGGGATTACTAACTGATTTTACTAACTTTTGCAAAGTGACAATTCGGTCACAAAACCCCCTCATTTATACTTGAACTACTTTATTTTAACAATTGCTTTACTTAGTCCTTGTGATCGACCTCGGATTTACCAAGCTAACTATACTGCATACGAACGGGTTCACTGCCTATGAGTGTGTTGTATCAGTCGCTAGGTGATTCGTGTTATTAAATTTTAAGACTCGATTTCACACATCAAGTTTTTGGCGCCGCGCCGGGGACTTTTGTTTTAGTAGTTGTTTAATTTTGTAGTTCAACCCTTTCTCACATTTATTTGTGAGAAAGTTAATTGCTTTATTAGTAGATTTTATTCTCATTTTTATTTCATTTGTATCAGGTGCGATTGACGGTTTGTTGTGGTGATTGTGCAGGTTTCTTGCTAGTTGATGAACACTAGAGCCTCTGGCTTACCTTTGCATAGTCCATTATCTAATCCGAGAAGGGCCAGACGTAGATTAGTGCAAAGCACCAGTGAGGAACCATCCACATCAGGCAAGATAGATTCAGAAATTGCAAGTCAAGTTCCACCGGGCCAGACCTTGGAAGATCAGTTGGTCAACAAATTGGAAGAGGCAGCTAAGTTCTTTCGAACAGGAGAAGACTCGGACACAGAAGAAAAAGCTCAAACACCTGAACCTAATAGAATTGTAATACCTCAAACCAACAGAAATCAAGATCAACAAGGAGGGGTAAACAGAATGGGTGAAGAACAACCGAGAGATATGAACAACGTTCCTTACGGGGAACGAAGAAGAACCATACCAGCTAATTGGGGCACAACTATCCGCCCTCCTCAGATTTTGGTAAACTTCTCTTTAAAGGGTAATCATCTCAAGAGTGTCTAGGAAGATAAGTTCGACGGTGTGAGAAGATGGGATCCTTATGCTCATGTTGAAAGGTTTGAAAAGATTTGTCGTTTGTATCAATACGGGGAAGGGCAAGCTGATATTGTGAAACTATAATTATTTCCACTGACTCTCACTAGAGATGCATCTTCATGGTTTAAGGAGCTACCGGATAATTCATTCTCTACTTGGGCTGAACTCAGGGAAGGATTCATTGATGAGTTCTATTCTATAAGAACTCAAAGGCAACTAGAGAAATAGATTAGGGTTTTTCTCAAGACCAAGGTGAGGATGTTGTAGATGCTTGGAAGAGGTTTAAGGAGATGTTGAGGAATTGCCCAGGACATAGCATGGGTACTGAAGTGATTGTTGAGATTTTCTTCGATGGATTGGATAGGAGGTCTAAGAGGGAGCTCGGATATGCATTTGGGGGTAGTTTCAACAACATTTCTCCGAATGAAGGTTACAAAATTCTTGAAGATATGGCCAAAGAGAGCTCGACCCGAGATGAAGACCGAATCAAGAGATCCGGGAGAACCACTGTCGTGAAAGTTGAAAGCAGCAAAGATTCAAAACTAGTTGCTGAAGTTAAGGCTCTTTCAAAGCGCATGGATGAGAGGTTTGATGGTCAAGAAGGTAAGTTCAAGAGCTTGGAAAGGGATGTGAAGGTTATGACTGATGGATGTGACCATTGCGGGAATTTGCATTACACCGAGGATTGTCCCGATAAACCAGCTGAAGATGTTAGTTTTGTTCAGAACCAACAACAGGGAAATTTCAACCGCAACACCGGTTTTCAAAACCGGCAATCAGGTAATTCTTATCCCTCATCTTCTTCTTATAATACTAACAATTCTGGTTTTGGTGGTAACAAGTTCAGCAGGTTCAACAATCAGAATCAACAAGATTCAAATTCAGAACTAAAGAACATAATGAAGGATTTTATTAGTACCCAGAGAGCAACTAATGAGCACGTTGCAGAAGAGTCGAAGAAGGTGAATTCTGCATTGGTTGCTTTGACAACTCGGTTGGATGGACTCGGGTACAAGTTGGATCAAGGGACAAAGAACCAGCAAGCCACAATAAAAGGCTTGGAAGGAAAGTTTGAAAGGCTCGGGAATTCTAATAGACCACCCGGTACTTTGCCGAGTAACACTCAACCGAATCCGAAGCCTCAATCAAGCAACAAAGGGCAAGGGCAGAAATACACTCCTCCTAATGGTAGAAATGAGCATGTTAATGCCATCACAGCTCGAGCAGGTAAAACTTATAACTCAGCTAATCCTTTACCTGATGATGTTACTCCAGTTGTGCAGGAACATGAAGACGAGGAGGCGGTTGATGATGAGATAGAGATGGAGCTGAACCCAGCCGTGCAGACACCGGTCGTTCTATCTAAGCCAGCTGAAAAGCCAACAGTGAAGTCCTATCAGCCGAAAATACCGTTTCCTCAACGGTTGAAGAAAGAAAAGATTAAGGAGCCAGTATTAACTTAATGCCTTATTCTGTTTATACCAAATTAGCCTTAGGTGAGTTGACTCCTACCTGAATGAGCATTAGGCTCGCGGATCGTTCGTTCCAATATCCAATTGGGATAGCGGAGAACATGCAAATTAAGGTAGGTCATATTGTGTTTCCGGTTGACTTTGTCGTTCTAGAAATGGAGGCGGACGCTAAGGTTCCTCTAATTCTTGGCCGCCCATTTCTTAACAACGCGGATGCTATCATCCGGGTCAAGGATAAGGAGATTTCCTTAGGGGTCGGTGATGACCGGATTGTTTTTAAAGTTAATAGAGCATTAAAGCATCCTTATTCTTCTGATGATACTTGTAGGTTAGCTAAGAGAATTACAGAATCTGTGTACGAACTTGGAGTACGTAAAAGTGGCTTAAGATGGACGATCTGGACAAAACTCATAAAATATAAAACGTAGCCCTATGAGTTAAGTTTCACCTCCAACTGGAATCAGGTCAAAAGTGGTCAGAATTGATTTCCTGCTGTAACTATAACCTTTATAATAGGGATAACTATAACACAAGAAGGATAACACATCATGTAACCATAGAGAGGCATTAAGCATACATATATATCATTCAAGATAAGTTTACAAAATTGCTACATGCCAAATACGATGTGATCATCGTCACATATAAGCTAGAAAGTTCAAGGAATTGAAACAAAGTACAAACGTTCATACATCAAATAAGTTCATAAATAAAGAAGTCCTTAGGTTCACTTCCTAAGCATGAGAGCTACCACGATAGAGCAAACAGCCGTGAGCACACAACCCATCACAAATATCACCTCGTTAATTCGACGAACTTCTGATATCGCCATCCTCGCATAATCCCCCGTTCGATCCATGGTTCCCAAGGCTCTTTCCATCATCACCTCTTGAGTCCTTACCCTTAGTCTAGCATCCCTCAATCCATTTGCTATTCCCCACACCCTCTCCCTTTCTTCACGAGTCATACCAATGGGAGGTGGAGGGGGTACCCCATAAACTGGGCGATGTGGTTCTTCTCCTTGACGCCTATGTCCGAGATGGTACCAGGGATGATCACGAGGAAGGCGCGGCTGAAAGTATGGGTCTTGGGCTGGAAATCGCCCATCACTTAGGTTCATGGGAGCATCTTGCCTTGGCGGAGCGGGTGCTCTAGGGGCTGGTGGTGATGGTGGTGGCGAGGGTGAGCGGCGTCCGGGTTGGCTAGAGGCAACACTTCTAGCATCATCGCTTTCCGGTGGGTCTTCCGTTGGCTCGGTCTCTTCTTCTTCTTCTTCTTCTTGGAGTGGTTGGGGAGGTTGCTCTTGCTCTAGTCGTCTCCTTTCTTCCTCTTCCATGTGGTCCACGAATCCATACAAATTCCTTGGCCTAGGGGCTGATCCGGAAGTTCCACTTGCTTGCGACATGATGTTCCTACACAAGTTTCACAAGGCATGAGATGACGACTTGACTCGACGCTTAGACGACCATGGATGACCGACTTGACCATTGACGACCCACGTGGCAACTTACGGACAGCAAGACGACTTGACGGACCATGAGACGACCTTAACCATTCGACAAGCAACTAACCCACTCGACCAACGACTCACAAGCTTAACAACCGAACAACGACATGACCATCCACAACCGACGACCAACATAACCATTTATAATTAAAGTAATGACTTGGATTCAACTTGTGCATAGCTCTCATGTATTATATCTAAATGGACAAAGTAATACTAGCCAAGTGGGGGTATTAACTAAGGGTTCTAATAGGTAATGCAAACATTGGATTTGGTTATGTATCTTTTGCACCAAGAATCATTTTTTTTTTTAAGTTTATTTTCAAGAGACTCCTTTTGAATATTCCTTAGACAACCATTTCGATCATTCCATATTAAATTTTTAGTTAGGCATAGTTGATCAGGCTATGCATAAGTAAAACAAGAATACTTTATGATCGACTCAATTGTTTAAGAAATATTCAACTCGTTTTGAAAATACGTAGGTTATAGCAACAATTCTCTATAACCTTGTCTCTGATACCACTTTTCTGTAACACCCCGACTAAGGCGGAAACACGAGATGTCACAGAACGACATGGTACAAAAGATTCAAATATAAAACATCAACATAAAGTTTCAAATGCCATTCAAATTCAAGAGATTACAAGTTCAAGTTGACGTTTAATAAACATTACATAACCAAATTCATAATCAAAGGATCAAATGTTCGCATTACTAGTCCAACATGCAACAAACAAACACATCATCCGAGAGGCGGTCCATAGTGCTAACTTACTGCTCTAGACCTGAAAAGCATGAAGAAAAAGTGTCAACTACGAGAGTTGAGTGAGTTCATAGGTTTATTCTACCAATTATGCGTACAACCGATTCAAATAATGAAGTAGTAAATCATATAGTTTCCAAGAATTTCCTTCATAATATCCGTACCCAAACAGTATGTTCAAGACATAATTTCCATCCATAATGATAATAAATTTTCATTCAGCCAAAGGCATAATTTGATGAGTAAATGCTTGAGCCACTACTAAGACCATTTCCTGTCCCAACCAACATAATATTTCATTTCATAGTACAAGCTGTCAATCAAGTGCAATTAATAAAGAAGGGGATCGTGCCATGGAGACGACCGCCTAACATAAAGTAGATTAGAGCACCGCTCGGGTCGGACTGGCAATGAAAGTGGCCACAAAGGCAACCAGCATTCCACCGTTACCTATTTTAGTGGGTGAGTGGACGACTCCTAGTTGCGCAACCCTCTAACTACAGGCCTCCCCTTTCGGAGTTAATAGTAGTGTACCGAAGTGATATAGTTTGACAGAACTCAAGCTCACCATATAACTTATAACACATTGAACATACAATATATCCCATTTCATAATCATTCTTTCAAGAATCATTCATATATATATAAAGCAATTTTTATTTATCATGCTTTTCACCCCGAAAGTAAAACACATAAAAGAGTTTGAAAGGGGGCTATGACTCACTTGATTCGAGAGTGTTAGGGGCTGATCAAATGCGAGATCTTTGTCTAGTCGTATTGCTCCCCAAGCAATCCTAAACCATGGTATTTATATATACACAACGTAAGTGTGTGTAGCATGAACTAGTGTGCTAGATCATGAGATGTATACTAGTAGACTTGCCCATCTTTGGTTGTTATTAGATTATGGAGTTTAAGTGCATTATGATGCTCTCATTATTTGGTTATAAGAGATTTGGTGGTAAGAGTCGTTCTCTCATTGTACGTATTTGTACGTTTATTGGAATTTCGGTAGTTTGGCTTGAGTTATATGATTTCCATTGAATACTTTGCCTAAATCATAATATTTGACATTAGTAATCGTGTTATTTGATATTTTATGAATATTTCTGATCTATATTTTATTTATTCAATTTAATATTATTTAATTAATTATTTATTCATTTTATTGATTTATTAATTAAATAATTCCTTAAAAATACTTTTAAGTGTCATAATTGTCTTTATAAATTATGAATAATTTTATTTGGGTTATATTCTGATATATATGCTTCTTAATTTATAATTTCATGTTTTATACTTTTATTTGTGTATTTTCCATTAATTTTAATAATAGCGTTTAATTAGTTATTTTTACTTAATTAATTATCTTTAAATTATGTAACACATGTCTCTTGACTCTTAACTATTTTTCTCCAGTAGGTTTTAGTTATTTTTATCAATGGTTAAGAATATTTAGCCAAATTCATGATTTACATAATTTATTTATTGATTTATTTGCCTTTTAATCACCATTTAAATCCAATAATTCATGAAAATTCTTAGAAATCACCACACAATATTTTAGTCAAAATCCCAGGCCTTTTAGGCAACTTTTATCAATAAAAACTCATATCAATTCAACCTCTCTTGTGTCTTGCTTATTTTGAGGACTTTATGATTAAAAATCGTTTACCGAAATAGTGATTTTAGCCTCATTTCTTAAGCTATTAAGGTACTTCAAAATGGATTTTCATTCTTATTTCAATATTTACAGAAAGTCCATTATATTTTGGTGATTCAAGTCGTGATAGTGGTGGTGGTGTGATATGTGAAATTTTGTGCTTTTGGTTAGTGATTATTTGACCCGAAAAGGTGATTTTTGAGCTTATTCTTGCCATGCATCAAGTGACTTGAGTTTTATACTTTTGAAATAACTTATTTCCAGTAGGTTTATCATATTTTCTTGGTCATAAGATTATGGTGCATGTGTGTGCTCAAAATGCATTTTTGCGTGCTTTTGGTTTATGATTTCTAGCTTATTTTAACATGTTTTAATTCAAGCTTTATATCCTTGATATTTTATCAATTTTTACAGAATATTATCATCAATATTAACATATTTTTCAGTTATGACAAGTCCATATTCATCTCATAATCCAACAAAAGATCCAACCTTCTTAAATCTAACATGCATGTAATCATCTCATCATTTTAACAACAATTCTTTATCCATATTTGATCCAACAACATAAAAACATATTTTTATGAAAAACTCCAGAAATATATTCATCAAGATCCATAAAAATATAATCATCTCTCAAAGGAAAAATCACTTTAAAAGCTACTTAATCTATAACAACACTTTTGGGTCTTAAACTAGTTGAATCCTTGGATTTTTCTTCTTAGATCCGACATGCATGAGCATGGAAAGAAAGATCCTATCAACTTTGCCCTCATCAAGTGTATATTACAAAGAAAACAAGAAGAAAGTATGAGTTTTTGATAAAACCTTTGAATATAAACAAGAACAAGATTAGATCTAACAAAAAGGATGAAGATTATACCCTTTTGAAGTCGGTTTTGATGATGAAAATGAGCAGATTTTCGTGGCCTCCAAACCCTTATAATACCTTTAATCTATGCTTAAAACAACCCTTAATCTATAGCTTACTATAACCCTTTAACAATCTAACTTAACCCTTATTATTAACAAGTGTTTATGTTGATTTTTCTTCCCTTTTTCCTTGCTTGTGGCTGCCGAAAATAGAGAGAAAAAGGAAGAGAGAAAGTTGTTTGAGTGTAAGAGTATGTGTGTGTGTGTTGGGAAGAGAAAGACTTGAGTAGGTTGTTGTATGGGGAGTGTAAAGAGTGTAAATTTGAAATGAGGGTATGTGTGTGTGTAAAGGGGGGGGGGCCATAGGGGGTATTTGGAGGGTTTTCTTTCATTTTTTTTTTTTTTATAAAATGTGTGTATATAATTATATATGTATAGGTTAAGTGTATATATATGTTGTAAGGTTAATTTGTATTTATTTGTGGTGTAACTTAATTATTTGTTCTAGTATCTATATGTGTATGTGTCGTGTATATATATATATATGTACTTACATTTGCATTTTTAATTTATATATATATTTACTTAATATTTTACATTTTTTTTTTATAAAATGTGTGTATATAATTATATATGTATAGGTTAAGTGTATATATATGTTGTAAGGTTAATTTGTATTTATTTGTGGTGTAACTTAATTATTTGTTCTAGTATCTATATGTGTATGTGTCGTGTATATATATATATATATATATATATGGGTTAATGTATATATATGTTGTAAGGTTAATTTGTATTTATTTGTGGTGTAACTTAATTATTTGTTCTAGTATCTATATGTGTATGTGTCGTGTATATATATATATATATATATGTTGTAAGGTTAATTTGTATTTATTTGTGGTGTAACTTAATTATTTGTTCTAGTATCTATATGTGTATGTGTCGTGTATATATATATATATATATATATATTTGCATTTTTAATATGATGTGTATATAATTATATATGTATAGGTTAAGTGTATATATATGTTGTAAGGTTAATTTGTATTTATTTGTGGTGTAACTTAATTATTTGTTCTAGTATCTATATGTGTATGTGTCGTGTATATATATATATATATATGTACTTACATTTGCATTTTTAATTTGTTACATAAGCCTTTATTTATAAATTTGTATGTATTTTGATACTTATATATACTTACATATGCATTTACTAAGGTTTCAAGCACTTTCATGTACTTATGAGTTTATAAATACCCTTTCGAGATGGTAATTTGATTTTCTTGTCCAAATATATCTTAACTAACTTGGTGGTTAAATTGTTGGACGTTTCTAAGGGTTTTTGATGATTATCTCAACTTGTGAGACTTACATTATTATTTATATAACTTGATTAATTAGAAATTATATTTTTGTTCAATGGTATTTCATTTGATTAAATTAGAATTAAATAATAGCTTTAGATTGCTAATTTAGGGGCATTAACTACTAGCTTCAAGTATAACTATGGTTTGCGGGATCATAGACAACATAACTAGCACATAAATATAATATTAAAAAGTAGGGTTGTTACACCGGTTCTCTTTGTTAAAAAGAAGGATGGATCTATGCGCATGTGCATAGACTACCGTGAGCTGAATAAGCGAACAGTTAAGAATAAATATCCTCTTCCATGAATTGATGATCTCTTTGATCAACTACATGGTGCTTCATATTTTTCAAAGATAGATTTGCGGTCCGGTTATCATCAATTGAAGGTTAAGAAGGAGGATGTAGCAAAGACAGCTTTCCGGACTAGATATGGGCATTATGAGTTTTTGGTCATGCCATTTGGGTTGACTAATGCTCCAGCCGCGTTTATGGATTTAATGAATCGGGTATGCCGTCCCTTTCTAGATCATTTTGTTATTGTGTTTATTGACGATATTTTGATCTATTCTAAGTCAGAAGATGAGCACCGTGAGCACTTGAAAGCAGTTTTGGAGGTGTTGAGGGAGAAGAAGTTGTATGCCAAGTTTTCTAAATGCGAGTTTTGGCTTCGAGAAGTGCAGTTTCTTGGTCATGTCATTTCATCGGAAGGTATTAAAGTAGATCCTTCAAAGATTGAAGCTGTTTCAAAGTGGGAGCAGCCAAAGGCTCCTACTGAGATTAAAAGTTTTCTTGGTTTGGCTGGATATTATAGAAGATTCATTCAGGATTTCTCCCGAATAGCCAAGCCTATGACTGAACTAACGAAGAAAGGAGTAAAGTTTGAGTGGACCAATAAGCAGGAGAATGCATTTCAAACATTGAAAAAGAAGTTGTGTGAAGCTCATATACTTGCCTTGCCTGAAGGTATCGATGATTTGGTTGTGTATAGTGATGCATCTATTACGGGTTTGGGTTGTGTCCTGATGCAGAGGGACAAGGTGATCGCCTATACTTCACGCCAGTTGAAGCCACATGAGCAGAATTACCCTACCCATGATCTTGAGTTGGCAGCAGTTGTATTTGCATTGAAATTGTGGAGACATTACCTTTATGGTACAAAATGCACTTTGTTTACCGATCATAAAAGTTTGCAGTATGTCTTTAATCAAAAGGAGATGAACGTGAGACAAAGGAGGTGGATGGAATTACTTAAGGATTATGATTGTGAAATAAAATACCATCCGGGTAAAGCCAATGTAGTGGCGGATGCACTAAGTAGGAAGGTGCAAAGTTCTTCTTGTAAGTTGATGAGCATGCAAGTTCAAGCCAAGTCGGTGCTACTTGATTGAATTAAAGAAGCACAAGCGAGGGCATTAATAAAGGATAACATTGACAAAGAAAGCATTGGAAAGAAGAAACGACTTGTGATGGAGACTAATAGCCGTGGGTTCAAAACATACAAGGGTCGAATTTGGGTGCCATTGCTTGGTGGTAACCGAGAATTGATCCTTGAAGAAGCCCATAGAAGTAGATATTCGGTTCATCCCGGTGTCACCAAAATGTATGCAGATTTGAAGCCGATTTATTGGTGGCCGGATATTAAAGGAGAAGTGGCTCATTTTGTAGCAAAATGTTTGACGTGTGCACGTGTGAAATTGGACCATCAAAAGCCGTATGGTTTGTTGCATCAATTAGACATTCCCGAGTGGAAATGGGATCATATCACTATGGACTTTGTAACGAAGCTACCAAAGACACCAAAAGGGAATGATATGATATGGGTGATTGTAGATAGATTGACGAAGAGTGCCCATTTTCTAGCTTTTCAATATTGGTTTCTAAATTCAGTCATGGACGTGTGTACTAGAGTATGGTAGAGCATGGGATGATCATTTGAAGTTGATTGATTTTGCTTACAACAATAGTCACCATGCAAGCATTGGAATGCCACCATTTGAGATGCTATATGGAAGAAGATGTAGGACTCCAAGTTGTTGGATGGAGCCCGGTGAAAAGCAAATCACGGGTCCTGAAATTATAGAGATCTCAGCGGAGAAAGTTAATGTAGCTAAAGAAGCTTTATGTGTGGCAAGAGAAAGACCGAAAACATATGCAGATAAAAAAAGGAGGTCGATTGAGTTTAATGTTGGTGATTTAGTGATGCTGAAAGTGTCACCATGGAAAGGAGTTATTAGGTTTGGAAAGAAGGGAAAGTTGAGTCCACGTTTCATTGGACCTTTTAAAGTTCTGAAGCGCATCAAAGATGTAGCATATCAGTTGGAATTACCTCCAGAATTGGATGGAATTCACAACACCTTCCATGTATCCTACTTGAGGAAATGCTTAGCTGAGGAGTCAAGTGTGATTCCTATTGAAGATGTGAGTATTGACCCAATGAAGAGAATAGTAGATGAACCGGTAGCGATACTTGGAAGAAAGCAAAAGAAGTTACGCCAGAAAGTGATTGATCTTGTATTGATAAAGTGGAAGCATAATCATGGAGAAAACTTAACGTGGGAAACTGAAGCAGTAATGAAGGAGAAGTATCTGGAGTTGTTCCTTACTGATGAGATTCCGGGGACGGAATCCTCTTAAGGGGGAGGTAATTGTAACATCCTAAACTTTTTATTTAACAGTTGTCTAATGCCGTTAAGTCAACATTATGGGTGTCGTTAAGTCTATTGTAGATTTAATGCATATATGTAGTTAAAGTGTGATTGTGTGTGAGGTTTGAAAGCCTAAAATGTATAATGCAGGATATGTGTGTATATAATGTAGTTAAACGCCTATGTAGTGGCATCTAAAGAAGTATATATGTTGTATATGGTCCATAGAGTAGTTTTTGACTAGTAATGAAGGATTAGGAAGCTTGGGGGTTGATTTTGACATATGAGGAAAACTAAAAACGGGATTAGGGAATTAGAGGGAGTCCCCAGATCATAATTTGCAGCCATTACATTCTCTAAACAAGCCCTAAGTCACCCCATAGCATTCCTCCATCAAATTGCAAGCCGAAAAGCCTTCCAACGTGTGATTCGAGTGTATTTTGTCAAGAGTTTTGCATCCTATTTGTGATCTACAGGTAGAAAAGGTATTGTAATGTAGATTTATTATCTTTTCAATTGTATGGATTATTAAGAAGTGGGTTAGGTCATTGGAGGATCAATCGATGTCGTAATAACGTTTGTTTTTATGAAGAAAATCATATGTTGTTTGATGGGGAAGTTTATTGCATTTGATTGGTCATAAAATGAATGGATTTAATTCAGGTCTTAGGGTTTGGAGAAGGGTTTGGGTTGTTGGAAATCAATTGTGGTTAATTGATCGAGTTTTGATGTTAGGAATGGTTGTTTAATGTGACCTAATGATCCATTTTGTTAACAATTCGTTCATGGAGCAATTGATGGTGTCAATTCATCAATTGGGTTTTAAAAGAGTCTTTTTCTGGTGTAAAACCCGTTTTTGGAAAAACATACCAAAAAGAGACTAATACCTTGGGTAATAGTCTAGAAATGGACAAAATTGAGAATAGTCGGAAAGAGACAAATACCTCGGATAATAGTCTAAAAAAAGGGACAAAAATTGAGAATAGCCGTAAAGAGACAAATACCTAGGGTAATAGTCAAAATGAGACTATTACTTGAAATGATGGTAAGTAAAGGGGTATGCGGCATGTATATAGACTGTAGGTCGGTTTAGTCTCGTTATACTTGTTAATTGGTCCTATGTTGATTATTAGGTAGTCGGGAATACTTGCAAAGCTCGGTAACTTGCGTTATCATTTGTTGGTAAGCCATACCAAGGTAAGATACACTACTTTGACACGCTGGGGGATTCAACGAAAAGCTGGTTTCAAATCATAAATACTTCCATTTGGTATCTTTATATTGCATGTGGGCATATGGGGTTACACGGGAGGTATTATGGGTTATGTAGTTGACCATGAGACCTGAAATGCAGTCCCTAATGTAGTGAAATGAAGTATTGCTTAATGTAGTGTATGGTTATGCAATTTATGTAGTATTACGAAGTATCACATTATGCATGAAATGTAGAAATGAAGTTGATGTGTGATATATGCATGCTTACATGGCTTGTACACCTAGCTCACTAGACTTATTAGGTTGCCATGTCACTTGCACGTTTAAGGATCCAAACGTAATGAAGATAAAGCGTGTGAATGTCTAGGAATGTGTGTTACCTAGACTATATGTGTGTGACGGTTTAGGAATGTGTGTTACCTAAACCATATGTGTGAAACCGAGCTCGTAAATATAATACAGGGAAAGGGTTAAGCTTAACCCGTACTGGTCTTAGCCGGAGGAGTGCGTTAACGTAGTTGTTGCTTGGGTGGCTCCTTGCAACATGGTCATTATAATGCAGGGCGAGTAATACGAGGGGTTTGACCAACCTCCACATACGGATTACTCTTGGATTGGCTTGTCATTCCTTAACGACAAAGTATGACTTGCCTTTTGGTGAAGCATCTAGTCGGATGTGACTTATGTTACGCTTATATGCAGTTAACGAAGATATGTGTGATAATGTGTGAATAAAATGAAGGATAGGCACATTTAGGGGGATTCACCCTAATTGATATGAAGTTGATATGCAGTTATGTGTGAACGTGTGATGTGTGTTGTGCCTAAATAGACTTGTCTAATAATGAAGATTGTTTTAATTGGACGAATGTCTTAATAACATAGTGTTATCTTACTTAGCTAATTCGTTAGCTAACACTTGTTTCTTAAATGTGGTTGTTCCCTCAGGTTTAGCTTGAAGGACTAGTTGATGCAGGAAGAGTGAGAGTTGGGTAGATGCATGCAGGAGAACTTAGCTACCCATAGTCGATTGTCTCTTTAGACATTCATTTACATTTCGTACTTGATGTCGAATTTATGTAGTATTGTTGAACGGTTGTTTTGTGTTGGGCAACCGTTGGGTTTTCATTTTAAACTATTTGATGGTATTGCATGTAACACCAATAAATGTAGAAACCGAACAGTTTTTATCGGTTTTGAACGTTTAAAGATTTCTTCCGCAATTTTGACACCGTTAGGTGAAAGTTTTTGAAAACCCATATTTTTAAATGTCGGGTGTTACACTACTGCTTGGACGAAGAAGGGTAGGACTCATTTTTCTCTTTATCTTATCTGTTCAGTTTAATGGTTATTTGCTTCTAATCAATTTTGTTACAGCTAATCTCGAAGGATTTCCTACTAGTGAAGATTCAGGACCAAGCAGGGTGAAAAACATATTGTCTCTTCCAGCAGAAATCAGGACTTTTCAAGCTCTACCAGAATCTCCTAATACCTCTAATTCCAACCAACTTGTTGTCATGGCCGGTATGCTTCTATAAAACTATTGTCTCAAATTTTAAATATTATACTAACACATTTTTAACTTCCGCAGACTCTGGAGTGTTCAATCTAGATATTGTTAATCAACGTATTGGGGATATTAAGTCAGAATCTACTGGTAAAGGCAAAACTACTTCTGGAACCACCACTAAGGCATCTAAGTGTCCTAAGATTACTCACTCAGATTTAAACCATGAGTTTGATAATTTGGGTCAACCCTTGAATCCCATTCCTATTAATCAAATTTCTCCTAATATGACTCTCAACACTACTTTGGATCAAGCTGCAATGGTAAGTCATTCTCTAGTATCTACCTTACTCATCTCCTAGGATACTTGCATAATTATTTCTCTTCCTCTAGTTGTTGAAAACAGCTCAAGACAGAGCCATGGAAGAGAACCAAAGGATGACCAG
The DNA here is from genome assembly GCA_034093135.1 of Erigeron breviscapus. NCBI lineage: Eukaryota > Viridiplantae > Streptophyta > Magnoliopsida > Asterales > Asteraceae > Erigeron > Erigeron breviscapus. The sequence goes on along the minus strand of CM067175.1, from coordinate 73,670,220 downwards.
CTTACTAGAAGAAAAGAAGTCAATGGCGGATGAGATTAAGGCTTTGAAGACTGAATCAAAGAAACTAAAAGAGGTTAAGGCTAATTTAACCAAGAAGAGTGATTATTATATGGCGAGGGCGAAGGAAGCTGAAAAGGGCAATGATGAGAAGATGAAGAAAGCTCTGCATGCTCAAAAGGAGATGTGTATCAATAGTGCTTCTTGTAGTGTTCTTAAGGCTAAGATCGAGATGGCTTCTGAAGCAAAAGCAGAAGGTTTTGAAACTGACAAGTGGAATGTAGCGGACTGGGAGGAGAAGTTGGCTTTGTTTTCTCAAAAGAACTCTGAAACAGCTGAAACTAAAGATGAAGGATCTGAGAAAGACACAGCCCTGAGGGAAGGAGGTGACCAATCCAAACCAGTAGATGTCTCGGAGGACGATGAAGAGAAGAAGGAGGAGGAAGTTGCTGAGGATCAGGGCGTTGAACAGATGGGTGACGCTTGATCTTATGTTTTTAAGTTATGAACAATATATTAGTTTTCTTAGGGCAAGTGGTTTGTACCTTAAACAATTTCTGTGGGGGTTAACTAACCTGGAATGGTTAGTTTCGGTGGTGTATTAAAAATGGTTTATGTTGGCCATTTTGAACTTATGCTACTATAACTTTATATTTTCCTAATTTAGCTAACTGTCCCCAGTATTAAGGAGTTTTTGAAATGTGGTTGAGATAATCCTGGGATCTTGGCTTGTATATATACCTACATCCCATTAGCATCTATCATCAATCACTTTCTAGTCATGAATAATTCTAAGGCTATCGATACTCCCAATACTGATCCTCTAGCCAAACAGACTAATCGTAGATGGTTTGAAGATGATGTCTTCCATCAAAGGCTCAGCGAAGTTAAGGAAGAATTCGATTCAGTAAGTGTAATTCCTTTATTTTTCTAATCACCTTACTTCTAATGTCTTGACAAATTTATTATTTTTTTTATTCTAGAAACTAAAACAAATGATTGACTGTTTTGAGCATCAATTGCAAGAAAAAGACTTAACCATTGCTCGCCTAAGAAAACTTTCTATCATACGAAGAGAAGCATTAAATGACGCTATTACCGAAACATCTAAAGCTAGATCCAAACTTCATGAAAATATCGCTTGGCATTACGCAGAACATGAAGCATTACTAAAGGCCTTTCATATGGACGCAGCCATCCAAGTCTTAGAAACTAAACTTCTAATGGCAGCAGAGGCTAAGACTATGGATTTTGAGTTTCCTAGTTGGGATGTTAACAAGTGGAGTAGTTCATTATCTAATTTAGAAGAATCATTTGCTAAAGAGGCATTTGCTAGTAAATTAGATCAACATAGGAAATCTGTACAATTGTTTTAAATATTGTACCTTTGTTTTATTCCTTCTTGAGAATAACATTTGATCTTTAATCAATTGAGGCATTTAATTCTCGCATCTCTTAAGAACCTGCATTTAAGACATATCTTCCACGAAATATCTTATCCCTAATGTTAGTATCCCAATGTTCAACGATTAATGTTCCTTACGCGCTTTGATTTGACAGTGAACCTCCATTTTGTCGATTAAATTACCCCCAATTGACTTATTTATACCCGAGATAATCTTTTGTTAGACATACATTCTCATGCCCAAAGAATATATTAAAATTATCTTCTCCTTTTCTATTAATATCTATAATAATTCAATGGAGGGCGAGTCATCATCTAAAAGTAGGGCACCTAAAAGACTTAGGGAGCGATCCATTTCAGTAAGTTTTTTTTTTACTTTAACCATATATTTTAATTTCTTATTGGTTTCTAAACTTTTTCATTTTATTTTCGTAGATCATCGAAAGATTGTTCGATGCCTACGAAGCAGAAATCATGTACAAAAATGAAACTATCAAAAGCGCTAATCGTCTTTTAAATTCAGTCATGGACACCATAAATCAAACTTTAAAAGAAATGGCAAGTTTGAAGAAGGAACTGAGTGATACAAAGGCAGAAGTTAACAATTTGAAAAGCTTTTTAGGGTGGCTAAAAGTTAAATATCCTCAGATATTTGGGGAAAATGAAGCAGTTGAAGAAAGCAAGTTGGGGATCAATAGCAAGCCACCTTCCCATAACCGCAATAATAGGAGGCCTATCCCTTAATTCTAGTTTTATTTTTTATGATTCTGTTTCCTAAATTAAATTAAGACTTTTATTCCATACCTTTGTTCCTTGTGAATCCTTGGACAAGTCTTTTGTACTCTGTAGAGTCCCTCACTTGATGGTTTAACCCAATAGTGTAAAATACAACAAGTCTAATATGCACTAGATTTGGACTAGTATTACTTGAATATAAATGTAAGTATATAAACAAAGTAATACAAGACTTAAAGCAATAAATAAAGTAAAGGTGGAACACAATGTAATTTTTTCAAGTGTATTTTATTTATGATGTTAAATAAAATACAAGGTTGTGCGGAATCAATATAATACAAATATGTAAGTATCCTAACAACCTATGAATTACAAATGATCTATATTTGCTAAATAAAATCTTTAGATTGAAATACTTAAAGTTGTGAAGTATCCCTGTTACGATCGAGAGTATTTAGACAAATTCACCTAATTGCTAAAAAGTAATTTTAACAAGGAAATGACTTTGTATTTATAGGCAAACAAATTTACCAGTGAATTTGTGCCGTACAAATATGGTTGCATGTATTTAATGAACCGACAAGGTCATTAAATGCATTGGTTAAAGTACGAGGATAAAGTCACATCAATATGACTTATTATCCTTTTAACCAACCACCTTTACACACGTAAGTACTTTTGTAAAGACAAGTGGAATGTTCTTTGAAAAGTGTGTAAAGGCAAAAAGTCAATTCCTCGTAATCAGTGTTCAGACTTGTAAGGTCTAGAACACTGACAAAGCTCCAGTCGTAGATCTGGTAAGACTTCAAGTGGACTCCGCCATTTGTCAGTCTTCTTTATTCTAACTTCAGTCTTTGACTTCAGTGAGAATGTCTTCAGTAGAATAGATCTGGACTGGGGTGAAGTTCAGTGAGCTAAAATCTGGAAGACTCCAGATTTCCTATACAAGTATTTTGCTCACTGGTCTTCCATTATTTCTGAACAAATCTTCAGTAGGACTCCAGTCATCAAGTCTGGAGTAAGTACAGTAAATCTGGACCTAACAAATTCCCCTATTTGTTTAGAAATAATGCAAGGTTTTTCAAGCTTCTATCTATACAATTTTGTATGCTTGAAAAACACTTGTTTTGATTTAGTCTAAAAATTTTAAGTTACTGGAAAACACTTTATAGATCATCAGTGTTCCAGTTTCATCTTTTAATTCTAACTTAGACTAAATCTGATCACTTACTTTGTGAATCAAAAATTGCAACAATATTTTACATACATCAACTGATAAACAGTTACAATTTTGATAGATAAATACAAGTACAAGTAAATGATAAAAGAGTCAGGCCCTTCTCTTTGACGTCTGTCTTTGAGCATCTTCAGTGGCCTTCCTTTTGGGTGATGGTGAGAATGATACAGACTCTGGTGGTTTCATACCCAGTGCAACTTCCATCTGTTGCTTTCTCTTCCAGACCTTCTCAATCCTCTTCAAGAATGCTTTAACATCAGTAGACACAACAGTCTTCCCCCTGAATGTTAAGGCAATCTCCTTCAGTTCAGTCCATCCAAAAGCTTGGACTGAAGCATTCTTCCTTTCATCAGTAAAGTTACCCTCTCTGGTCAACTTTACTTCAAACCTGGTCATACCTTCATGGTTTTCAGCTAATTTAATCTCTGCACCTATGATCCTTCTGGCATCATCCCTGAATTTCATCATATCTTCATACTTGGCTTTTTGCTTTGCCATCTGGATCATGTATTCAGTTTCCCTGGATACCTTCTCTTGTTCTAAGGCAGACTGGATTTCTTCACGATTTATTCTTACTGAAGTATCCAAGGGAATGAAAGTGCTCAGATCTGCATCCCTGATTGCCTTTAACTGTTTGGCAGTGAGTTTGGGCAAGCCTTTTATCTTCTTTCTATACTCTATCTCCAGAGCACCAGCATTCTTTCTGATCTTTTTCTGGAGGTTCACCAGTTCCTTCGTCCTTTGTCTGATCAGTTCAACTACACTGACACCATAAGTTACTGCATCATAAGTTTGTTCTTCTAAAGAGTACCTGGAGTGAATATAGACGTCATTGTGAGTCCCTCGATAGCTATGGATCGCTCTCGAGATCGTCTATGGTTATGTCGTGAGTGCGGAATCCTCACGAGATAACTGTTTGATTAGTTATCTATATTATTGCTAATTAACGAGAGTGTAATCAGCCGTAATTGCTCTATATTCGTTTTGTATTGATTACAAACGAACTTAGAAGCTTTAGGTGTGTGTTATCTATCGACTGGCCTTCATTTTAGGGTTTCCAATCGTTTATATACGTTTATAATCGATATTGGGCCTGCTGGGCTTTGTTCTTACGAACTTAGCAGCCCAGCCCTTAGAACGAAGATAATCTTCGTTCGAGCATAACGAAGTTTATCTTCGTTAGCTGTAATCCGTTTGTTATTTTCTAATTACTTAACATATAAGGAACCTAACATATATTACGTTTGTTCTTGTATATCATACATAACAAACATCATATATAAACATATATAACACCTAAATATGTAATCGATCATTACCAAAACATTATGTTCATAATCTATCAATTACATATACAAATAAACGTCTAATCAAATCTAAGTTGCTGTTGTCACATCAACGTGCATCAACAAACTCCCCTTTGACAGCAGCATCTTGGATTTCTTTAGTCTTCAAAAAATCTTGTCATCCATCAAATAACAACCGCTTGCTATTGGCATGGATATTCTCGTGTAAGCAGACTTGGAGAATCTTACGATATCGGTTTTCTTCATTCTTCCAAAATGGTAAAAATGAGCATTCAGTATCGTATAATTTCCTTTGATCATTTCTTGAGAAGTTGACCAACTGCATTGGATCATACATTCTTCTCAACAAAATCTTCTTCTTTGAATCTGCATACATCTTGTATGTCGAAGTAACGCCATTGACTGTAAGAGTAGGCCACTCATATCCCTCAGTAATCATAATCCACATATTCAAGTCTTCTCTTTGAATAAAATCCTCGAATCGACCTCTCCACGCCCAGAAATCAGCTAATGAGACTAACTTCGGTGGAGAATTAGTCCTTCCGACTAGATGATCATGATAAACCAGAGAATTCAGATATTGTGCAACAGCACTGTTGACAGACGATGTGGAAGCCATGAGCTAATATAGCAAAAACCTTAAAGGAACGAAGATAAGGTTGGAACGAAGATAGAAGATCAAACGAAGATAAGGTTGGAACGAAGATAGAACTACAAACGAAGATAAGGTTGGAACGAAGATAGAACTACAAACGAAGATAAGGTTGGAACGAAGATAGAACTACAAACGAAGATAAGGTTGGAACGAAGATAGAACTACAAACGAAGATAAATCTAAGTTCGTAAGAAGTTCTAAGTTCGTAAGGTGAAACAGAACGAAGATAAGTTTAACTTCGTAAATAGAGTTCAAAACGAAGATGGCTTAAATTCGTAAAGCTAACGAAGATAGGTTTGACTTCGTTAATAACTTCGTTGAAAAATAACTTCGTAGGAAGAATCAAAAGCCAAGGAACGAATTTAAGATTAAATTCGTTTGGCTAAGTTCGTAGAGGAAAACGAACTTAAAGGACAGTATGGGTTTTCGAATTTCTCAGAAAATAACATATAAAAAATCAAACAGACGATCTGAAACCTTCGATAAGATATCGAAAGGCTCTGATACCACTTGTGAGTCCCTCGATAGCTATGGATCGCTCTCGAGATCGTCTATGGTTATGTCGTGAGTGCGGAATCCTCACGAGATAACTGTTTGATTAGTTATCTATATTATTGCTAATTAACGAGAGTGTAATCAGCCGTAATTGCTCTATATTCGTTTTGTATTGATTACAAACGAACTTAGAAGCTTTAGGTGTGTGTTATCTATCGACTGGCCTTCATTTTAGGGTTTCCAATCGTTTATATACGTTTATAATCGATATTGGGCCTGCTGGGCTTTGTTCTTACGAACTTAGCAGCCCAGCCCTTAGAACGAAGATAATCTTCGTTCGAGCATAACGAAGTTTATCTTCGTTAGCTGTAATCCGTTTGTTATTTTCCAATTACTTAACATATAAGGAACCTAACATATATTACGTTTGTTCTTGTATATCATACATAACAAACATCATATATAAACATATATAACACCTAAATATGTAATCGATCATTACCAAAACATTATGTTCATAATCTATCAATTACATATACAAATAAACGTCTAATCAAATCTAAGTTGCTGTTGTCACATCAATGTGCATCAACAGTCATCCAATGCATCCAGACATTGATGAACTCTGGGGTCTTCCTTCATCTTTTTGTATACATCAATATGAATGCCCAACCTGCCAGCATTATACTCATCAAAGGTCCCCATTTTTGCCATTTCCATCTTGTGGGCCTGTAGATCATCCTTTTGCTTTTTCTTATAAATTTCTATCATTATGCACTCCTGCTCCAGTCTCTTTGAAGTGTCATCATCAGTAGTAGGAAATTCTGATGAACTTCCAGCAGTTTCAATTTCTCCTCTAGATACCACATGTTGCTTTCTTTTTACTGATTTTAGAGTAGTTGTGATATCTGGGAATGCTTCAAACTGGGGCTCACTGGCATCAGTACCAGCAGCCTCTTCATCCTGCACAATGGCTTCAGTGCCAAAGGCCTTTTCTATTGCACTGGCAATCACTTCTTTCTTTTTCTCAATAACATTCTCAGCCTTTTCAGAATTTTCCCCCTTGGAAGGATCATCAGTCCTGGACTTAAGATCTTTCCACAACTGCTCCAACATGTGACGGTCAGAAGCACCGAATGTTCTACCTGCCACTGGAGTTGTGAGATTCACAGTGTTTCTGAGAGTCATCACTTCCTTCTTAACAATTTCAAGTTCTTGAGGCAAGTGACTGGGCAGCTCAGTATTAATCATCTTCACCACCTGGGGCAATAAACCATCTTGAATACTTCTAAGTACAGACCCAGAGATATTTTCAGTGATCTCTTTCAGCATGCTATGTCTGAACTTTTTGGTGCATTCATCACTGAGGGTGCTAACAACAGCAGCCTGATCAAGAGTTGGTCTGCTTTCCAAATTACTGATTCTGGTGATCAACTTCTGAAGTTCTTCTGTTAGACCTGCCAGTGGTTGAGCGATTTCAGTTTTCACTGCAGTCTGAACAGAATTCACCAGCCTTGCCTCCAAGCCCTGGACTGCCACTTTGATATTTCCAGTGTTTTGATTGGTGGCCAGTACCAGTTCATCAAGCTTCTCAAATACTAGCTTCTCATTCCCAGCAAAAACATTTATTTCTGATGCAAGATTATTTGATAACAAGGACTTAAAATCAGAAACAACCTGGGATGAAGACTGGAGTGATCTCTCCAGGTCCGCCACCTTACTTAAAAGGCCTTGGACCTCGGTTGTAGAAGAAGTGGAGAGACCACCTGGAGGATCAAGAGCTGAAGTCATTCTTGTTGTCAAAGGAATTTGTGTCTGGACTGCCTCAGTGGATGTTTCAGATGTTACAACAGTCGAGTCCAGCACACTAGAAAATTCCAATGGTTCTTCAAGTGGTGGAGGTTGATTTTGTGAAAATTGAAGTGTAGGTGGATTGAAATAAGGAGAATTTTGTGGAATTGAAAGAGGTGGTGGTGGTGGCAATTGGATTCTGGTGGTGGGATATTTGATTCTGGTGGAGGTGGTGGCATTTCGGATTCTGGTGGTGGGATATTTGATTCTGGTGGAGGTGGTGGCATTTCTGGTAAGTGTTCTACTTCCACTACATCATCACCAAGAAAACTCATGTCAGTATCAAAATTATTACCTTCTGACATGGGTGAATCAGCCTCATCCCAAACAAATGTTTCACCAACTGTGTGATCACCTGTCTGATCACCAACTTCTACATTCAAATCCAGTTGACCAACCTGCTCAACATTTTCCTGCTCAACTATTAAAGACCCATCTTCATTCATAATATCACCAGCAGTGGAAGTTGAGACTGGAATGATAAGAGGTGTGGCTCCAGTAACCCCAGTCATATCCCTGATGACATCTCCAGATTTTTGTTGAGATGAATCTGGATGACTAGTTTCGGTTCTACTGGAACCAACCGGTACACCTCCTTTCATAAGACGTCTGGTGTTTCTTGGTTGTCTTGGAGGGTCAACATTTTCTTGTTGCTGTTGGTCAGGGGCCACCTGGCTTATTGGTGGCACAATTTCAGCATCGAGGACTCCAGTGGGTCCTACAATAATTTGACCCCCACCTGGAGCCTCTTCTGGCTCATCTGGTGATGATGCGTCGTTTTCTTCCCTTTGAAAACTAAGCATGGCCTGAGGAATATTTACCTCATTTGTTGAAGATTTAAGGTTGGTCAGATCACGCATATACTCACATACAGAAAAGTGAGTGGTTTCGAAATCATACTGGTCACCTAGAGCTCTTTTAAAAATTAGTGAAAGGAAACGGATATAAGGTACAAATGCTTTTCTACCTTTCACTTTAAGACGCTCTACCAGATCATCAAAGAAAATCTGAGCAAAATCTACTCTGTATCCGAACCAGAGGCAGTAAGCAATCTGGAGATGTGTTTGATTTATCTGGTCAAGTCCTCCAGAGCTGCCTCCCAAACACTCAACTATGTGAGTGAAAAAGAATCTCCATGAGTCTGTCAGCCTGCTCATGTAGATTGTTCCCTTTCTGGATAGCTGGCCATGCTCATCCAGAATGTCTGTGTGCCCCATCAATCTGCACACTTCCCTTGTATTCATGCCAGAGGGAAGTTCAATGGGCATCTCATTCTATTCAAAATAGTTTAATTGTAGAGCAGATCTGAGTGTATCAACAGTGAAGACCAAGGGTCTGGTACCTTGCTTAAGTGTATAAGAAATTGAGGAAGTTGCATCTACATATTCTGCAGAGTACCAAAATTCACAGAGATAGTCGTGGTACATCTTCCCAGGATTTAGGGTCAATGCACCATAAAGAGGACAGGAGAGAAAGAAAAAAAGTATTTGAATATTTATAATGTAGGAGAGAGAAACGGAATTCAAAAAGTTAATTTGAATTTTATAAAATGTAGGAGAGAGAAACGGAATTCAAAACAGTTAATTTGAATTTTATAAAATGTAGGAGAGAGAAACGGAATTCAAAACAGTTAATTTGAATTTTATAAAATGTAGGAGAGAGAAACGGAATTCAAAACAGTTAATTTGAATTTTATAAAATGTAGGAGAGAGAAACGGAATTCAAAACAGTTAATTTGAATTTTATAAAATGTAGGAGAGAGAAACGGAATTCAAAACAGTTAATTTGAATTTTATAAAATGTAGGAGAGAGAAACGGAATTCAAAACAGTTAATTTGAATTTTATAAAATGTAGGAGAGAGAAACGGAATTCAAAACAGTTAATTTGAATTTTATAAAATGTAGGAGAGAGAAACGGAATTCAAAACAGTTAATTTGAATTTTATAAAATGTAGGAGAGAGAAACGGAATTCAAAACAGTTAATTTGAATTTTATAAAATGTAGGAGAGAGAAACGGAATTCAAAACAGTTAATTTGAATTTTATAAAATGTAGGAGAGAGAAACGGAATTCAAAACAGTTAATTTGAATTTTATAAAATGTAGGAGAGAGAAACGGAATTCAAAACAGTTAATTTGAATTTTATAAAATGTAGGAGAGAGAAACGGAATTCAAAACAGTTAATTTGAATTTTATAAAATGTAGGAGAGAGAAACGGAATTCAAAACAGTTAATTTGAATTTTATAAAATGTAGGAGAGAGAAACGGAATTCAAAACAGTTAATTTGAATTTTATAAAATGTAGGAGAGAGAAACGGAATTCAAAACAGTTAATTTGAATTTTATAAAATGTAGGAGAGAGAAACGGAATTCAAAACAGTTAATTTGAATTTTATAAAATGTAGGAGAGAGAAACGGAATTCAAAACAGTTAATTTGAATTTTATAAAATATAGGAGAGAGAAACGGAATTCAAAACAGTTAATTTGAATTTTATAAAATGTAATTTTGATCGGGTTTTGAAATCCGCATTAAATACATCACATCACACATAAATGTGTGACGGTTTACAACCCACAAACAGTAACCAACTTGCATTTTTTGTCTTCCCAAGGTAAAAAAAATACCATCATTTCTTTGAAAAATATCATTGCCACGTGGGACAAACAGTAACTGTCCTTTCAAATGGTTTGCTTACGTGGTAAGCACAATGACCAAGTATTAAAATATTATAACTGACATACCATGACTTAATTCAATGCATCTGGAGGTTGACTGGACACTCCAGAATCACTGGTGGATTATGCCAGTGAAGTATGCACTAATGGTACACTGGAGGGACACTCCAGTAAAGTACCAACGAAAACCATTTGAGTGAGACTGGCAACCTCAAACATGCACATCAACTAATACAGACAAGTGAGAGGGACACATTTACAAGGAGACAAAGGTTACCTCAAACATGCACGTCAACCCATCTAATTACCAGTGAGAGGGACACATTTACAAAGTACCGGTGATATATTTCAGAAAATTTTATCCAGTGAGAAAATAAATTAACAAATTCCCCCTGAAATTAAAACAAATTTTAAGGACAAAAATATATCTTTCAGTTTTCCCCCTGGAATGTTGATCCAGAAATCTATTAATGCAGAGATAGTACACAAGGGCGTTCAATATCTAAGCAGTTATAGATTTATAAATCTTTTAAATCAAGGATCCTTGATAGTACACAAAGGCGTTCAATACCAAGGTTCCAGATTTAAGGGTTTAACATTCCCAACTCACCAACAAGATATTCAAAAGTTTTAACATCCAGAGATTTGGTAAAAATGTCAGCGAGTTGTTTGTCAGTGGGAATAAAATGGAGTTCAATATTATTTTTCATAATATGATCACGAATAAAATGATACCTGAGATCAATGTGCTTCGTCTTTGAGTGCATGACTGGATTGTTCGAGATAGCAATGGCACTGGTATTATCACAAAATATTGGGGTTTTTGAATACTTAATACCATAATCAAGCAACTGGTTCTTCATCCAGAGTATCTGAGCACAACAACTGGCTGCAGACACGTATTCAGCTTCAGCAGTGGACAATGAAACTGAAGTTTGCTTCTTACTGGTCCAGCTGACCAGTTTGCCACCAAGGAAATGACATCCACCAGTAGTGGATTTCCTGTCTATCTTACAACCTGCATGATCTGAATCTGAATAACCCATTAGATCCATGCCTGAGCCTTTGGGATACCAAAGACCCAAACTGGGGACACCCTTAAGGTATTTCAGTATGCGCTTTACAGCAAGCATATGAGATTCTTTTGGATTAGATTGATATCTGGCACATAAACATGTTGAAAACATAATATCTGGTCTACTGGCAGTTAAATACATCAGTAAACCAACCATGCCTCTATAGACAGTGGTGTTCACTGGTTTACCATCTGGATCTGAGTCCAGTGTTAGTGGTGCAGAAATTGGAGTGGGTTTAGATGGTGAAGAGTTCATATCATATTTCTTTAAAAGATCTCTAACATATTTCTCTTGATTAATAAAAATACCATCTCTGGTCTGTTTAATCTGGAGTCCTAGAAAATATGTTAATTCACCCATTAAACTCATCTCATATTCAGTCGACATTATTTTCGAAAATTTCTTGCACATTTTGTCATCAGTAGACCCAAAAATAATATCATCAACATAAATTTGTACCATCAGAAGATTACCTTTTTCATGAAAAATAAATAAGGTATTGTCAATTGCACCTCTTTTAAAACATTTTAAGGACAAAAATATATCTTTCAGTCTTCCCCCTGGAATGTTGATCCAGAAATCTATTAATGCAGAGATAGTACACAAGGGCGTTCAATATCTAAGCAGTTATAGATTTATAAATCTTTTAAATCAAGGATCCTTGATAGTACACAAAGGCGTTCAATACCAAGGTTCCAGATTTAAGGGTTTAACATTCCCAACTCACCAACAAGATATTCAAAAGTTTTAACATCCAGAGATTTGGTAAAAATGTCAGCGAGTTGTTTGTCAGTGGGAATAAAATGGAGTTAAATATTATTTTTCATAATATGATCACGAATAAAATGATACCTGAGATCAATGTGCTTCGTCTTTGAGTGCATGACTGGATTGTTCGAGATAGCAATGGCACTGGTATTATCACAAAATATTGGGGTTTTTGAATACTTAATACCATAATCAAGCAACTGGTTCTTCATCCAGAGTATCTGAGCACAACAACTGGCTGCAGACACGTATTCAGCTTCAGCAGTGGACAATGAAACTGAAGTTTGCTTCTTACTGGTCCAGCTGACCAGTTTGCCACCAAGGAAATGACATCCACCAGTAGTGGATTTCCTGTCTATCTTACAACCTGCATGATCTGAATCTGAATAACCCATTAGATCCATGCCTGAGCCTTTGGGATACCAAAGACCCAAACTGGGGACACCCTTAAGGTATTTCAGTATGCGCTTTACAGCAAGCATATGAGATTCTTTTGGATTAGATTGATATCTGGCACATAAACATGTTGAAAACATAATATCTGGTCTACTGGCAGTTAAATACATCAGTAAACCAACCATGCCTCTATAGACAGTGGTGTTCACTGGTTTACCATCTGGATCTGAGTCCAGTGTTAGTGGTGCAGAAATTGGAGTGGGTTTAGATGGTGAAGAGTTCATATCATATTTCTTTAAAAGATCTCTAACATATTTCTCTTGATTAATAAAAATACCATCTCTGGTCTGTTTAATCTGGAGTCCTAGAAAATATGTTAATTCACCCATTAAACTCATCTCATATTCAGTCGACATTATTTTCGAAAATTTCTTGCACATTTTGTCATCAGTAGACCCAAAAATAATATCATCAACATAAATTTGTACCATCAGAAGATTACCTTTTTCATGAAAAATAAATAAGGTATTGTCAATTGCACCTCTTTTAAAACAATTTTTCAATAAATGTTTAGTCAGAGTATCATACCAGGCACGTGGAGCTTGTCTGAGACCATAAAGTGCTTTGTCCAGACGATATACCCAGTGGGGATGTTTTTCATCAATGAAACCTGGTGGTTGTCTGACATAAACTTCTTCTTCAAGTTTTCCATTCAAAAATGCACTTTTAACGTCCATCTGGTAGACCTTGAATTGATGATGAGCAGCAAATGCTAAGAATATTCTGATCGCTTCAAGTCTAGCCACTGGAGCAAATGATTCATCAAAATCGATATCTGACTGGCAGTAGCCTTGTGCTACCAGTCTGGCCTTGTTTCTGATGACATGGCCATCTTCATCTACCTTATTCCTGAAGACCCATCTGGTTCCAGTTGGTTCTTTCTTTCCAACTGGGAAAGGAACCAGGTACCAAACCTTGTTCCTTTCAAACTGGTGAAGCTCTTCTTGCATAGCTATCACCCAGCTTGGATCTTCCATAGCCTCGTCAATCTTCTTTGGTTCTATCAGTGATAAGAAACTGACAAATAAGCATTGATCACTGGAGGCTCTTCTGGTCTGAATCCCTCTACTGGAGTCACCTATGATCTGATCGATAGGATGAGCTTTTGTCCACCTAGAGTATTGACCAGGATTGTTACGAACAACAATATCAGTGCAAGAGTTCAGTTGAGTCTCCTCTAGTGTTGCTTCAGGAGGAGGATCTTGCCAGACTACTTCAACATCTTCATATGAAGCATATGAAGTGGTTCAGATATGCTAAAATTCTGCTTTGTCTTGAAACTGGTACGTTTCTGCTTACCCATCTCACATCCTGGACATGGCCTTTCCTTTTTGAAGGAAACTGAAGGTATCCCATCTGCCAGTTGTTTTCTAGACAACTTATTTATATTTTTGAAATTTAAATGGGATAACCTTTTATGCCATAACCAGTTTGTGTCTTCATCAGCTTGAGAATAGAAACACTGCTCTGAAGGAGAGCTTTCCATATCCATCACATACACATTCCCTCTTCTGGGAGCAATCAATACTACCTTCCAGTCCTTGTTGAATACGATGCCATGAACAATATTGAACAGAACCTGATAGCCATCATCACACAGTTGACTGACACTTATTAGGTTATATTTCAAACCATTCACATATGCAACTCGTCTGAATTTGACTTGTCATTTGCTCAGAACACCATACCCCTCAGTCTTTCCACAACCATCATTTCCAAAAGTAATGGAGGGTCCATCAGAAATTATGAACTCCTCCAGCAGGGTCTTACGTCCGGTCATTGTCCTGCCAGCTACACTGTCAAGATACCAGGTATGTTTCTTTCGATCGCCCTGCACATCCACCAGATATATCAGTTAGATTTGGGAACCCATCGACTGATGGGTTCACTGTACCCTCCCTTATAGGTCCCTGGAGGTATCTGGTTGAGTTCACTTTCTTCCAAAACAGATTTTTCTGCAAATGTAATTGGAATAGATAGTTTTGAAACCTTTTTCTTTTTCTCAACTGGAGAAATATATTTATTATGAGTCCCAACTTGATAGATAGTACTACTGAAGACACCTCTATGTCGATGGTGGAGTTACTTTGCAATATATGCACTGAACTAGAGACGACCAGTTGCAGTGTGTATATACCAAGTTCTAGATAGATTACTTATTTAAATGACAATAAGTAAAGAACAATGCAATAATACAAATAACTTGTAAGATAACTTGATGAGACAATATGTAGTTTTCAATGTGTAATTTATTTATTGATGTTAAATAAATTACAAGGTTGTTGCGGAACCAAGATAATACAAGAATGTAAATATCCTAATAACCTATGAAATACAATTGATCTACACTCGGAATTTATCAAGATAATCGAAACACTTAAAGTTGTAAAATGTTTCTTTTAGCGATTGAGAGAATATTGCACAAGTTCACCAAGAATATTGCAGGTTTGCAAAGTGTGAAGTGTTGTATGTCTTTCACTTGATATTCTTGTTGTGCAATGACTTGTATTTATAGGCAAAGTTAACATTGGGATGTTAACTTTGGCCGTACAAATGTGGTTGAGATCATTTAAGGAATAGCATTTAATTCCTTAAAAGGCAGTGTAAAGTCGCATGTTAAAGCAACTTTACTCAACCACCTTTATGTACCTTTTATTACTTAAATAATAAGATAAGGCTTATTATCCGGGTAAAGGTACATAAAGCATAAAAGTCAATTCCTCGTAATCAGTGTAAAGCTTTGTAAGAGCTTTCCACTGATGGTCTCCAGTTTGTAACTGACTAGAATGTCAACTGGGCTTCGCTGCCATTGCCATTCTCTATCTTTCATTTGTTGTCTTCGACTTCAACTGGAATGATTCTTCAACTTGGTCAGTTCTCAACTGGAGGAAGTCTTCAGTTGCGTTGACTGTACGGTGCAACTGGACTTCAATATATTTCTCGACAAATCATCTAGGTCTCTAGTTTCACTGGGTCTCCAGATGCAACTGGAGACTGACCAGTTTACCAGGTGAACTGGTCCTAACAAATTCCCCCTATTTGCCTAGAAATATTGACAAGTCTTTTTCTAGTTCTTGTATCTATACAAGTGTGAACTGGAGAGACTTGTTTGATTTAAATCTATCTAAGTTTCCAAGGCATTTTTATAGATCAATAAATGCCTTAGGTTTTTCTTTTAGGTTTGTTAGATTTTAATCTATTATCTACCTTGTGGTTACAAACTGGTAATTTCATTTATACAAGGAAATGAAATTTATACAAGTTACAGAATGTAAAACAAAATACAAGTAGATAACTGAAAAGAAAGAACTTAAAGAGATGGCCCTTCGCCAGTTCTTCTTCTCTTGGTCACCAAAGAAATAGGTTGTGAGTCTTCAGGGTCAATATTCAGCTTTTGCTCTAGGTTTTCTTTATGTTGAATCTTGCCCCTTAAGAAGTTCACCCATGCTTTCTCAAACCTATTCTTTTGTGCCTTCGCATCCAACACATTCACCATCTCCACCCATTCGCTGAACCCATATTGCATAGCACCAGGATTGTCAGTTTTAACCAGTGGCCCTCTGGTGTAACTAACTTCAACTTGAAAAACTTTGGTGCCTGGCTTGATTGTCACATTTACACCATAGTACCACTATGTCTTCTGGTTGACATGATCTGGGAGTAATAGCTTCTTGCTTCAGATTCATTTGTTATTTTTATACTCCCAGCACCAGCAGCCAGTACAGCGGACTTGATATCTTCATTAGATACCTCGCCAGTTGGTTCAACAAATGTGCTAAGGTCAGCATCTCTTAACAGTGGTCTTCTTGGTTGTGGAATCCTTCTTGGTGGATTCAAAACCTTCTTCACAACCTTCTTAACATTTTCAATTCGTTTAAGAATCCCACTGGCCCTATTCTCTTTAGCCTTCTCCACTGAAATGTTCAAACTCTTGGCATCAAATTCAGCTTCATCCTCAGGATAGTGTCTGTCCAGTTCTACATCCAGCATTTCTTTCAACTGGTCAACTATCCTAGGATCATTCTTGATCCTGGCATACTCCTCCTTAGTGATACCCAAAAGATTGGCATCACTCATATCAAGCAACTTGATCTGTGCAAGATGTGCCCTGGCTTCAGCTTGGTTTCTTTGTTTTATCTTCTTTCTTTCTTTAATATCATTACCAAGTCTGTCCAGTCTTCTGCTATCACTATCTGAAACTGGAGGAAGTATATCAGCATTGCCAGTTTCTAACATTACATCAGTGGCCGGCTGGGCAGATACTTCAACAGCTAAACCTTTTCCCTTATCCAACACATTCCCCCTATCAACCTACTCACCAGCTTCAGTACTGGTAGCTACAACCATTTCTCTTCCAGGTGCAACTGGTGCAAGGACTCTTTGGACTCTTTCCCCTTGGCAGCATCTAGACCTGCCCTAATTCCTTCCCATTCAGAGGGGTGAGATGGCAACCGGTCAAGAGGCTGCCATGTTTGCATGTCCTTGCACTCTTTGAAGATTCCACACATCATCCTAAAGGACCTCCAAAGGTGGTTGGTCTCCTTTGACTGGGTCAAGACATTTTCAGTAACCTGTTCTTGACCAGTTTTCAATTCATTTAAGATCTTAGAATCTTCATCTAGACCAGAAACCACCTTGTCCTTTATTTCATCATCCTTCTTCTTCAGATTCTTTACTTCAGTTGTCAGTTTTTCTAAAGATTGAGCATGTAGAGATACCTGGGTGTTCAAATTCTCTATGCTGCCTCTCAACTGGTTGATCTCACTGGTGAGTGGGGCCAGATCAACCTGAGGAGTGGCTAGCTTGGTGATCTCAGACATCACCCTTTCAATCAATTGTGCTTCTCTAGCACCCAGCGTATCCTCTATCTTCTGACCAACTGAAGTCATCAACTGCTGTCCAAGTTTAGTTACATCTAGGTCAGGTTTTTCAATCAGTTCCTTTACCTGCCTTTCAATCTCCTTCAAATCTACTTCAGAAGTTCTTACAGTGTTGCCAAACAGATTGGAGATTGAGGTTGTAACCTTGGACTGAGTGAGGTCAAAGGCTTCCTTCAAAGTACCAGCCAGATTGTTGCGGCCAGTGACCAACTCATTTAGCTTCTTGAACACCAAGTCTTCATTTGATGAAAACTTATTAATCCCCAGATCAACCACCTTAATATTTGTCAAGTGATCTTTGTAGTATCTAGAGAAGGACTTGGTGTTTTTGTCAAGTGTCTTCTGAATCTCCTCCACCCTGGTTAGAAGGTTTTGGAGATCGGCTTGAATTGAGACAACTTGACTGTCCAGTGACGAAGGAGAAGGTGTCACTGGACCAGCAGCAGTTACTACTGGAGCAACTGGAGGAGGCAAACTTAAGGAAGTCTCCC